>OX336370.1:4914267-5514267 GCA_946902895.1 Fragum fragum | reverse complement strand
GAGAAAACCTTTCATAAAAAGGGGAGGGGTGGCAAATCGTAGTTATCATCTAATAAGCCTAACATAAGTTCTATTCCTCCATACAAACCAAAACAGCCATTTAGCTGTCAGATATTTCAATTTCCGATACTTAGCCAGCGATTATCCATGTAAAGCTATATTTCGACGACGATCCGATATAGATTTAATTGAGTAAGCATAAAGATCGCTAGCTGGCCAGCCAGCAATTATTTCAAGGCGATCAAGAAATATAGATGTACAAGTTCTGATGAGTGATCAAAGTTCAATTTTGTCTAAACTTGTTTAGACAAAAGTGACCTTTGATTACTCACTATAACTCGTACATCTATAGTAGGATCGGAATAAAAACCGCTTACGTCCAACCAAATAACAAAATATGGCGAACTTTCAGGTTATATAAACCCTTGCTCTATCGTCCCTGAATTTTTATAATTTAGAAAACATTGTAGAAAAAAGAAATTGCTTGAAGCAAACAATTTCTTCTTTTTCTACAATATTTTCTATCCTACAGACTGGTTATTAAACCCTCTTTAAATTTTTGTCTGCAAAACCTTTTAATTTTGACAGGTCCAAAATTGTGCACAAAGTAAAAAATATAGCTTCATCATTACGCAATGCAGCCGGCAGTGATTTCCTCGTGCCGCGTGTGATATATTTTGCTCTTATCTCAAATTCGGTCTGCATAAGTGTGAAATTTCACCCGGGATGTAACAGCCCTGAAATCTTACAGACCCAAACATGTGTGGGGTAACCAACGGGAGAAATGTCTATTATGTTATTTGCTGTTTACATCCAGTGCATTTTAACATGCACATTTTAACCCCTTATTACCTTACTTTCTTATCAAACCCTTGTGTCCCTACAGTGGTTCTCAATATTATGAGATGATTTACCCACGAAAACATTTCAAAGATAGGAGATGATGGATTTACTTTTGTCTCCTGACAGAGAAACGGGAAATAATGAGTGACAAGTATAGTTTGGTGAAGGCCTGGTCATGGCGGAGTAAGTTAGGCTTCAGACTCTCAATTATGAGGTCCAGGGTTCGATACCCGGTCGCGGCAAATACCCTTTCCGACAAATGTGTCCCGCCATTGGGTGAATAATTATCAACTTAAGTGGGATGAGCAGCTGGAAGCTTTGAAAGGATATAATGCTAGCACTGGTGTGAGATATACAAGGATTCCATGGTTAGATGTTCCAGTCGCCGCGATATGACTGAAATACTGATAAAAGTGGCGTTAAACCCCATACAATCAAACAAATGGATTGATGAAATATGCGTTCAAGACCAATTTTCAGAATCTGACTGAAAGCTCGCAATTCGGGTTTTAACGATGAGTCCTATAGTTTAAAGTCTTTGTCTAAAAAAATATATGTCTTAAATGTCAAAATTAGAGATTGTGTAATGATGAGACCATACAGCTTTACCGTGAAGTACCCGCATGGGTTTTAACCCTTTCCTGCATAAACCCGGGATTTTACGTCACTGTGATTTTATACTTGAGAAAACATTAAGGAAAAGGGAGAAATTGCTTATAATAAGCAAATTCTCCTTTTCCCACAATGTTTTCTACCACATAGGATGGTTTTATTTGGAATCGCACCCAATTTTCATTGTCGTCTGCATCCTCTTTCAATTTGGACCAGCCTAAAATTTCAAAAACCAGGAAAGGGTTAAGTCTCTAGATAGGCTGGAAATGTGTAGCTGGTAATCAGCATATTGATCGACTTGGATGTCAGAATTAGTAAGGTACACCAGTTGATACAATATAACCATGGCAACCATAAGGACATTCAATAATGATTATATCGTCGTTTGGCGAATAAAATATCATATCTATAGCTTTATTCAAGCTGTAGTTACGACATTTTGATCGCCCGCCGACAATAAATACCACACGATCAATCAATTAGACCATTTTTTTCTTTGCATTACGTGGAATCCTTTATAGGCAATATCTGCATATTGAAATATAAGCTCTCCTGATTGTGGCTTAATTGCTGGAGGCTCAATCAAATGGTTATCCTAAGCTTGCAAATAGATAATTAACGAGGATCGGAGAACAATCATGTCATGTCGTCATGGACAAAGAGCACTTGGTAGCGGACTCCCAATCATCCATTGATGGATAATCGTGCACCTAAATGAAATATGCGTTCAAGGCCACTCTTCAAAATCTGACTGAAAGCTCGTACTTCGGCAAATTACCTTTCGGACATATGTCTCCAACCATTGGGTGAATAATTGTAAAATAAATGGAATGAGCAGCTTGAATCTCGGAAAGGCTGTAGGGTAGTACTGGTGTGAGAAATACAAGGAATCTATGTTTAGGTGATTCAGCCACCGCAATATCCAAATGTAAGCCATTGCTAAATTGACAAGAGCCATTTACTTTTCGGCTAAATTTCTGTCATTGTCAAATTATCTATATTTTTTTCTTATCATTTGAAATGCTCCTGAATTGCCATAGCTACCACAAAGTTTCTACTTTTCTACTTCTCGTATATTTAAAAAGCAGATTTCTAAATCAAATAATACTACATATATTGTAAACGGGGGTGTTCGATCTTAATCAATGTAGTTTGAATTTCTGACTGATGTCTAGAAAATACATAGGAAACTATTAAGAGAACCAGCTTTTGGTCTTACCCAAAAAGTCTCTTTTTATACAGGTGGTCGCCTTATCAAGGTTCAAGTCTAAGGAGCATTAGTTTGTCTATAATGAACCTTAACCCATTACAACACAATTGCGCTCATTTGTTTATTGCATGATCAACTACATATTTCTACAGCACTGTGTACACATATTCTGTAAATATGACTCTAAAATCAGCTGTCACTCGATAAAGATCGCCATGTTTGTTACGGCCTCACCAGGTTGGAAATGATAAAAGTCCGTTTTCACTTGTAGAATTCTTACGTATAAATGAGCGTTAATAATTATTCTATACACTTTTCGTCGATTCGTATTGGTATACGGATTTCAAACTTGGAGCATGTTTCTCATCCAAAGGAATATTTAAATAGAATATAAAAAAGTTTTCTTACCGAAGGAAGTTAAAAGAATTAAATTACCCCAATTTTTGTGCCCGCATATTTCTTAGGTTGAAATGATACATGCAAATTCACACAAAAACATCGTACTTAATTCCCTTGAAGTAGTGTTGTACGCGTTTATTGCTGTAATTAATGCCAGCACATATAATTTATCAATTATGTATAAGTGTTTTGACATTTAATAATAACAGAATCCAATGTCAAATGAGCCTATTCCGAACACATTTTGGCTAATTTATGGCTTTGTAAACATAATGGATTTGACATAGGGTTGATAATGATTGACTGGCATTTTAACACTCAACCACAAAAAATAAAGGGACGCTTTCTTCAAAAATCAATGAGCCTTTTTCCTGAATTTCCTGAAAAAATGAAATTGTTCTCTCCCCGTCAGCACATTTCCAAGTAATCAAATCAAAGACCATGTCTTAGTGATGCAATCATAAATACGTTACTCGGGGTTTTCGAGGAAGACAATTGACAATTGACCAATCGCGGCTGTCAATCAAAGAAAAAACAGACCAATCAAATATTTCATTCACCCCGGACCTGAGCTTTCAAGTCTGACTATGGCCAACATTTTGGTTAACCTTATTTGTTGTTTTGGCGACCTTATTCAAGCTGTAGTTACGACGTTTAGGTCGCCAACCTACCATTTTACTTTTTGTTACATGCTACGGGCCTACCTGTCGGATTAAATGGGCGTGGCCAAGGGAGTAAGTTTTCTTGGCCAGCGATTGGTCAATGTACTGATCGCCGCTTCTAATCAAAAAAATCGATTGACCAACAGAATCATTCATTTCAGCCGTAAGTGACTTTTGATCTCCAGTATCTTCGATATTTGGCGTCCAAAGACTGTAGTAACAAGTTATCGAAGCTGTTGTCACGACATTTAGGTCCCAAAACAACGTTTTAAGTTTTAATTATGTCTTTCGGAATATGTTTTTACTAATAATTCCATGTTATAATCCCAGTCGACCTGCGATGTTGGAGGTCGGTGGGAGGGGCCAGCGATCCGTCAATTGAATTCGACTGTACGATGTCAATAATATGATGGTACGATGACTTTACCGCGGAAGAATGAGAACACGGTGACCTGGTAGCGAAAGCATCTCGTGACTCACCATCGGACTCTCATATCCTCGCGGTATCACTATCGTACTATCGTGATATAATCATCGTTGCCTCGTGATATTGTCATCGTACCGTCGCGTTATCGATAAAAAGAACTATTTTTATCTTACTATCACGATATCATAATTTTTTCAACGTATTCTAGCCTTCAGATGAGTATGCCAGAAACAATACGTTGTTTTTTTTTAGAATGCTGGAATACTATGTCTCAATTTTACGTCAACTTGACGTAATATTAGAAGTTAATTATTTTACTGAGAATAATAGCTATTGAAGTAAGTGCACCGGGACGCGAAACTAGTACAGCACAATGACAGTATCACGAGAGTACAACTAGGCGCTTTACATGCACTACTATGACGATAACGCGAGTGTACTATCCTGATATTGCGAGAAAGCGAAAGTCCAATGTCGATAACGTATGTACTCTGACGTTATTGTCTTCGGATATATGGTCGTACACCCGTGCGACTTCCATAGCTCGCTCGCGGTCAATTCAAACAGTTTATGATGTACATGTATGCCGAATGTACATACACCACCACTGTCTAAACTGTAGGTTTCCTATTTGTACAGAGCTTGGATGATGTAATTGAGAGAGTCACGGACATCTCATGGATGGAAGCCCTACAGTTCCTTTGTAATGATAACAAAACATCAAAAACTTCCGCAGATCAATGGAACTGATCAATAAGCATTATTAGAATTCCGATAGATCTGCCAGTTAAATCGACATATAGCACGCGAATACCCCTGCAGATACAATTGTACAGCTCGTCTTCCTGGACGGTTTCGGATTTTATTGGTCGATAGTTTCTAAACTAATGAGATCGGTTTGCCTCTGAAATTTTTTATCCGATCAACATTGCCTTTCTTTGATAATTGGCAGGTTGATGACCCCGCCCCCTTTCTCCGTTTGTTCCGCCCATTGACTCCGACAGGAAGCTCCGCTTTGATTTTAAATCGTGTTATTTGCAAGATAAATGGCCAGTTGCATGAAAAGAAAAGTAAAATGGTTGTTTCGTGACTTAAACGTCGTACTACAGCTTGAATAAGCTGTAGTTACAAAGTTTAAGTCGCCGAAATAACAAAAACGTTCACAAAAATGGCGGCCCATCTTCAATCCCTCTCGGAAAGAAATGACTTGATTGGTCGATTGCTGCTTTGGTTGACAGCCGCGATGTGTGAATTTCACCATTTATACTTGACGCTGGTACTACTCACATTGCTCCATTAGGAAGGTCCACTTACATATCACACAGCATTAATGATTTCAATTTTTATGGCCAGCTACATGTATCAACACCTGAATGTCGTAACTACAGCTCTAATAGGCTGTTGTTACGAAGTTTAAGTCACAAAACCAACACAAATGCTTATCATAAATGTTGGTAATTGATGGAGGTCGAAGTTCACTTCCGGCTATAATGTATGATTTGATTTGTCGTTCGATTTTTTGATCGAAGGGCGCGATAGGTCGATTCCGATGAAATTCCCAAATATCACAGGATAGAACCTCGCCATTTGTCGGCGCTATATAGATCTCTTCGAGACTTTTACCCAAACCTTCATTATGTTATTAGGGCAAGATATATTGAAAATAGCATCTGATAGTTCTCAGCCTGTTACGATCTTTGGAAGATCTTAATTTGCCCTGCTAGTTGCAGTCGCGCCTCCTGCTTTTGAGCAAGACAATACATGTTGACGGTCGTCCCCCCTACTTCTAAGTAGGAAAATATTTAACACATTCAATAACACAATGGCGATTGTTGATGCCCCCTTAAGAAGAAAATGTTAAAAAGCATTGTGTTATATGAAGAAATTCCTTGTTACATGCAATTCGTTCATCCATATGTTTTCAACTTAAAAGGAAGAAGAGATTTAAGATTTCGTCAACTAAGAATTGTCGTCAGCAACATCTTTGAATTTGGACCGGACAAAAAATGTCGTCTGGAAATGGATATGAAACGATCGCACCTCCTGTTTTTTAGCAGATTAATTAGCAGAAAAAGATTTAAGGACGATTGCAGTTCTGCTTGAAATAATGATACAATAGACTTCCTTTTCTAGGTTGTGTTGTTGTTTTTTTTTTTTTTCTGGTCGGCATGATGGGTGGGTGTGCTTGATTAAATGTATACTTCATTTCTTCCTGAAGTAGGTGTCCCCATTTTCGTATGGGACACAGAATGCTATGGAAAAATGGTGAGCTTAAAGTGCTCTTTGCGAATATAAAAGTATTTCCCTTCTGGTTACCTCTGATACTTATATACCCATATCATTTAAATGTTCCGGTGTTCATCAAAAGTTATGAAGATTTTATAGCCTCCTCCATTGGTATGGTATATTAATGAAGATATATCATAGTGCTGAAAGTACTGTAAGCTAGCAAAGCCTGATTTTATTAAGTACATATCTTTGTCAAAGGTTATCATGTTTAGTGGAATTTAGAAAACAATGTGGGCAATGAAGGATTTGCTTGTTACAAGCAATTTCTTCGTTGTCCACAATGTTTTCCAAGCTATTTTCATAGGACGCTTCAAAGGCGTGACTGAATGGGAGTTGAATAGCATGCTTTTAAAGGAGTTGTCTACAATGTGTATAAAATTAATTCATGTGGCCATAAATAGCAATGGCAGAATAAGTAATATTCCTGCAATAAGAACTACTTTTTATGGCGTAGGTATTCAATGGATTCAGTTTTTAATGCAAAGAAATTATGGTTGGATGAAGGCTAGATAATTGTGTATAGGTCGAGATTTTAAGACATACGCATTTCGCTACGATAATTATTTATCAAAGAAAAGATGGCTTTAATTAACAATTATTATATATACTTTAAATCCATTAAAAACTCTCTTGAGTGGTAAAACAGAGATATCGTATGTTGTTTCTTTGGTGCAGGGACGCGTCGCGGAGAACAGCGTTTTCTCGTCGAAAACAAAATTACATTAAGAGATGTTTCTGTTCGATATCATTGATCTCGAAACTAAATAAATTACTAGAAGGCGCAATTTATCGCAGTATTAGATATTGTATGGCCGCACTTTATCACTATATTAGATATTGTATGGGTGCGCTTTATCGCTGTATAAGCGCAATTTATCACTGTATTAGATATTGCATAGGCACATTTTATCGCTGTATAAGATATTGTATATTCACATATACTCGCTGTATTAGATATTGTTTAGGCGAACTCTATCACTAAATTAGATATTGGATAGGCGCAATTTATCGCTGTATGGGGTCTCTAACCCTATAACATGGGAGCGATCGTGAGGTTGTTCTTCAGAAGTACACACGGGTTTGTATTTAACACACAGCCCAATATCTGTTTGTTTGAATGGGGTTTAACGCCACATTTAACAGTATTTCAGTTAAAATGCGGAGGCTGAAGCACGTACCTATCCACTATTTCTCATTCCGGTACTACTCTTATCTTCACGAGCCTCCATCTGCTCACCCCACTCAGGTTTACGATTATCCACCCATTGGTGAGAGGCAAATGTCGGAAAGGATATTTGCCTCGATCGGGGACCGAACCCTGGACCTCATGTTGGAGAGTCCGACTACCATCTATGTTATGGCCGGGGTCTACAGTCCCGTGTCCAAACCGAATTGAATTTCACAACGTAGATTCTGCTTTGACATGGCACATCTCTCAGTCAACCAGAACCCTTGTTATAAACTCAAATATGAAATGTTGATTTGGATTGGCTAGTAAACGTAAGCTATGGTCTCCTGGATGATCTCCAAGCATCTCGAGGGGTCTTCGGTTTATTACCATCACGTTGTGGGTGTAACTCTCCGTTCAAGGAGCTATTTAATGAATAACAGCTGAGGAGGGCATATAAGTACCAAGTTAATGAGTAAAGCATCCTGGAATTAATTTTAAACACACATATGTGATACGTCAGGAGAAAATGGACCCTCATGGGCGATGAGAAAAGTATTTGATCCTGGTCAGACTGCGCGGTTTTCAGTCAGTCACAATTTCCTGGATTAAAAATCGCCTTTTTACCTTACTTGAGTCATGTGTGGAATGAGACATCTTGTTCACCAATCAAGCTTTATGTTTTACGGATAAACCCTACGGTCCGTTCTTGCATGTCAGGTCGCATATATATTACATTACAGATTATTCGTGATCTCCACAAATTGATGAATTATTAGCAATAGTTTGTCATGGTCTACTGAATCTTGGTTTGGGTATACAGAAACGGTTAGAAATTCAGAGCTTTGCCTAAATGAACGTATCACCTTGCTAAAAACGAAACTTTTACGTCATTCTAAATATAATAGAAATCTTTATATCGTCTAATTGGATATTTTCAAACTTGAAAAACTTAACAGCGGGTTTATTCGTCGATCGTTTGGTTAGCGCGTTCAACTCGTGATCTGGTGGTTGAGGGTTAGAGTCTTACCATAGGACATTTAAGAAACAAAGCCCAAGTCCATAAGCGGTATTGATGGGTAGCAGAGGTTGGAAGCCATTGCCTTTCTCTTGTTCTAGTGTGATAGAAATGACCACGATAGAAATAAGATCTCGTTGTATCACTCTATCCTTGATAGACGGAATCACATTGTCTTTACCATTTTGAATCATTCGCTATGGCATCTGGTCATCTCGTTGGTAGAAAGAACACACGTGAGCTAACTAAATACTCATATCACCCTGCGAATCCGTACAGTCTGACCAGAGTCTCCACTATGCGCTCTGTGCGTAGGTATATCTGTACGTTAGTACTGGTCCCAATTACTGTAGAATACTGTACCGATAGTAACCATATAGTTGTGTAGTGCATTTATATCCAAGCGTCTTAACCCTTTTCTGTACGAATCCGAGATTATATGTCGCTGTGATTTTATACTTGTAACAAGCAATTTCTCCTTTTCCAACAATATTTTCTACCACAAATGATGCTATCTTTTCAAATTGCATCAAAGTTTGATTTTTGTCTGCAGCATCTTTCAATTTGGACCAGTCTACAATTTGAAAAGCCGGAAAGGATTTATGTTTTCGATTAACGCTCTTGTAAAATTGTTAGAAATGTCTTGAGCAAACTAGTATACCATTTGTTTGGGTAATAAAATAAAAACAAGGCATGAAAGATGACAATGTAAAACTTTGATCTAAATCTTTATAATTGGGTCGATTTCTGAAACAAATACTTAAAATTTCATGGATCGTGGCAATATACAATTTTCAGAGGCAAAAACAAAGTAATAAATCCGAACCGGATTCTTACTATTGGCATGGTATAATTTTCCGATCTTTGATTTTCTACGTTTTATGTGCCACGATCACGAAATGCCTTTTGTATGACTTTTGTCACGCTAGGCCATTAAGCAACCCTGAGTTCGGAATCGAATAGAGATTGTGTACAGTTTGCAATGAGGCCCTTCTTTATTGGTTCTCTTAACCGATTGAAAGACGACAAATTTTAAGATTGGTAATAATTCAAAAAGTTGCAGATCACAGGTTTGTTGTTGTTGGCGAACTTTCAACTATGTCTGTCATTTGGGGTAGAAGACATTGTGGATAATAAAGAAATTGCTTGTCACAAGCAAGTTCTTCATTTTCCACAATATTTTCCACAATTTTTTTTGTGTGTTGTTTTTTTAGCCTGAGATGGCGTTAGCAATCTTATGCTAAAGTTACAATGCTAAAAATTCAAACCCATGCAGAGTTTAATGTGAAAACATAATGTAAAAAATCTACCGCAATCAAAGTAATCTTCTGTCGCTTGAAAAGTAGATCGGATCTGACCATAAATTAATACGTCCGATTGAGGCGAAATATGACTCATTGAAAGCTGTCGGCTCGATGTACAGTACTTTCGTGTGAGTGTTCTGAATTTGGCAAAATTATCAAAACTTGACGAGTGAATGGAGAGAAAGAAAGGAGATATATAATACATTCGAAATTATTAAACATATATGATCATATCATATTGTTAAGAAAAAATAAGGTGTTTGTTTCATACTTAAATAAAATTACTTATTCTAGAGTAACAATGTTAAAACGGTCCGGTTAGACGAAGTTGCTGTATAAAGCTGATAAGCGAAGCTGTCGGTTTTACGCACGATTGGCATGTTTTGTTTAACAAATTAATTGGTCATTCATAGGATCATATTCGCACTGTCTTAAAACAGTTTAGTCGTGCTCGGACTTTGTGTCTATATATATTTTACCTCCGAATTCTACCCAAAGGATGCAACGTCTACATACCGCTTTTGATAGGTGTACATAATCATGTTAACCTGGTAAACGACCGCCCGCCCTCTCTCGCTCTCTGTATGTATAAAGCGCATATTTACATAACGAAATTGGTCTGTGTGGTAGAATACTCACATCGCACGCAAGAGCCTCCTAGTTCGAACCTGGCTACCCATCTCTCTCACTCTCTAGATCTCTCTCGCTAGCTCCACTGGCTGAAAGCCAACGAGCTTTTGTCATGATGTGGTGTCCGTCATCCGTCCGTCCGTCCGTCGACTTTTACTTAAAAAATCTTCTTCTCAGAAAATACTGAACAAACTCAACCAAACTCAACCAAAATTCACAGGAAGGATCCTTGGGTGGCCTTTATCAGATCCCTTCAAAGCATTTTGATCGGGTGAAAAATATGTAACGATATATTTACATGTATATATCGTTACATATTTTTCACCCCATCAAAATGCTTTGAAGGGATCTGATAAAGGCCACCCAAGGATCCCTTCAAAGCATTTTGATCGGGTGAAAAATATGTAACGATATATACGTGTAAATATATCATTACAATACCTCAACGGGATGAAAATTATTGCGGGCAGGTTGTGTGTCCTAGCGCACAAATTGGCAGATCTGCGCATAATCGACAGTAGATATGGATAGAAAGTGGCACCTCCGATATTCCGACCATCAAACTTTTTCTGCCCAGATTATATATCTCCTGTATACATATCTCAGGCTTTCAGCGCTTTCAGCGCTTTGATTTTTTGGGGGCGTCCAAAATCGGGATTGTGTGATAATGGGTTTAAACGGGAATCGGCAGGCCAAACAGGGACCAGTGAGAGACTCGGATTAATAAATAACTGACCAATCATGTCATGGACGGATTTCCCGTAAAAATACCTGAAAAAGAAATTAGCTCAAGCAGAGGTCAATCAGAAGTTAGATAAAAAGAAGATTCAGTATGGTAGACTGGCCATTCTGCCTTCAGACAAACGTCAAAAAGTTTTTACCTCTATGCGGAGCACTAATAAAGAAGTTCTGTATTTTCAATTACAAAGTAGAATTGCCATCTCGCAATAGTTCAGCTGCATTTCGTTGCAGAGCGACATTGTCAAAATTGAACAACTAAAGCATATTTACCCTTATTATGTTGAATAAAATCACTTAAAGAAACGAATGACAATCAAAGGGCTGAAATCACTGATTTTACTAGTTGTGGATGTATTTCTTATTGTAAATTTTATATTTCATAAACTACCCCTACTTAAAACGCACTGAGAGTTGAGTAGACTAAGATCAGGTTGCGCGTATGTTCAGACTGATCTTTGTTTATACCTCCTGCCAAAACAGGAACATTCAAAGTTCAACTAAACAAGGGTTAAAGCTTCATGGAGAACTAGTTGAATCCCTGACTTCGTGCCCGTACAGCCAATTGTTTTCGAGTAATTATCGTCATTTTTCCCTTTAGACGCATGTCTTTTAAGGAAAACTCTTTTTGAAATGTGGATTTGAGTTCAACTGAATGATGTTAGTATAAGAAAAAATGAGGAGCCTGGGGTGTTTGTTTGCTTAATTGAACTCATTTTTTTTACCAACAAATCACATAATTTAAACCTTCTCCTATCACCTTGTTTAATCTACGATAGCGTCTAAACATTAGTTTTCGATAACACAATCTGATTAATTGCTCGGTTCTTTACGCCGACAATGCAAAAAATGCGGAACGCTGGGTTAAAACCTACAGGTGCATGTCAAAAGTTATCATCTTTTTACCAGCGCAGGTGTTCACTGGTGTTTGCGAAAATCTTAATATTATCACAATTTTATTACTTTAATGCATGGCCAAAATATCTCTTGATAAATTAATAATTCCATGACACAAACTAAAACGTTTGCATGATATAACATTTACAAATATTTTGCTTATTTAGAACAGACTTCAGTCCTTGGAATGCGATGTTGGGTTTTTGTTGTTGTTGTTGTTGTTTTTGGTGCATCCGTGTTATGATGAAATTCAAGTATGTAACGTCCAAAACTGAGACTGATGGTTTTTTGTACTCGTGGTATTTCTTAATGTAATATTTTACGTAATGAATCCATTGTAAATCGGCGTAATCGGAACGTTACGAGATTAGCTTTTGTCGTATGGTAAATGCTATGTCCATCTCAAAGCCTCGTTTTGGTATATTTATAGCTATGTAAGATATGTTCGCGAATAATCATTAAATATCTACATCTCTCGCTAACATTGAACATAGGCCTACTTTCTCTTCATTTAAAGCGGCTATTGAACATGCTTTTATGAACACTTGAAAAAGGGTAAAGTATCTGCTTTTCCAATAGTTATTAATATCATTTTACGGATACGTGTCTTTCTTCGTTTTAAAATCATTGAATTCCCTATGAATTTTATTCAATATAGTATATTTCTTATGGCTTACTTGAAACATCGGAATTTATCGTGTGGGGGCCTTAGTCTGCGAGTGATAACGACTAAATTGCTATCGGAAGCCAATGACGTAATTTATACGTCACGGAAAATATAAATAATACAATGTTAACGTATTTACCCGATGAAATCCGGTTCCATTTGAGTTGTACTTCTTTACATAATTTGGAGTTACGTAACACGAATTATATTTGTTTGGGTTTTTGTTGTTGTTGTTGTTTTTCTTTAAACAATATGAACAGTTCTCTTCTTTCAAATGTCTGGATGCATTAAAGTTAGCTGTTTTAAAATTGAGAGCAAATTGCTTCCATAAATAATCTTTTCAAGAGCTGCTTTCATATAGACAAAGGCAAACGCTTGAAATTCAAGTACTAAGTCTAAGATCCTGTGAAAACCTAAAGTTCTATGTTTATTACAAAAGCATGTGCACGTTTCACCAGTGACTTTTTCCGATCTATTGACACGTGCTTTATAGGTATTCTGCCATATTTTGAATTGTTGACCCCCGCAAATTAAGTTTTTTTACATAAAATGATGACGTCAGTGATGATGTTTTCAGTAGTCATCCACAATACCTTCCTAAAATATTTCATGAACATTTGACAATTGCTTAAATGAAATTTGACAACTTCATTTTAGTTTAAATTTTTAAAAAAAAGTTATTCTCTAAAGGACAGATAAAAAAAGCGAATAATAAAATCCTTATATTGAGCCTTTTCTTTTTTGCACAATGTTTCTGCTTCATGTGGCCCTTAAAGGATATTTAACAGATAATGCGTGAAAAAGTTTGGCCCTTAATTTCCATTCTTTGTGCTTTCAGAGATTTGAAAGAATGGAATTATGGCGACTATGTAATCAGAATGACTGTTCATAACTAAAGAAGAAGGAAATAATTAACACAAAATAAGTCAACCATGTGTGCAATTGATTGATTGAATGGGGATTAACTTCACTTTTAATAGTTTTTCAGTCATATTGTGGCGGCTTGAGCACATAACCATGGATTCCTTGTATTTCCCATGGCACACCATTACTACCTCTACATCCTTTATGAGCCTCCAGCTGCTCGTCCCACTTAGGTTTACCATTATCCAACCATTGGTGGGAGACGGGTATACGTTTTCTTTCGATTTAACCGAATATTTGTTATTTCCATTATGAACCATTACCTCATTGGCATACGCTAGTAATCCAGTCGTTATCGACTTCGCTTGAAGACTAACGAACTCATCCTATGAGTTCCGACGTTTCAATAACTGTTGAAAAATCAGATACTGTTCCTTTATAAAAATTTTATATAAAAATATGCAAAGGAGCCGCTTTAATTTCAATTAAAACAAACATAGTTGTGTCGTCTGCAACCTCTTCCAAATTGTATAGGTCTTATCTTTTGAATGGTGTGAATGGCGTAGAAAGAAAATTCTAAAGTGATATTTATGTTACCCTTGATGAAGTCAAAGATTTCCCATGTCGTTCCATTATGAATCCTCTGCCTAATGACCAAAATAATATTTTGTCATTTTTAGAAATTTTGGTATATACTATCTTTCTGACTCTTGGAAAGGGGGTGGGGGATAATATCTTAAAAACTGCAATAAACAACACTTGATTTTTCAAAAGTCATAAAGGCATATTCTTCTTATGAAAGTTACGCAAAACATCCCTGGTGATGACGCCATACGACGTAATTAAATGATAGATGAAGATTTCCAAGTGAAGTGACCACAGTTTACTTTCAGACGTGAATTTATGAATGCAACCTGTCTGAAAGGCATTCAAACAGAAAGTACAGAAATACTATTCTCCTTGGGGTTCAAAAACAGTGTTTATGACTAACTTTAACACATTGATTATCTAATAAATAAACATCATGTATTTTGATGCAATAGTGAAGGCAACGATTTAGTTTTTAAAAATAAACTCGAAATAAATTCTAGAACAGTTTTGAATTTCTATAACTGTGAACAGCAGCCAATCTCTGTACAGCAGTCAGTCTAACAGCTTTCCTTAAATGGATGATATGCATATTTAAAGGTCTTCGTAAGAAACCTCTATTATCTATATTCTCTATTATCCCATCCTTTTCACAACCGTGGCACTAAATTTTTAAGAGTCGTAGAAGCGGGAAATCGTAGAAATTGTTTAATTAAGAAACGAAGAGAATATCTTTTGTGAACCGAAAAAACTAATCACACTGTATGAATACGCGAAGCGGATTCATACATTGTCTGATTAGTTTTTTCGGTTCATACCTCCATGCAAACAAAAATATTCTCTTCATTTCTTATAATTTAAAAGTATCGAGCGGAAAAAACAAAAGCTTTACAAATTTTGATACCTTTTTTTTGTATGCGACTATTTTGTGCGGAAGCATACAAAATCACTGCGTGATCAAAATTTAGTTCTTGGAGTAATGAACAATATTTTTCGACCAATCAGAATGCTCATTTTGATAGACGAAACTAACAATTAAATTATATGAATGTAATGTAAGGAAAATACTCTGGGCGAAAAATTAAACAAAAAATGTCAATTAACCCATCAATGCTTACAGTTGATAACACGAACAAACAAAAAGACGTTCATAATTCCAAACACCATAATATTCTATTACCTGTCAAAGTGATTCGATCATCTTCGCGAGTGAAGTTACTTAACACCATTCAACTCATTCCCACAAATCCCTTCAGATTTCTTGTATAAAGCAATTTCTTCATTTTACACAATGTTTTCTATCCAAAAGACGGGAAAACATTTAGATTCCAACATTTTCAAATTGTCGTCTGCAGCTTCTTTCAGTTTGGACCAGTCTAAAAATTCGTTCTGTGGGAATGGGTTAAACTTTGACACGAAGGCGACAATTTTGCTCTAATACTATTGGACTAGAATGTGATATTAATTGTAAACGCCTTCTTAAACAAATATGTTGATCTTTTGACTTCTTCATCTTTCCGACAACAATGGATGCAAATTGCCCATGATGATTTTAATTTGAAACCCTATGGCATTACACATTAAACTGTGAGATATTTGTTGGATTAAACTCATTCACCTTACGAAACAGACGATTATGTCATCGGGTTAAGCAATATATTGAAAACTAATCCCTCCGACTTTAACTGACTTTCTGTACGTTCGATGGTATCTATTACACATGTTTGTGGATTAGTGCAAACATATCAGAAGTGCCTATACATTATATAGACACTTTCAATGTTTATGCACTAACCTGCCAATGTATACATTTTATACATAAATTAGCCCTTGTCCTCATTAAGCTCACCAAATCCTGTGTTACCCATCACTGGCTTTTATCATTAAACAATAAATGGAAGGAAAAAACAGAGAGAAATGAATTCGTTTAAACAATCGGTATTATTCAAGCAACAGTAGCGTTCGTTTTTCTCAGTAAACGTTTACCCAAGTATTTAAATTCTAATCCAAGAGAAGAATTTACATTTCATTTATGTCATATTAGTCGCATCTGATATACGTGAGTTGATTCATGAAAATATTTAAAAAAATGCCAAAAAAGTAAGTTTTGTCATGGCTCGAGCACTCTCTCCCGCTACATCAACTTTAATAATGACAAGTGACACGAGAGTATCAGGGTACTCGATACAAACTTATTCCCGGACATGACCTATTAAGGCGCTGTGACAAATGTTGATTGAGTTTCGGACAGCCCAATTCAGTCCGACCATTGTCCAGTTGGAAAGGCAATTTAGAGTGACCACGTCGGTTGACTTGGGAATAAAAGATGGATAACAAACACTCAATCAAAATAACGAAAGATATCAATTTTTCTAGTGTGGCACTAATGTAACTACGCCATAACAAAAGCAGCAATTTGGCAAGTTTTGCTTGACAAATTTCCCTATATTGATGTCATATCAGTTGCATATTTTCTTGATTATAAGGTTTTTGTTTTAGTTACTTTTTGCTTGTTGTTGGTGGTGGTTTTATCTGTTGTTGTTGTCGTTTGTTTTGTTGTTGTTGTTTTGCTCTTGGGAAACTGTTGTGTTACTTATATGGCCTGCATGCGTCGTATATCGTCAACATTTCAGTATTACCACTCTACGAGTCACAATTTCGGCTCAATACTACAACCTTGATGCAAATGTTTATGTAGTCATGAGAAAGAGCGCTATTTAGTATAGTGACTTTCTAACCAATATCAAGGGAAAAGTTGCCTTACTTAGTGCTCTAGAGGTCATAATTTAAGCTCAGTTTTTCTCAAACTTCCTGAAATTGTGTGTAAAGATTGAAAAAGACCCGCTATTGAACATGGTGACATTATGACAAATATGACGAGGAAAAGTTCCTCATCGATCATTACCTTGTTAATGCTGTAGCGGTTACGATTTCGGCGCAATCTTTCTCAAACTTACTGCAAATGCTTGTATTGTCACGAATGAAGAATTACATTGAAGATGGATACATAGATATGAGGCGAAGTCACAACTTATCCCATCCCAATAAACTAAGTTAAAGTGCAGCCAATATGGAAAATTGTTGTCTATGAAAGAATATCTTATTCAGAACTGTTCAGAAAATTAATCGAACATTTTTACAATTATTCGATTGAGACATTGTACCCATACATATCTCATCGTATATTCACCCTCAAAACAGTGAATCTTATTGACCCCTGTTAGACCCTATTGTAACATAATTCATGATTCGAGCCTATTGTTGAAGCTCATATATTTCCTTGATAGTAGTCATGGTCCGAATCCATGAAGTCATGAAAAACTTATTATTATATCGATAGGTCGAAGACAACACGCACATCTTTCTTTAACAAGCATGTCTGAGAGGGATATGCGAAAACAAGATTTTTGATTTGTTCATATGGTATTTTGGTCACATATAAAAAGTGAAGCAAATGCGCGTGACGGAAGGACGAGCCGAAAGAGAGAAATAGAATAGAACATGCATAGGACTGTTTGGGGCGTATGTTCTAATAGTGAACGGAGGTGAATTTTCAGACTTTGGTTGGTTGAATGGGGTTTAACGCCACTTTTAAAAGTATTTCAGTCATATCGCGGCGGCTGAAGCACCTAACAATGGATTCCTTGTACCACCCCTACATCCTTTCCTAGCCTCCATCTGTTATCCCACTTAGGTTTACGTTTATCCATCCATTGGTGAGAGAAAGGAAAGGATATGTGCCGCCGCCGGGGATCGAACCCATGACACCCCATGATTGAAGATTAGGAGTCTGATGAGTGTCCGACTGCGCTATGACGGCGATATAAATTTTTTCAGACATGATAAGTAATGTTTAATTACCCATTCCCACACAGTGACGCTTTTAGACGCCCTAATAGAAAAACAATTGGGAAAACAATTTTGAAAATAGGGAAATTGCTTGTGCCAAGCCATTCCTTCATTTACACAATGTTTTCTATCCAGAAAGCTGAAAAAACAGAATTTCTTAAACTGTAAATTTTCGTCTGCAACTCCTTTGAATTTGGGTAAGTCTAAAATATTACCGTCTGATTATGGGTGAAAAGAAGGGTGGAGTTGGTGAAATTAATTTATCCACTATACGATCAATTAGATGAAACATTGGAGAAACAGGAGAAAAGGCCGATATCATTATACGGAGCCTCCGGGAGGTACTTTTTCCGTGACGGGTCAAAATCATTTGGGCTTGAACTATATCCTTCTTAACGCTAGTGAAAAATCTGTTATTCAATAAAATCAACAAAAGGCGTGATGGACAGTTCGAAATAAACAATTTGACAGCCAGTAATGGTCGATGTTGCAGGCTTCCCCATAATTCATCGATAAAAAATGGCCGCCAGTCACATAATATTGTTTCCGTCTTAAAATAAAGTAATTAATGTTTCAATATAGATTAAAGATATGGCACAATTAAATTTAATTGTATACCAATGCACCATCCCTTAGCCTTGTTGTTTATCACCTCAAAGCATCGGCCGGGTCCCTCTTCTGATTTAGTTAACATATATCTTCGGTTGACTAACTTAACGTCGTAACTACGGTTTATTAAATGTGTAGCTACAATATCTTGTTAGGAATCTGACGATAATTCAGGAAGAAAAGAAACACATTTTTGTTGAAGAACACGCTAGATTTAATCATGTTTTATATTTTATTCAAAGTTACTATCGTTATTGGATTCTAATCGTCTAAGTGTTTTAGGAATCTTGTAAAAAAAATGGCGAAGGCGGCTATCAATTAAATAATCAACTGACCAATCAAATCATTCATTTAGACTTTAAGTTAAATTTGAAATTCGACCTTGACTGTTGTTTATATGAAGCATTTTTGTCGGTTTGGCGACTTAAACGTCGTAATTACAGCTAATTCAAACCGTAGCTACGACGTTTAGGTCGCCAGACCAACCAATTTGAATTTCTGTTGCATGTTACTGACCGTAAATTTGCAAAATATTGTCGTTTAATATCAAAGTAGAACTTCCTGTAAGAGGGAAGTGGGCGGGTCAATCGATCCATCAGTTTATTTCGACATTGACAAGTGCGTATGTAATAAAGGGCAATAAAATATTATTATGCATGCATTGAAATCGCTGAATGGGATGTTTTGAGTCCATTTACCCCTACGCTATACGCTGTCGTAAATGGAACACTTTCCGTGAAAAGGGAACTAACCATTACAAAATAAAAATTGGCATTTTTGAATATAAACATGTGCGTAACATTTCAAATATGCGCCAGGTGAAGACCCAGATCCACACAGACTGACCAGAGTCACCAATTCGCTCATTTACTTACAGCTTCTCAAGAGCTTTAATTTATACAAATTTATTTTAGTTCGATTTCGCCGAAAGCTTTAGGCCTATTTATGTAGAGTCGCTCTCGATAACTTATAACACAATGTTTTCACGCCAAAACACGCCAAAGTAGAGCCAGTGGCTAAACACATTCCCACACGAGCCCACCTTTATACGCCCCCGAAGAAAAAAATAACTTTGGGAAAAAATGTTCTCATAACCCAAATGTTTTTTACCAACACCAAGTGAAAAATACATCGACCCTTGCTAGAGAACACGACCACGACAGCCTGAACCACATGAGACCTTGTCGCTTTCGGAAGAGGTCTGAGTAAAGAATATGTTTCACCTTATTTCTTGATGTTTCCTCTTCAAATGTTGTGTTATACCATCTTTCGTTCGATTACTGTAACTGACGGATCGCCACTATCAATGAGCTGATTAACCAATCAAATTAATCATTTAGACCGGAAGTGAAAGATTAACTACTTATATCAAGTATATTTGTAGGTTTTGCGATTTGAAAGGCATACTAACGGCTTATTCAAGGTCGTCAACTAACTTATTTATTATATGTTTCAGACTATATTTCTTTCAATATAACGCCGTTTAATATCTCATGCGAGCTTCCTGTTGGTGTTCAATGGGCGTGGCCTGGGATCGTGAAACGTACAAGAAAAGAAAGGGCTCCGTTAACGGAAATTTCGCTTAAACAAACAATTGGCTCACACTTTGATTCGAATGTGAAAGTTACTCATTTTCAGAATACATTCGACCAATTTCAGCTGTCAATCAAATAATTTGTCGATTATTGGAATCATTCGTCTAGACTAGAAAAGAATTTTAAGTTCCGATATTAGCCGCCATTTACAGTATTTTTTATGTTTTGGCGACTTAAACGTCGTAACTATAGCTTATCAAAGCTATAGTTACGAAGTTTAAGTCGCCAGACCAAGCATTCTACTTTTTGTTGCATTGTACTGGTCATAAATTTTGCAAAATAACGCCGTTAGTTATCGAGACGGAACTTACTGTCGGAGTCAATAAAGTCAACATGGTTAATGGAAGGGGAAAGCGAATGTTTAATTAACCCATTACCTAGGGACAAAGTTATAGACATGTTCAAATTAAATATAGGTGCAGACGAGATTTTCTAGATGATGATTTTTATAAATCTTTATCTTTTTGTTCAGAAAATAATGTGAAAAAAGGAATTTGCTTGGTACGAGCAATTTCCTCCTTTTTCACAAGTTTTCACAACCATTTTCTTGATCGGTGTAGAAAAAAGCGAGTTTGGTGTGAACATGTTTAATATATACAAAACTACAAGTTTTGTGTTGTTCAATATCATGATATAGAAAAATATTACTAGCACGTTATTAACTTATTAACCTTTCCAATAACGTTTGAACGAAATAAAGATTTCCGTTCACGTTTGAACACCTGGTTTACAAGTTGAAAGGCCAATTGTTAGGTGATTATATTAATGATTTCCTCATCTAAAAAGCGCTACCAAACGTTTGCAAAAGATTTCGACTCTAGAAATGAGTAGAGAGCAGTAAGATCATATTCAATTATTAACCCTTGTGATGCTGTACCCGGAATATTCCTGTTTTTTGCAGGAGGTAGAGACAAAGATCAGCCTGCACATAAGTGCAGTCTGATCTTTGTCGATGCCACCTGTTTGATCCTTTTAAGTCAGAGTTGTTATAAAATTCAATTTCAAAATAGATAATTCCTCACATCTAATACTTTCGGCGCTTGCAGCCCTTTGAATTTCATGCCGTTTTTAAAAGGATTCTATTCAGCATGACAAAAGTTAAAATCGATGAAATAAATAAATGACTGATCGCCTATGGCAATAGAAAATCCATTAACAAATTAAATTATTCATTCAGACTCGAAGTAAACATGATCTCCGACAAATGTATTTAGCGTTTTTTCTCATTTTTAGTAACTTAAACGTCATAACTGAAACTTAATCAATATACAGATACGATGTTTAGGTCGCCATCTAACGAAATCCCTGACGATATAGATTACGAAACAATTTCGTTCAATATCTTTGTCAAACGTTTTTGTCGGAGGACGGGGCTAAGTTTGCGGGTTCGGCGATCCATCAATTTAACATCAAGCAGTTACGTTATTAATAATTTGACTATTATATTTTGCAGAGATACAAGACAGTATAGTTTTCCGCTGACAAAGTTAATTTATGGCAATAGTAAAAGATTTTTTATTTGATTTGACAGCATGCATGACAATACGGTACTCTTGTCAAACAGTTCACGGTTGAATACGTAACGTCACGTAAAAACGTTATCGACGTCGATCGGTTGCGGCAAGTCATGAACAATTTAACTTCATTCTAGTGATAATTAAATCACTGTTATCATAACTTAATCGCCTTTTATAGCGGCTATTAGACAGATTATAGCTGTAAAGTGTTTGCTATCAGTTTTCAATATTCTTACTTTAATGCATTCAGATATTTGAAAGAATGGCATCAACCGATTGGCTTATCAGAAAGTATGTAAAATGTATTGTAAAATCTTTTTTCATATAAGGGGTCAATAGCATTACAAAGCCTCAAGAATGCTTTAAATCAAAGCACTGAGAGCAGTGTACATAGATGTCTTGTATTTCTTTTGAAAATTAATTTCACAAATAAATACCGATTAAAAGTTACGAGCAGAAGGAATAGACTAAGATCAGACTGCACTTATGTGCAGGCTGATCTTAGTCTTTACCTCCTGCGAAAGCAGGAATATTCCTGGATTAGCATAACAAGGATTAAACGACTGTTATGTGTATTACCATTGTTTTGCAGTATACTGATTTACAAGACGGTTTCTAGAATTTACCGGTTCAGAAACGCCAGATGTCTACCAAGAAAACATTTATAAACGTTTTTAAAGCAGCTCTCAGGCAGATTATGGATTAATTATTTTTGTTGTTTTTGTTGTTGTTCTCTGAATTTCTTAAATACTTTCAGTTAATTGAAAGAAGATAATTAAGCTGATTTTGCGATTTTTTTTCAAATGCCGCTTTCAAAGTGTAGCCATCAATTTCTATTTTCCATATGGTAACAAAAAATTGCTGTTATCGTTATATTTTTTTCAATCGGACGATTACAATCACCACAAATGAAAAAGCTGGCCACATATTCGATTTATGAGTAGATTAATTTTTCATTACAAAAAAGTAAAGAGGGTTTCTGTGTTAGAATTAAATGATAATATAAAATGTGTTCTTGAGTTTATTGCCTTCATAAATCTCTGTACATTCAACACTTCGTGTATTTTTTAGACTCGATTTCGACATTAAGTGCTCTCAAAAAATATTTTAACACATTCGTTAGATTTCCCCCCATATCAGTTACTGAAATAAATGTTTCCCTTAACCCATTACTACACAGTCCCTTATTCTTACGTCCAAAAAGAATAACATTGATGAAAACATTACAGAAAATGGAGATCTTTTACAAACATTTTCTCCTTTTCCAACAACGGTTTCTATCCTAGTATAAACTTACATTCCAATTTAATCGAATAAGTTATGAAATATTATCTACAACTTCTTTGACTTTGATCAGTCGAGATTTTGTCATCAGTGGGCGTATGTTTAGCAATGATCCTAAGCGTTTACTTAAAGATACTTGTGAGATTTCACCGATATATGAATTGTTGGAAGACATAGATAGGTGAAACTACCATCGCAATGTAGCTGAAAAACTTTGGTGTACCATTTGGAACTGCTTAAGGACACCATAGGACAACATTTTGGACTGGTTCAAATTTTGGTATAAGAAATTTTCTCATTTCTCATTTCCACTATGTTTTCCCTCGCTTTTTCTTGGAGAGTAAAAAAGCAGAATTATGTTGGAATTGGTAAAGCAAGTTCTAAAACAAACATTTTAGGGGTTGGCGACTAAAATATCGTAATCTACAGTTTATTCAAGCTGTAGTTATGAGGTTTTGATACCCAAAGGACTTTGTGCATAATGTCGTTTAATTTCCAGATATCTCGGCCTATTTTATGCAACTTACGATAAGCCCCTTCCATGTATCCAGACAAACAAAGTTGTTTTCCATAACATCCTTACTATGACATAAGTAAGAGTTAGATACAATGTTTTAGCAGCCAACTGAAGAAATGATTTCTCGATTTTCTAACGAAAAATGATAGCTGTCATCTAAGCGCGATAAATTCTCGAGATTATTTATGATTTACGGTAGATGCCGTGCCCTAAGCTCCCTGAGGTATCTATTTATCCCCTTTGAAATCGAAAATATACATAAAAATGAGAGAAAAAGATGCAATTTCCGTAAACACTTCAACGTTTGCTAAAGAAATCCTTTTTTTTTTCTTTTTTTTTCTAATGTGTAAAAAGTTATGTAAGTAAGTAAGTAAAAATAGATGGATCGCGACTACCAATAAAAGAACAAATTGACATCAAATCATTCTTTAGACCGGAAATGAACTTTGAACTCCGACATTGGCTTATATTTATATGAAGCGTTTAGTGGCTTTGACGAATTACCGTTATTACTTAACCCTTTCCTGGATAAACCCGGGATTTTACGTCACTGTGATTTTATACTTGAGAAAACATTGTGGAAAAAGGAGAAATTACTTATAAAAAGCAATTTCTCCTTTTCCCACAATGTTTTCTACCATATAGGATGGTTTTAATCGGAATTGCATCCAATTTTCATTGTCGTCTGCACCCCCTTTCAATTTGGACCAGTCTAAAATTTCAAAAACCAGGAATGGGTTAAACCGCTTAGGTCACCATTTTACTTTTGTTATAGGCCATATATTTTGCAAAATAACGCCGTAGAATACCTATATATCGATGGTACTTCTGTTGGAGTTCAGAGGACGTTACAAGCGATCTGTCAATTACATGTTTATTGGCCCGAAAGTCAAAAGTGAATCTCCAGGCTGTTCTGACAATAAAATGGTTTAAAAAGCTAGAGGTCGTATTGCAAAGCGAAATCTATAGTAAGGAAGAATGATCATTCTAGATTAGATAATCGTCAAACAGCGAGACGTTTCGAGTCTAACCAACCTGCGCACTACGCGTAGCCCGAGAAGCATCGGTACGTTTCGAGCTTCCTGACTATTTTACTTTTTGTCGCACGTTAGTTGACATAAGATCTGGCGACTTAAACGTCGGTACTACAGCTTATGCAAGCTGTAGTTACGACGTTTAAGTCGCAAACAAACTAACCTACCCTTTAGTTAAATGCTACTGGTTATTTTTTTTTCTAATCTATTACCGCTTGATATCGCAGTGAAACTTCTAGCCTGAGTCAGTTGGCGTGGTCAGAGGAGTCAGCGAGGGGGGGGGGGGGGGGGGACAGCGTACGAAATTAACTTCAGCTGAATACTGCTTATTTTCAAATCTAAGTTTCGCTTTCGCCGAGAGCCCCTTTCCTTCACGATTTACGTTATTTCTCCAAAGATTACAAGCCATGTTGTCGTTTGGCGAGGAAAATGTCGTAAATAAAGCTGTATTTACGACATTTTGCTCGACCAACGACGGTAGTATTATTACTATAAAGTCTCATTTAGTGGTGAAAACCCGCACATACAAGATAGATCTAATTACAGACAACGCCCCTAATCTATCTATTGTCTAACCATATAGATATAATTGACTGGCGTTGTTCAGAATGATTTTTATCTGATAAAGCCACGATTAGTACTATGTATTACGTCATAGTTAGACATTCAAAAATGACATGAATAGTAGAAAACCGTAGCAAATAGTCAGTTTCATTTAGAAGCCTCTTATCTACAGCTTGCAATAAGCTGTGGTTACGATGTTTTAGTAGTAACGACAAAATGTTTCGTTTGAATTATACTATACAAAATCAGGTATATTTGACGGATCGTGTCAGTCAATCAAAGAATCGACCGACCAATCAAATCGATCATTTAGACCGGGAATGAACGTTGAGCTTCGACATCTACATTGTTGTAATGAAAACTTGTTGGTTTGGTGGTTTAAACGTCGTAGCCACAGTTTCTTACAGCGTTTCGGTCGCCAACCAACCAACCCATGTTATTGTTAAGTTACGTTAGTGACCATTTTGCAAAATAAAGCAGTTTTACATTTTATTGGAACTTCCTTTTTGAGTCAGTGGGCGTGGTCAGACATATTTCAAATTATGCGTTGTAATGAGCAAAAAAAGAAAGAAGTAATTTCTTAACCCTTGTCATGCTGAACCCGGAATATTCCGGTTTTGGCAGGAGGTGTAGACTAAGATCAGACTGCACTTATGTGCAGGCTGATCTTAGTCTATACCTCCTGCTTTTACTTTTCCTGCCAGAGTTGCTTATGAAGTTGATTTCTAAAACAATATTGATGTTTGAACAACAAGTTCTATCAGTGCTCTAAGCCCTTCGATTTGACAGCAATTCAGTAAGGTAACTTATACAGCATGACAAGGATTAATATTGTGTTAAAATGAGTTGAACATGCGTTGTCATCAAAACAGTGTAACACTGCGAGAACAAAGTTACCCTCAATTAATAAGCTATTTATATTCCGTTTTGAAACCGGTCATTTCCCGGTGATATCCGGCATATAATTGGTTATAAATGATAAAAACTTCCGCTGTTTATTTGACTAGAAAAATCTTTAAACGCTTCCAGGAAACGATTATATCGAACTCTCTGACGATTTTAGTTCATAACAATTTGTATGTTTTCCTACTGAAATCATAACTTTTGAAAAGCATTCATGTTGGAGGTTAATGGGCGGGGCAAGTGATCCGTCAATTACAAAACAATTTCATAAAACTCTCGATATTGTCTCTTATCCTGAGACAAAATATTATTTGTCCGATCTCTAACCAAAATGACCTCCGACGCGGTAGTTTGACCGAGTTATCCAACGACGATATTCTACTAAATACAGGGATCGGTATGTAAAATGACCAATCGCTGGCCCCGCCCACTGACTCATCTGGCCAAGGACCATTGACTCCAACAAAAAGTTCCGCTTTGATTTTTAACGGCGTTATTTTGCAAAATTTATGGCCAGTAGCATGTTATCAATAAGTATAATGGTTGGTTGGCGACGTAAACGTCGTAACTACAGCTTGACTAAGCTGTAGTTACGACGTTTGAGTCGCCAAACCAACCAAAATGATTAACCAAAATGGCGGCGAATGTTGGAGTTCAAACTGAACTTCCAGTGTTAATAAATGATTCATTGGTCGAATGGTTATTTGATTGACAGCCGCGATTGGTCAATTAAATCTTGTAGACATATCTAAATTGACTAAACGCTGGCCCCGCCCACTTTCTTAGTTAGGCCCGCCCATTGACTTCAACAGAAAATCCCGTTTCGATTTTAAACGATGATATTTTGAAAAATTATGACCAGTATCATGTAACTAAAACGTAGTTTAATTTGTTGGCGACCTAAACGTTGTAGAAACAGCCTGAATAAGAAATTAAAACATCGCTTTAGTTGAATAAGCTATCCAAGATGTCCTTGACAAATTATCAGAAAAAAAAATTAAGACTGGTCGAAAATTAAAGAAGTTGCAGGCGAAAATTTTTGTTGGTGAAACTTTAAAAATCTTTGACTTTTTGGTTTTCCTAACCTACTGTTCTCAAGGAAAAGTTTTAAGTTTGTTTTCAGTATTACCAGCGGACGATATGTTTACGCAATCATTTTAGTAAATGCAGAAGCTGAAAACATTATAATTTCTAACCTTTCATGTCGCCTAAGTAAGGTTTCCTATATAAAGCTTCGTTTGTCTATTTTAAACTATTTTGGAATTAATCAGGATAGTGTTACATTGTTAAGATTCGATGAAGAAATCTAGGACATCTAGAAATCAATAATTTATGATTTGTGTTTATTTTACAGGAGGAGTTTTTGTCATGCCCTCAGTGTCTGCGTCCTAGTTGGTTAAGGTTTTTATACCTCGTTCATAACTAGTGCAAGGGGCCCATATTTAAAACTTGACCCTTTGACCTTGACCTTTAACCCAGTATAAATACATTAACCAAAGACCTTGTCTTTTTCTATTTGGGTCATTTATCATGCTCTTATTTATCACCTGCGTTCATAGGCAGATGGACTTTCATTTGAGACAATGACCTTGACCTCGAAACCTTATGACCCTTAAACTTCATAAAAATACTGTTAATAAAAAACTTTAACTTTTTAATCTTGGTTATAATTCATCCAAGGGAACTCATTTTTCACACAAGCTACCATTTTTCACACATGCTTGCATCAGGAAATGAGCTATCATTTGAGGTAATGACTTTGACCCTGTGACCTTGACCTTTAACGGTTAAAGAATAATCAAAATTAAAAGTTTTTTCGGTTAATACCTCAACGAAAACAAAAAAATATTCTCTTCGTGTCTTATGGTTTAATAGAATTTGGCCAAAAAAGCAAATACTTTACAAATTTATAACATTTTGAATTGAACTATACAGTGCGGAAGCATACAAAATGGCTGCGTGCTCAAAATTGTTTCATAAAGATAAGAGTATTTTTTTCGACAAATCAGAAAACCCGTTTTTGATAGACGAAACTAAATATTAAATTATAAAAGAATTAACCAAAAAATTACTTTAATGTACATTGGCCATTTAATGTGCTAATATCGCACTCATGCTTTTATCAGGGGATGGTATAATTACAATGACTTTGTGACCATATGCCTTTAACCCTTTTGTAAAAAGCAGCTAGAAGGGCGAGCTATGTTGTCCACGGACAACTCTTGGGCAAGTATTTATATGCAAGATATAACATTACAAGTAAAATGAAAATATTCACTACAATACGTAAAACCGTTAGTTAAATTCAATAAAACCTTGTGATACCACTCTTTGATATATGGAGTTTAGGAAATGAGCATTGTTGATACTAAAACTTTTCAAAAATAGAAACATTCAAAAGCGTATATGACAGATTTAGTTGATAGTGCATTCTTGAATGCTTTCCTGTTCAACTCTTTGTTTTTACTTTCCCGTGATTTTTATAATTGAGAAAACTTTGTAGGAAAAGAATATATTTCTTGTAACAAGTAATTTCTTGTTTTTCCACAATATTTTCTACTCTGCTGAATAGATTGGTGTTTGGGTTTTTTTTCAAATTGAATCCATTTTGAATTTTCGTCTGCTAAACCTTTGAACTTGACCATGTCTCAAATTTTCTGAAAATAGAAAAGGGTTCACCCATTACCAGGCGGCAAAATTTTAGACTGGCCTAAATTGAAAGAAGTTGCAGACAACAATTTGAAGTTAGCGATTTTTTTTTTCAAACTTCATGGTAGAAAACAATATGGAAAATGACAGGATTGCTTGTAACAAGCATTTGTTTTCATTTTCCACATTGTTCTCCAAAGTTTTTTCCTTATGGGCGTCTAAGGGCGTCACTGGGTGGGAATAGGTTAAACTGGTGAACTGCCCAACCTACGTCACCAATTATACTCTATATTACGTTTACCTTAGGACCCTCGTATATATGATATTTGATACAAAACTCAAATTGTTGTTGGACGATCAAAACTTTGTACCTGCAGCTTCAATTATCTGTAATTGCGACGTCCAAGTCATTCCCAAACATAAATGTCTTAACTTTATGTGGGAAATTATCTTTCCACTTTCGCTTCAACCCATTTCCACACAATGGCGCTTTCTGACACCCCAAAGGAAAAGGCTTTGGAAAATATTCTGGAAAATAAAGAAATTGCTTGTTATAAGCAATTTCTACATTTTCCACAATGATTTCTGCCAAAAAAAGACAAAGATCTTTAAAAAATTAACAAGTTCATGTTTTTTTCTGCAACTTCTTTCAATTTGGACAAGTCGTTTACTTTCTCGTGTAGTAATGGGTTAAATCAATGAATTGATTGATTAATTGGTAGGCTATTCTTATTGACAACAGCAATGCGTTTATTGATAGAATGGTTTACATGTTTTTAGTGGTATCTGCAATTTCTTTGTATAATTAACCCATTCCCACACAGTGACGCTTTTAGACGCCCGTAAAGAAAAACAGTTGGGAAATTCTTTATTTTACGCAATGTTTTCTACCCCAAATTTTGAAGAAAACTAAGATTTTATAAACTTTTAATTGTCGTCTGCAACTCCTTTCAATTTGGACCAGTCTAAAATTTTGCTGTCTGGTAATGAGTTAAGGAATATGTTATACCATTCTACTTTATGTCATTGTTTGATAGTAGTTTTAGGACTTATTCAAAGGTTCACCAAAGGTAAGTCTCAGGGTAATACATCTTGGTGATAAATCTTTTTAAGTATAGAACCAAATTGATAAGTTCCGGGATCAGCTTAACCCTTTCCTGTTCAATCCCTTTATTTTGATAGTGGAGCGCATAATTGTGGAAAAAGAAGAAATTACCCTGAAAATGAAATTTCTTCATTTTCCTCACTATTTTCTACCTGATTTAATGGTTATTTTTAAAATGAAATCGGCTACAAATTGTCGTATATAAAACCTTTGAATTTGGACGTGTCTTAAATTTTACAGTTCAGAAAAGTCTTAATTAAAACATAATCCAAATGCGGGTCAAAATTTCACTAAAACGAATGTTAGTGTAATGATGTTTTGGACGAATTACTAAACTAAAACGTATTTATACAAGAATACAAGATTTTTATTTACGAATTTTTGGCCCACATAGGAGCATGTATGGAAGTATATATAATAATAAACAAAAGCAAAGCAAGAAGAAACTTCTATAGAGTGCAACCCGAAGGGCACTATGAGGACAACCTATTTGAATCCTTAACTTATTTCCAGGCAAAACTATTTAGAATAGCCAAAATTCAACGAAGTTGCAGACGATTATTCTAAGTTGATGAAATTTAGAAATTATTTGTCTTCTGTGGATAATAAAAAAATGTTTGATACAAGCAATTTTTTCATTGTCAACGATGTTTTCTCAATATTAGATCTTGAGGAGCGTAAAAATGCTTTATTGTGTGTGAATGGGTTAAAGCAGGGGAGGTTATAAAGTCATAATTTGGTGTTACTTAAAAAGTCTTAAGTCCTCAGATTAGCATTTGAATGAAATCTTCGGATCAAAAAGCACCAGATCTAATATGTTATTTTCTGTTATTTCTTTCCCGTTGACCTTTCACGGGGACAACGGGTTTCCGCCCGATCAACCCCAAAAAAGGGGATATAAAAGTCCGTTTGTTTTTTTCACACCTCGTTAATACCCGAAGTGTCTGAATCTTTATAAGTGGTGGCGGCATGACATAGTGCTACTGCTACATATATATTGAAGTTAAACACGGGGGAAAAGTTGGGACGCTTACAGTTATTTTTGGGGTTATTTATCCCCTAGAGTTTACAACCACCACCACCCCCCAAAAAAACCGGATATACTTGGTTGATGTAAAATAACTCGACTTTTGTGGCTGAAGGCAATTTTCTCCATGTATCTAGGCTTTTCTACCTCTAGCATTTCTAAGAGATTGCAACTGGTAGCAGACAAGCAATGAAAACAGATACATTGACACAACACAGATTGATTAGTTGATTGAATGGGGTTTAACACCGCTTTTAACAGTATTTCAGTCATATCGCGGCGGCTGGAGCACCTAACAATGGATTCCTGGTATTTCCCCACCAGTACTACCACTACATCCTTTCCTAGCCTCCAGCACAGATAACACCATGAATGTGCGCCTAATGAAGACTATACATCCGCACAGTCTCAGCAGAATCTTTACCGTCCGCTCTTTAAATAGATACTGGCCCAATGCTTCTTTTGACAATCAGCAAATATTTTAAATACCCCTAACGCCTGTCCAGGTAACACAATGTTCGAGCTTCACGGACATCGGAAAAGGTTGGAAATCTAACTAACCCTTATCTGACCCCCCCCCCCAAAAAAAAAAAAATTAGACTTTCCTAAATTTATAGGAAGAGCACAGGTGATTATAAAGACTGCACAAATCAAAAAGTATTCGTGATAGAAAATGATGTCAAAAAAGAAGTAATTGCTTGTTGCAAGCAATTTCTTTTTCCACAATGTTTTCTCGGGCATTTTATTATAGAGGCTCAAAAATTAGGGATCGTAGGGGAAATTGGTAAATGAGCGAGCACTACATGGATCGGGTTTTGGTATGAAATGGTAATAAGTAATCTAGCATATATATAGATTGTGCACTTTGACATACCTTTTACAATTTACCATTACCATAACGCGCTTTTGATCTCGTACGGCAAAATTTCTGGCGAAAAAGGAATTCCGAAATTTTCGTTTAAATTGTTCATTCAAATTCTGTTCGTTATGTTAATTCAAATTTCCCAAAACGGTGGACAAAAAAGATATGTTAGTAAGGATAATTTGGGTATAAGCAATGTCCGGTACAAGGGCTCTTATATACAATTTAAAGCCATATCCCCTCACCACGCACACTCACACAAAAATAAAAATTCTACGCGGTTAGCCTACAATCTAATAAAATAAGGTTCGATATTTTAAATTGTTGGCCACCATAAATTGAGGTTTGATTACTTAAAATGATGACGTCAGTGATGACGTTTTCACTTTCGCCTGTCACCCAAACAACTATCCAAGACTGTTCGGCCGCGGAGTTTATCGAAATGGCGAACATTTCCGTGACGAATCGAGTGCATTTGATTCAATCTCAAAATGTAAACGCGCTAACGAGTTCGAATCGGTAATAAAACCACAAAAAAACGCTCTCCGAAGAACTTCGCTCATACCTTCCTTTAGTATATTGATCTTGTTTGCTTTAGTTACCAAATAAACGATAGGTTGTTCTTCCTCTATGGAAACATATGGCTTTCAGAGTTTTATAAACGTTGAAAAGGCCATTAAGTATATTTGTTCATGAGTATGTACCTTTATTACATGACTAGGTTGTGGTAACCTTGAGCAATTTTAGCTAAATTGTCCGTTTAGCATACACAAATAACACCCTTTTACGTTGGTAAATCGCATTAAAGTTCGCCCTTGGGCCATTCAACTCGTTTGACCATTGTCCGGAGAGTTTACGTATCGGTCGAGTGGGTTTTAAAACGGAGTATATTGTGTTTCAAGAGGTGTGATTACCGGTTCGCGATTGAATAAAGTATTACGTTAGAGGTGCAAAAAGGGGAAATTCAAAATTGAACTTTCAAATTATGTGGTCAATGCTTAACCCTCCGCATTCTGTTATTAGTCTCGTGTAATAAGATTTCTAAATGCTGACTTACTGAAAAAATCGTTTCAGAATTTTAGAACTATCCAAATTCAAAGGTTTAGCAGAGAAAATTTAAAGTGGGTTAAATCTGGGAAATAACCATTCAGTAGAGTAGAAAATATTGTGGAAAAAGAAGAAATTGCTTGTTTAAGCAATTTCTTCTTTTTCTACAATGTTTTCTCGGTTATAAAACAACAATTACGCAAAAACCAGGGATTGAACAGGAAAGGGTTAATATAATCCAATGAAATACAATTTTAAATACAGACCTATTTTTATGCATGCACTCAAAGTAGGTCCATAAAAGCTGTCCCACACTGGTATATTCTTTACTAAATGATAATAGATTATAAGAAACGAAATGAAAACATGCGCCAGGCCATTAATTTTGCATAATAATAATATCGAAGTTCACTTTCTTGTTGGAACTCAGTGAGCGAGATCAGTGGAGTCAGTGGGAGGAGCTAGCGATCTTTATGTTAATTTCTTGTGTTGTTACCATTACAAGTTAATTCATTTGCGATTAGGATAAAGTGTCAATTATATGTAAAGAACTATAGTATTTTCTAAACCGTCAACAATGGATGGATCGCTTGCCCCGTCCGATGACTCCGTTGGCCACGCCCACTTACTTGGCTTGCCACGCCTTTCGATTCTGCTAGCCATATCTTCTGATTTCGACAAGAAATTCCATTTCGATTTTAAACAGTAATATTTTGCAAGATTTATAGCAAGTAACATACGACAAAAAAACTGAAATGGTCGGTTGGTGACCTAAACGTCGTAACTTGAATAAGTTGTACTTACGACGTTTAAGTCGCCAAACCAACAAAAATGCCCATCATTAATGACGCTTAACGAATGATTTCAAAGTTACTTTCCGGTATAAATGAATGATTTGGTTGGTCCATCGATTTTTTTTCATTTGCATGCGCGATCCGCTACTTAAATCGACAGAATGAATCCAATGTATCAAAATTAAGTTGTGTTTCATTTGGTTTTCAAACCCTTTTTCTTAAAAATAAATGAAAACCTATAAATAACACATGACTCGAAACCATATTCTCAAGATGATTTATAGCATTTCGAGATTTCATTAATGGGGTTGTTTAAAAACATGAAAGAAATGCGTCGATTATTGGGGAAATATAATTTTGTCTTCTTATTTTGACTAACAATTTTAGGTGCCTGTTAATTGCTAGCTACCCTTCCTTAGAATAACCTTTTCTTAAACATGACCAAGGGTCAAGCACATGTCACAAGATTTTGACACCCTCGGTTTCGAAAAAAACATTTTCCTTCTTTACGTTTAAAACTGATACATTTAAATGCATGAGTTTTAGAATATGTTGATTTGGCAGCAATTTTTTATCAAAGGTTTTATATTGAATCCGTTGCACTTTTTGGCTTTGGCCAAGAGAATATCTCATCGTAAAGGAATGGTATTAATTTTGTAGAGGATGTTCTATCTTCTATTCACACATAGAACGGGCTTTTCACAATTTAGAAGAAACAGATATAAATATTTTATAAGTATTATAAAAAAAAAAAAAAAAAAAAAAATCAACTGACACCATGGCCAGAGTTGTTTACTATAAAAAGGTAAGAAACTTCAGAAGCTTAGATAAAGGAAATGTTGAATGTTTTAAGTAGGTACTAAAGCTGTCAAATAAAGAAAGACTTTCACACCCTGGGGTGGATTATTAATCCGCGCTGAATTAATCTGGATTGAGTAAGCAGTGAATAGTTCGGGGTACATAAGGGAAACTCAAAAGAGGTGTTTATTATATTAACTAAAAACAGATTATCCGCGCCACAGCAAAGTTAATTTAACCACCATAGGAGAACACACGTTTTTGTACATATTAAAGACATGTAAAATATATTTACTGTATATACGAGAAGTTGTTGATTATTCTTATTGTTCGTATTGAGATTAAAGTTATAGCATGTTTTTGTCCCCTTTTTATTTTTATAAACACACAATATTGACAGAAAATATATTCTATTATTGAGAGTAAACATACACGCAATACCTTTTTGACGTCTAACCATATTGACGCTTATTTCAACTTAAAAGTTGGTTTCAAAGAAAAGCATCACAAAGGCTTATCAGGAAATTTTGCTTTCGCTAGAGCTTTTGTCTATCAAATGGTTTTGGACATTTGGACAATACAAGCAGAAAACATGATACTCTATAGGCAGTGGTGTGTAAATGAAGATTTCGTCCACTTGTCCCCGGACAAGTAAGACTCGGTGTTTTACTCGCCTAGTATAAAATGCATTTGCCGACGAAAATGTTAAGAGATACTTTTTCAACAAAGCCAATGCCGGAACGCAGGATTTTCTTTATTATCAACAAAATTATAATAATTTTTCTCTATATACTTGTCCCAAGACAAGGGACATTGAAAAATACACTTGTCCGCAAGTAGAAAACCCATATCGGACATGTCGGTCATTGGCTCCTGCTCATATCTTACAGCTTGGTATCACACCATTGCATAATAAGCGTCATTCGTCTAGAATTATAAACAACACAATCTTTCTGTTTTGTTTTTAAAGGGAGGTATCGATGTTCCCGAAACCTAGGTAAGAAAAAATTACCAAGTGTCGAAAAATACACCCAAACGAACATTAAATACTTTAAGTTGAGTCCCGCAAGATGACGTTCAGTAATGCGAAATTAACGAAAGCCGGGCTAAATGCACCAAAATAGTGAATAATTTTGTTAATTTCACTTGCTTTTGCGGTGAATTTATCAAGGGATTATCCAGCGAGAAATCCAAATAATCCATCAAAAAGCATAAAGAGAGGCAGTTGTTCATTCAAGTAACTACTTCAGATATAGGATAAAATTTTGTCCGTATCAGGGGTTTAAACCAAAGATCCCTTGTTTCAAAGTATAACTTTTGGTATAACGCTACGACCTCGTTTTTGGTATAACGCTACGACCGCGTTTAACCGATTATAAAAAGGCACTATTTTAGACTGGTCAAAATGGAAAGAAATTGCAGACGACAATTTCCAGTCGATAAAATTTTCAATATCTTTGAAAAAAAATGTGGTTAATGAAGAAATTGAAGAAGAAACACTTCATAGGACACGGTGTTTCCCAACCCTTTTTCTTGGGGGGGGGGGGGGGGGGCGTTAAAGCGTGATTATGTGGAATTAGGTTAAATGTTGTTATGGGTGGGCATATATAAGAAACAAAAGAATGTCGTGTCGAAACTGCGAAAGTACATTATTGTTAAATAACCACCAGAAAAAAGAAAACTACACTTGTCTCTTTCAACACAAGGGAAATACAAAATGAGAAATTTACACCAGCAGTATCTTTACAGGCACTGCTAAGGTTAGACTGGTTTTATTTATTTTTTTGACTATTAATGTAAAACGATTTCCCGAATGTATATCTATTTAATCAAAGTCAGTGTTTTCTGTTGAGCAAAAAAATCTTTTTGGAATAAAGGGGATTGCTTGCCTAGCTTTTGAACGAATTAATTCGTCTCATAGAAGAATCTGGTGGCCAGACTAAGTGCAGAAGTATTCTCGTATTTGAAAGTTTTGCGCTATAAACGATTAGTAACCACGCTGCATAGCTTATAACGAGAATATTTCTTCGTGGGTCAAAGGACCGAAAGCACTGAGAGGATAGTCTTACAAAAAGTGACTCACGCAATATGTGAAATATGATGCTTTTAGCTTTTAAAAATAAGGAAAGACAGGCATTTGGTTAATAGTTCGTGTATCAAGATTCAAGCGTTTAATGAGCTAAATTTTTATACTTCCGCGAACAAAGTTTTGACCGCGCAACTATTTCGTATGCTTGCACATATGTAGACCAACAATTTTTACTTAATAAACGAAATATCTGCTTCATTTTTCTTGGTGGCATTACATTGTGAAAAATGAAGAGAATATTTTCGTTTTCATTAAGGTATGAATCTAAAAACTTTATCACGCTTATTAACGAATCCGCTTTGCGTATTCATACAGTAAGATTAAGTTTTTATTATAGAATAAGTTCTTATCTCAATGAGAACAGACATACATTGACTTCGTTTTTCAATTGAGAAAGTTAATTTAGAGAATATTTCATGACAAATCGAAAAGTGGTGTTGCGAAGCCTTTACCCATTCCTACACACCAACATTTTAGACTGCTCCAAACTGAAAGAATCTGTAACCGACAATTTCAAGTTTATTGGATCTAAAAATTCTGCGTCTTTTTGGATAGAAAACATTGTGGATAATGAAGAAATTGTTTGATAAAAGCAACTTCTTCATTTTCAACAATGTTTTCCTAAGATTTCTTCTTCGGGGTCGTAAAAAGGAGGGATTGTGTGGGAATAGGCTAAGATAAAAAATTCAGCCAACCATAATGACTAGAATCTTGATAAACGAAACTGAAATTAAATTAAATTAATAACACACAAATTTCAAACGTTTCCTCTATATGTGCAATTTCTAAGAAAACAATACATCAACACATTGAAGAATAATAGGAATTTCAAAACATTTTGAAATGAAGTCATTATGTTTAAAAATAAATTATCTTCTTTCAAAAGAATTTCTTTTCATTAACTAGCCGTCGAAAATGAAGTTTGTGTATCTTATTTAACGTATTTACTAAAAATTAAACTGAACAAGAATAAAGGGAACTAGTACATGTTGAAGGCTTTCATCGCCTGATGAAATGCATTTCTGTAGAGCAGGTTTGCATGACGATTTACATTGGCCCTCTCTACTGATGAAGCACTTGTATCCATTAGGGCTGTAGGACCATTATCTTCCAACTAGATGGTCATTATCCGTTTCCGTGTTACAAACTTGAATAAAACACAACTTTTCAGATGAACGCACGTACGACTCACATACACGTTGTCATACAGGTTATTGTCTGGACACGTGGAAAGCTAGATGCAAAATTTTTGAAAATACCGTAAATCTTGTATCAAGCGACCATTCATTTGACGACAAAAACGTGGTCGCTTAAGAGAATGGTCGCATATAGCACATGTTTGTAAAATAAATGAAGGGTTGATTCGATTGCAAACATCGATTATTACAGAATTCTTGCCTGATCCTGTGTTGATGGGACTCATTAGAATCGCCTTAGTGAGACGATCCTAATGAGTTCCAACAACATTGGATTTAGGTATGATATGTTTTTAGCAGAAAAGACCACTTCTTATGAGAGCTTTTATTTTGAAAGTGGGGTGATAAATTTTGGTCGCTTCATGGAAGAGGTGAACGCTCAAGATAGACTGTATTCCTCGTTTGAGACAAGAAAACACACACACACAAACACAAAATCTTTGAACCGCGATATAGCTACCGATTAGAATATACAAACGATTAGCTCAGTTGGTAGAGCACTTGACTTCAAACCTCAAGATCACGGGTTCGAGCCCTGGGCTGACCATATCAACTAACTAACTGCTTGTCTTTCGGATGAGACATTAAACCGAGGCCCCACGTGACGGTGCTATCCACCGAGCACGTTAAAGAACCAGGCGGAGCTCTCGGCAGTTTCGTCCTGTATCCTTGCACTATCCCCCGTAACAACTAACCGTTTTCTTGGGGCGTCGCTCATATGGGCATGAGCTACGGTAGCGACGATAAATAAACGGAAATACACACACAAACGATCAGAGGAGAAATTGGACCAGTGTTTTATTTTGCAATTGACCAATCGCGGCTCACAATCAAGGAATCAACCGACCAATCAAATAATTTATTCAGCCCAGACCTGAACTTATCAACAACAACAATGGCCGCCATTTTATTTACCTTTATTGTTAGTGTAACGACTTGAACGTTGTAACTACAGCTTATTAAAGCTGTAGTTCCGACGTTTAGGTCACTAACTAACTATTTTACATTTTTATTACATGCTACTTGCAATATTTTTTGCAAAATAACTCCTTTAAAAATCGAAGCGGAACTTCCTGTTGGAGTTAATGGGCGGAGCTTAGGAAATCAGTGGGCGGACCAGCGATTGGTCAATTGAGGGATCGCTAAATGACATCCAAAAAAGCAGTGCAACTGATATTTGAACGACGTTAGTTTGCATTATTCATGGTAAGGGAATTAAATAAGCAAATCGTTGTTTGGCGAAATAAACCTGATAACTACAGCCTAAATTTTGCGTTTAATATGCAAAACTAACAAATATGCTTGGCAATTATGTTTGGAGTGAGCATTCACTTCCGGTCTAAAAGATTGATTAGAACAATTGATCGATTTCGTTATTGATACACGATTATCCGTCGATTCCATTCTCAAACCATAATTATCTTTCTTTGTATTTTCTTTATTGTCAGTTTAACCCTTTCCCTATTTCATTTTTTTCAAAGGTTTTGCAGACAAAAATTTAAAGGGAATTTAATTTGAAAAATTATCATTCATTAGGGTAGAACATTTTGTGGAAATAGAAAGAAAACGCTTATTACAAGCAATTTCTTCTTTTTCCACAATGTTTTCTCAATGATAATATCACAGGGACGTAACAACCAGGGACTAGACAGGAAAGTGTTAAACATACGTATGTTTCCTTAGCATTGTCAAGAAATAAAAATCTATAAAAATTATTTATGAAGACTTTGGAAAAGGAAACAAGATACCCTGTCAAACCAGGTGGGTACTTGTTTTAGAATCAAGGTATTAGAACTATTGATTGTAAACCACTTTTACTATTATTTCAGTAATATCGTGGTGTCTGGAGCACCTAACCAGTTATTCCTGGTATTCCTCACACCAGTACCACCAATATATTCTTTCCCAGCCTCCAGTTGCACATCACATTTAGGTTTACGATTATCCACCCATTGGTGGGGGACAAATATCAGAAAAGACATCTTGCCGCGACCGGGTATCGAACATAGGATTCCTACATTTAGGAGTCCGACGCGCCATGGCCGTGACCTCAAGATATTAGAATCTGGACCACTAATGAAGAGCAATTTATGTTTACGTATTATTATTAGGTTGTAAAATCTTACGATTACGGAATCTTCATAGACTAAAAAAACTGACTTCCTGATTACACACCTCGGCGTGACTCATTAAACCTTTACCAGACGACAACTTTTTCGACTGGTCCAAATTGAAAGAAGTTGCAGACGACATATCATCGTTGATGAAATTTTAGAATTCTTACAACTTTGTTGTAGAAAACATTGTGGGTAATAAAGAAGTTGCTTGTTACAATGTTTTACAAAGCTTCTTCCTCGAGGGTCGTAAAAGGAGGGATTCCATTGGAATTGTTTAAATGTACGTGGTTAATTTCCTAGAACTGATATCGCATGACACTGTATATAAACGCTAATCAGTCTACATGCTCCAAAGCATTGCCAGCCCCGAAGTATCTTTTTACATTAGGTAAAAGAAATTAAAAGGATAAAGATTAATACCAATGTTATTATGTATCACCGTATTTTATATAATAAGACAGAGAAGATTTCCGATTGATTGAACAGGTTTCCGACTGCTTTTTACAGTGTTCAGTCATAACTCGGCTGCTGGAGCACCTAACCATGGATTCCTGTTTTTTCTGATACCACCACATCCTTCCCGAGCCTCGAGCTACTAATCCCATTTACGATTATCTACTCAGTGGTGGAAGATAAATGTCGGAAAGGATATTCCCCACGGCCAGGTTGAGCCCAGGACCCTATGATTAAGAACCAAGCGGGCTATAAAGTGCGCTATGACTTTCGGGAGAAGATTCAACTCAAATATACCTTCTGAATATTTAAATGGCTATATGTACATGTATGATACATGTTATAAAATTTGTCGGGTTTTGTATCACTATGAATCAGCGATATTCAAGCTATAGTTACGACATTTTACACGCCCTTCGATGATTGCAGGTCATTTAGTGCTGATGCAATCATTTAAAAATTGAACAGTCATTGACTCTTTGACTTTGAAATTATAGCGGTAAAAACGGATTTGAAAGGGGTCAAAACAACAACAACAGACCCCCTTGAGCGAAATTTCTAAGGGTCATAAAAGTTTATTTTCTAATTTTGAAGGTTATAATAGAATATTTTGAGCGTTATAACCCAGGTAATGGAGTCGAACACGAGTCCTGGGTAAGTTCCATGCATGAAAAACGTATATGATTACGTTTTTGACAACTGGAAGAGTAATAGAGACCTCGACATACAAAGACACCTTTTAGATTGGCACGTCTATAATAAACATCATCTGTGTATCTTTTATCTGGGTTGATAGCTAAGAGAAGTAAGTAATACTTTCATTCCTTTTTACCTATCACGTTTCCGCCGGTTTTCTTTTCGGCTTTATTACTGGCCAGGTGTTCACAGGTGTGCGAAAAGTCGTAGGCTTGTTACATGAAATGGTGACTTATGAACTTTCTTTTCGGGGAAATGAGTTCATACTTAACGTAGTTTAGATAATGCCCTGGGCATAAAGCACTTGTCAAAATACAACCAGAGACAAATAATTGACGGAGCACTATACACGCACTTGGCATCGAAAAGAAGTTCTACTTAGCTAACAAACAGCCGTATTTTGAACAAATTATGGCCTGTAACATGAAGCAAAAGTAACAGGGTTGGTATGCATCCTGAACGGCGTAAATACACATTGAATAGACTGTAGTAAAGACGCCAAACAAGCTAAATTGCTTCACGTATATCTCGACTATTGTCGACGTTTAATGCTCATTTCCGGTATAAATGATTGCTTTGATTGGTTTCGCCATCTGTCAATTATGACGGTAAGTTAATGATTATTTAGGTCAGTTTCGGCAACGCCGTTTTGGACACATGCAGGCCGATTACAAAGGCTAAAAGAGAGATCCCCGAAAAATAAACAAACAGTAAAATCTCACGGGGTTAGGACTGGACTGCAGGCTTAATTGAGAAAGTCTATTCCCTAATAGGTGCTCTTTTAGTGTGCATGCGTGAAAAATGGAAGGTAAATGTTTTAAACAACAAAAATAAACGACCAATGTTATCATTAAGGGTCATTAGAGGAACAAACTGCCCAATTATTCAATTAAATGATTCGTATTGATGCCCGCTAAGAAAAAAGTCGCAAGATCAACGAGAGAAATGAAAAGGTTGATAAAAAGAGAAAAGCCAATGTCACTAATATCCTCACGAGCGAAAGAAAATCGAGAAGTAAAACGATTTCCGCCCGTGGTACGACAAGATGACGTCACTACTACTAGCGGTAAAAATCGGTTAACCCTTATCATGCTGTATAAATTCCCTTTCTGAATTGCTGCAATATCAAAGGGCTGAAAGCACTGATAGAACTTGTTATCAAAAAATCAATATTTCTTTTACAAATCAACTTCATAAACAACTCTGGCAGGAAAAATACAACCAGGAGGTGTAGACCAAGATCAGACTGCACTTACGTGCGGGCTGATCTTGGTCTACACCTCCTGCACTTACGTGCAGGCTGATCTTGGTCTACACCTCCTGTCAAAAACCGGAAATATTCCGGGTTCAGCATGACAAGGGTTAATATGTGGATCGCTGCTATCAAACGAAGAATCAAATTATGCAATCAAATCAGAAGTAAACTTTCATCTCCGACACTAATCGACATTTATGTGAAAAATATTTGTTGGTTTGGTGACTTAAACGGCAAAACTACATCAAGAATAGGCCTTTTATATTAAAGCTGGAGTTACGACGTTTCGGTTGTTCACCAACAATTTTACCTTTTTGTTACATGTACAGGTCACACTTTTTGTGAAGTAATGTTGTTTGATATCCAAGTCGACTTTCCTATTAGAGTTCGCTTCCAATAAGCTGTAGTTACGACGTTTAAGTCACCAAACAAAAACCAAATGCTTCACATGAATGTCAGCCAGCGTCGGAGTTCAAAATCTACTTACGGTCTAAATGATTGATTTATTGATGTATCGATTCTTGGATCGGCGATCCCGATCCGTTAAATTGCAAAGTTGGCAAATCAAGGATTGTAAATCAAATATGATCATCATAACAAAAACACACACGCTCAAAATGTCCAGTATGCCGAAAAAAAAACCATACAATGGAAACTTATTTCCAGAAAAAAAATCTCAAATGTTCAAAGTCGCCCTGACCTCAGCTTATTTTTTAAGACCCTAGAACAGTTGATATCCAATGTCGTTTCCCGGAGAGAAAAGCAGGCCGGATTTCCTATCATGTGTCGAATATTTACTGACGAACTGGGGTGCCTCACGACAAGAAGATAACGCATGTTTTAGGTGTCAAATTTGTTATATAAATCACCCCTTTTAAATCTTAAAGAACCTAAATTATATTTGCTTTACCGGCTTTATTGGCCAATATGGCGGACATAGCCTGCTGAGCACGATTTGAAACCTTTCATAAAAAAATCAAAGGTGAACATTTGATTTAAAATTTTGTCATTTGTATTTGAAAGAGATACGATGGTGACGGCATTTGACGGATCGCTGGCCCAGCCATCTGACTCCGACAGGAAGTTCGACTTAGTTATTAAACGGTGTTATTTTGCAAGATTTATGTAAAGTAACGTATAACAAAAGAGTAAATATTTGTTTTGCAACAGAAAAACCGTTGAATAAGCTGTATTTAGGATATTTGATTGATCTCTCGATTCTTCGCGACTCGTCAGTTCATAGCATCAGTAAATAGAATAACTCAACAAAATAAATTTATGAAAAACCCAACCATAAACATCGTTGGTGAGCGACCAAAATGGTTTACCCTTGTCATGCTGAACCCGGAATATTCCTGTTTTGGCAGGAGGTTTTGAAAAAGATACGTGCTGTCTGATCTTGGTCTATCAACCCTTCACCCACCACCCACCCCCTGTTTGTTCCTTTTAAGCGAAAGATGTTTAAATAATCAATTTTCGGAAGAAAAATGGACCCTCATTAAGGATTTTTATGTGCTGTCAGTCCTTTGGTTTTAAAACAATAGTATATAGGATCTAAATTCAGCGTGACAGGGGTTAAGTGTCAATTTCTTTGTTTACAGTCTTGGGGCCACAAATTTGGCTCAATCTTCATGAAACTTGGTCAGAATAATAGTTTGGTCATGAGGATGAAACCTATCGATTATGAGAGGATTCTATCGGAAAACACAGGAAAAGGGACCTTAATGACAATTTCTTTGTTTACACTCTAGAGGCTACAATTTTGGCCCAATCTTCACGAAACTTTTCCAAAATGAAAATTAGGTCATAAAGATGAACCCTATTGATTATTGGATGGATATTTACCTAAACACAGGAAAAGGGGCCTTAATGACAATTTCTTTGTTTACACTCTAGAGGCTACAATTTTGGCCCAATCTTCACGAAACTTGGTCAGAATAATTGTTAGGTCATTAGGATGAACCCTACTGTTTATGGGAGGTTTCTATCGGAAAACACAGGAAAAGGGGCCTAAATGACAATTTTTTTGTTAACACTCTAGAGGCCATGATTTTGGCTCAATCTTCACGAAACTTTGCCAGAATAATAATTAGGTCATAAAGATAAACCCTATTGATTCCACTCTAGAGGCCACAATTTTTGCCCAATCTTCATGAGACTAGGCCAGAATATTCAATGGGGCATAAGGATGAACCCTATTGATTATGGGAAGGTTCTTTTTGAAAACACGGGAATAGGGGGCGTAATGACAATTCTTCGTTTACTTTCTAGAGGCCAAATTTTGGCTCAATCTCCATGAAAATTGGCGAGAATAATTAATAGGCCAATTGATTATAGGTAGGTTCTATTGGAAAACACTGGAAAAGGGGGGCCTTTATGACAATTTCTTTGATAACACTCCAGAGGCCATAATTTTGGTTCAATCGTCCTGAAACTTGGTCAGGATAATTATTAGGTCACAAAGATGAACCTTATAAGTTAAGAAGGTTCTATCGGAAAACACAGGAAAAGGGGCAATAATGACAATTTCTTTGTTTACAATATAGAAGTCACAGCTTTGGGTCAATCCTCATGAAACTGGTTATAGTTATTTGTCTCTAGTTGCTTTTTCTAACAGCAGACAATTCAGGTGAGCGATCTAGGACCATCATGGTCCTTTTGTTTTTATTCGCCGCGACCAGCTTAGTGATAGCGCGTACGACTCCTTGTCAAGGGGTCCAGGGTTCGATCTCGGGCCGCGGCCAATATACTTTCAGACATTGGTCTCCCACCAATGAATGGATCATCTTAAACCAAAGTTGGGGAGCGGCGTGAGGCTCGGGAAGGATAAAGTGGTAGAACTAGTGTGAGAAAAACTAGGAATCTACGGTTAGGTCCTACTGCCGCCGCGATATGACTGAAATAGTTTTTAATAGTGGCGTTAAACCCCATTCAATCAATCAATCAATATTTCTTTCTCCGAAGTCCGTCTATCATGAAGTAAATAGTGTGTAGTGCATATGATGGAAAGTAAAATATTAGTTAGAATACACTGTGGGAAAAGAAGAAATCGCTTGTTCCAAAAGAAGAAATTGTTTATTACAAGCAATTCCTTCTTTTGAAACATTTCTCCTCAAAAGAATATCCGCGTTTCATGAAAAACAATAATTGACCGGGTAAGGACAAAAAGGGAAGATTTGCAACAAGTCAAACAACAGGCCAAGAGCACCTATAAAGCCCAGAAGCAATGCAAATCTTCCCTACTTATCACAAGCCTCTGGTCCGAGGACTGGTGGTAACCCTTGTCATGCATAGCCCGGAATATTCCTATTTTGCAGTATGCATGGACAAAGATTAGTCTGCACAAAAGTGCGGTCTGATCTTAGTCTAAACCACCTGTAAATACTTTTTAAGCCCGAGTTGTCAATTGAATTAATTTTCAAAAGACATATTGACCCACTACTAGTACATCCAGCACTTTCAGCCCTTTGATTTTTGTGCAATTTTATAGTATAAGCATTTAGTATGACAAGGGTTAACATCGCTCCTACTTTCAATACTGCTGTCGATGATTGACAAGAACGTCGTAAACACATCCTGTTAAACTTTATGCGAAACATTTAGACCGAATAGCGAGTCTACTTTTGTTTCGTCCGATCCGACCGACCGACAAACTAGTGTTGTCTTGTTGTCTAAGACTAACATTCTTGTCGGAGAGTTAAATGAAGTGGTCGGGAAAAGCGTTTACTTTTTTCAGACGACTTTTCCGGCTGTTGTTACCAGAATTTTAGTCGCCTCATTATATCTAACTTGAAAAGTTTAGACGAGACGTTGCAGCCATCATTTGAACGTACAATTCACTTGAGAAAAAAAAATAGTGAGAAAAAGTGAAACTCCCTGCAACAATTAATTTCTCCTTTTGTCACAATGTTTTCAAAAGCTTTATTTCTCCAGTGCGTGAATGCGGTTTTGAGTGGTAATGGATTAAATGTTAATTTATGTTGAAAACGACGAAGATCTAGTAACAAATTACTCCATAAGGGAAAGAAATTTCATTGAGTAAGGTTTCATAGGCAAATACTTATCGTTTTTATAGAGGATCTTACATTAAGATTTTATGACATCAATAAATTTCCAAATATTACCTCCATCAAACTGCAATACAATAAAATTTATGTAGGAGAAATAGGAGAGTCTCTACACAGTACAAAGGCAATAAAAATAATGTCCTGGTATATCATTTCGAAAGGATGGATGGTCGGATGAATTAGTAAATAGATATGCGAGGGAGTGAAAGATAGATTATTGGATAGATAGATATGTTGAGAGGGAGAAGTAATAGAGAAAAAGGGAGATAGATATTCTAATAGAGATATATAGATAGATAGATGGATAGATAGATAGATGGAAAGATAGATAGATGGATAGATAGATAGATAGATTGGTGGATGAATGGTTAGAGTAGGTGAGATGGTGGATGGACTGGAAACGGGCGAACGGACAAATACATAGTGAATAATTCATGGGAAGGTAAATCGTCATATTAGTTAAAGGTAGACAATAACTGTAAACGTTATCGTAAGTTTATTAGTATAAAATTCAAACTCTCTCCTTTTTCAGGACGTATATGTATGTAGGCCATATTTTGAAGCTCAGACTTATCCCGCACAGTGTTAGACCTGTGTTGATCTTTCGGGCTAATTGGTCTATGAAATATGCCAATTGACCTGCTTAAACAATGGGGTTTTCTTTGTAATCGAAAAATAGAAAGAATATTGACTCGCTGCAAATAGTACAAGGGAAATAACTCCGACAAAGTCATTCATTTACGGGATTCGAGTTCTCTTATAGATATGCTTAGTAAACGATAGAAGCCATGTCAGACTCAATGACCGACGATTTGTCCTTTAGATGATTTATATATGTATGTCAAAATTGGGTAAAAGATGTAAATTTTAAATTCATGTCTTTAGGGGTAGAAAACATCGTTGATCATGAAGAAGTTGCGTCTTACAAGATTTTTTCTTTTTCTTTTCTACAATGTTTTCCAAATCTTTTTTCGTAAGGGGTGTAAAAGTGGGATAGTTTGGGAATGGACAGAAAAACACAAATATAGACATTTCTGCCTACCCTACTCTGAATTTTCCAAAGGAAGTGTTTTGCTTCAAAATACTGGATCTCTATGAATCTAATGATGAAATTGGGAAACTTTGAATCTCAGGGTATTTCTGTTGTAGAAAATATCAGTGAACAAGGTGGCAAATTGACGGAACTACGCCCGTAATACTACTGGTTGTTGACTTTGGAAGGGGATTGAAATTTATGTCTAATTTCAAGAAAGAGTAACAATTCACAATGATAACTTATGGTTCTGGTGTTTATCTTGTTATCATGAGGTTCTGAAAACAAGAGGCTGTCAAACTATAAGAGATTTGAAACAAAATCAAATGTGAAAAACAATAACGGGGAATAATTAAAAAATAAGCAAGGTAGAGTTATGGTTCTTGTGCACTGCACTCTCCCTTGGTGATATCTACCCACTCTTGAAGTTTCATGATCATAGCTATAACACTTTTAGAGATATAATCCAGACAAAATCCAAGTATGAACAAAGTCTGAAAAACAAAAAGGGGCAATAACTCTCAAAGTATGCTAGGAATAGTTATAGTTCTTGTGCACTGCACTTCTCCTTAATGAGATCTATCTACCTATTAAAGGGAGGTATCGATGTTTCTAAAACCTAGATAAGAAAAAATTACCAAGTGCCGAAAAAATAGACTCAAACGAACATTTATAATACTTTAAGTTAGGTCAGGTATTGTCTTGGTTGTAATCTAATAGACCTAAAGTGGCTTTTTGTAGTTATATCGGAAAGTTTCAGCGGAATTCCAGGTTATTTTTAGATATCACGGAATTCGGCTGTCGACATCGAATGACCTCATTTGCATATGACCCAAAGTCAAATGAAGGTAACAAATTTACTAGCGAAACAGCCAACGTCCAATATCATGTCACATGAAAGGACTGATCTTTACAGACCGGCTAGCGAACATAACTCGTGATGACGTAACGATGACGTTGGTTTGATGTAATTTGAACTAAATGCAAGGTTCCAATGGCTATTCGCGCCTAGTGAATGCCCAATAATCTTCGTAACTGTCTCGGATTAATCTAAAAATAGATTAATAGCCTACGTATGCTATTATGGGAATACCCAGCTTTTTCTGATAAGCGACCTCACATTTTTGCAAAACTACTTTGCGGCATATTGTATTCAAATAGTATATGAGACGAAATAAAAATAATTTAAATCTGTGACATGAAAAAAACAACATCGATACCTTCATTGAAAGTTGTCGGCTTGATGTTCAGTACTTTCGTGTGAGTGTTCTGAATTTGACAAAATTATAAAAATTTGACGAGTGAATGGAAAGATAGAAAGGAAATAAATAATATATTGGAAATTATTCAACATATATAATCATAACATATTGTTAAGAAGAAATAAGGTGTTTGTTTCAAACCAAAATAATATTACTTATTCTAGAGTAATAATTTTAAACGGTCCGGTTAGACGAAGTTGCTGTATAAAGCTGATAAGCGAAGCTGTTGGTTTTACGCACGATTTGAATGTTTTGTTTAACAAATTAATTGATCAGCCATAAGATCATATTCGCACTGTCTGAAAACAGTTAGATGGTGCTCGGACTTTGTGTCTATATATTTTTACCTCCGAATTGTATCCAAAGGATGAAACGTCTACATACCGCTTTTGAGAGGTGTACATAATCATGTTAACCTGGTAAACGACCTCGCTCTCCTTTTGAGATTATAAAGCGCATATTTACATAACGAAATTGGTCTGTGTGATAGAATACTCACGTCGCACGCAAGAGCCTCCTAGTTCGAACCTGGCAACACGCTCCATTCCCCCCATCTCTCTCGATAGCTCCACTGGCTGAAAAGCAATGAGCTTTTGTCATGATGTGGTGTCCGTCGTCCGTCCGTCAACTCTTACTTTAAAAACTTTAAAAATCTTCTCAGAAAGTACTGAACATAATTTAACCAAACTCAACCAAAATTCATAGGAAGGATCCTTGGGTGGCCTTTATCAGATCCCTTCAGAGCATTTTGATCGGATGGAAAAATGTGTAACGATATATACATGTAAATATATCGTTACAATACCTCAACGGGATGAAAATTATTGTTGTGTCCCCTAGCGCACAAATTTGCAGATCTGCGCATAACCGACAGTAGATTAGGGTAAAAAGTGGCACCTCCGTTAATTCGACCATCATACTTTTTCTGCCCAGATTATATATCTCCTGTATATATATCTCAGGCTTTCTGGGCGGTTTAGACTGTTTGAATGGAACTCAGGACTAGCTTTTTTGGTTGCTCTTCTGGATTTCACAAAGCACACATGGAATAAGAAGATACCGACAAAACTAGCTTTGTTTGCCAAAGAGCCCAATACTGTTTTAAAAATCTGAGTTTTGGGTCCTATTCTGTAGCTACCTTCCAAAGGTTGATGGAACGCGTTTTATTAGGCTTACAACATCAAACCCTACTGATAAACGTCGACGACATCTTGAAATGTAAGGCCAATATTTTACTAATACATTAACCAGTTAAAGGAAGTATTCATCCACAATGCTTAAAATAATGCCTAAGAAATGCCATTAATTCCAGGTCAGGTTGCACTGCTTGGGTCACGTAGTTGATACAAATGGCTTTACCCAAAATGACAAGAAGCTAAAGGCAGCGACTCGCTGGCCTACACCGGCAACTGCTAAACAAGTAGCATCTTTTGTTGGTTGCAGACGTGTGATTATGGCTTCGCAGATATCGCAAGGTCTGTGCACAAACTTACCCATAAAGACGTTCCGTTCGTTTGGACCAACGAAGGCAAGATCGCTTTTGAAAGCTTTAATGAAGCGCTTGTGAATTCACTTGAATTGGGATAGCCCATTGTCAATATATTTAGACACCGACTTAAGTTCCTTTTGTTTGGGGAGCTTCCTTCAACAGAAACAGGAGGGAGTAATAAGGGTCATAGCCTATTATGGTCGGGTCCTTCCAAGGCTGAGCGCCAATAATGCGTCAGACACGGAGTTATTAGCTATAATAGATTCATTTAGATATTTTCATAATAACTTGAATGGTATCAAATTCGAAGTTGGAACAGACCATTCAAATTTAGCCTCGGCTTTAGAGTTCCAGACGTCTATGGGACAAATGAAAAGATGGATAAATTCACTAAATTGTACGTATTGTATCGTAGTGGGAAACAGCACGGAAATGCCGCTGCCTTTTTGAGACGGCCTTGTGGCAATTGTAGCCACTGTGAGAAGGTAGAAAGAGCCGACAAGGATCAGACAGACAATAATGTTAAGAGTCACGATTGTTTTAGTTACCAAGTCAAACCACTCGGGCACTTAGGAGAATGAAACAGGGGGAGACGGTACGGAGACAATACATGTGGTTTTGGTGTCAGTGAAGATTTTAAGAACTTAGTTACAGGCCCAATCGCGGAGGCTCTGTCGTGTGTGAAAGACCCGCTGTGGAATCCGGTATTGCGAATGCAGGGTTGGTGAGAACGAGTAAGATTGGCGGTCCGCACAACAGGATGACCAGAAACTAAAGATTTTGGTGTTTTCCATGAAAAGACACCAGGCCCAGTGTAATGATATATCGCAATTGAGCACCGGGAAAAAGTACTACTGGTCCATTTTCTAGAGTCTAAGGCAAAAAGATGGTACCCTATGTAAACTGCATACAACAAGCTAGGGGTTGAGTTAAATCAAAATATTGTTCCAGTGACTACACACGATATATTGGAGCTTGCTCATAATCATATGACCGCAGGTCAAATGGGCAAAAAGAAAACCTACGCGAGAGAAATTCTATTGGTTGAATTGTAAAGAAGAAGTCGCAAGGTATGGCGCAAAATGTATCACTTGCTAAAAGAAAAAGGCGCCAAAGCGATAAGCCAAAGCGCCTTTAGTACGGTCAACTATTGGAGTTCCGCTTCAGAGAATCGTGATGGACTTACTATAGCCGACAAATTTCTGAAAAAGGCAAACAATAAATTATGTCCGTCGTAGATAAATTCACAAAGTTGGTAGAGATGTATTCGATACCCGATATGACTGTAGAGCCTGTAGCCACGATCCTTTTCAATGAGTTTTTATGCAGATATGGGCTAGCAAGTCAAGTGCTTTCGGATTAAGGTAAACATTCGGAATCAAACCTTTCCAAGAACTATGCCACCAAACGGACACAGTAAACCTACGATTTACGAGTTTACTGGACCAAAATCAGAAGGATTTTGATCAGTGGATCCCGGTTTTTATATTAACCTACTTCTATTTTGTACATTCTTGTACTGGACTAACACCTTATCAGGTGATGTTTCGCCATCAGCCGAGATAACAACAAAATAATCCCATTCAAAGAAAAAGACCAAGTCCGGGTGAAGTATTTGACAAAATCCACCTTTCTCCTAGTCCCGAGCTTTCATGAACACTTTTATATCACGTATCAAGCAACCAAATGGTAATCGGACCAGCGATCTTTTTTCATGGAGGAAGGGTCGCGTTACCAGCAACAAGTCAATACCAATGTCGACTGGGGAGGGAATGGTTGATATTCGAATGATTTTTTGTTGATAAATTGTGTGAGAAATCATGCCCGATCGGTACAAATGCCCACCATGTGGAATATCGTATGACACGGAGAGACAGTTGATGCGCCACGGGCAAGACGAGCATGATCCAAAGTGTCTGTAACAGCAAGTTCCAACGAGAAGAACAGATAACATGAGAAGGCATCTCATATTAGTACACAAGTTTGAGAGGAATATTCCGTTGGAGTCTATTAAAGATCAGTTCTAGAAGTGTCCAACTCCTAGACCAAACCATGGAGTCTATTCAGTAGTACGCAAAAAAGCGCAACCAGGATCCACACCAGTCAACGCCCATCCAATAACACTAGGATCCATACAGCTCCAAGCAACGAAAATGATCACTTCATCCAAACCAACAGCAGTCAAGCCACCAGCACCAGCAGACCCTCTACTAGCCAGCCAACCTATAAGTACTAATACAGCCGATCCTCTGCGCACCAGTCCCGGGTATTTTCTACTAGACTGCCTCGTGAATTTTCGCAAAGGCTTTGGGGAAGAATGCAAAACTTGCGCCCCTCTACCTTAGATACATTAAGAAGCATGTTTGAGTGTTTTAAACGTACCATTTTTTTCTCGATTTGGCATTAAGGAGGACCAATGACGGCATGACACTTGATGAGCCTATTCACTATAATTATTATTATGTGTTCCCCCGAGAGGATGATCTACCTTGTATCAGTGACCTGGATGCACCTTGTTCACCGAAACGGATAATAAATGATCACTCCGGTTCCAAAGTTTCCACCAAGGAGAATGTCGGTCACTGCCAAAAGACCTCCTGATCCAAAGCTCTTGTTTAAGGATTTTCCGTCATCTTTCTTGGAGGAGGCTATGTCTCGGCTTGCGAGGAAGGAGGCCAGGGAACCAAGGACTTCTCCCCAGAGTGGAGCATCAACGGGAAGGAAGCAGCGTCAATGAGGGATGGCAGATAACTGACGATGACAACATCATTTAAACCAAATGAGCCGGTGTAGTTCAGTAAGTCGGTACAGACCTTACCGACGATTTAGCGTAAAACGTATAGCTCTATCACTAATGTTGTTAATTTCTTTTGCAAAGTATTGTCATAGTCAATGGTCATCCTACCTTGCAACAACAACACAACAACAACTACAACAACAGCCGTAAGAGACGGATTATGCTCCCCGAATAAGGCTTTTGTCACAAAACTGTATGCCATTATTGGACAAAAAACTTCTTATTGAATGCAACTATAGTTTGAGAGTTCAGTTCACAAGAATTTGGAAGTTTGACAAAAATTGCCTTCACAAGCCTGATTCTAGTAAAATTCAATATCATTATATGGTTAAGGGTTAAATATTTTACCTTAACCATCAAAGTTATCAATGAAAAATGTCTCCATACAAAAAATGAAGACTAACTCGAGTAGTCTTGCAGAAACAATAGACTGATTTATTTTAGAGTAGGAAATGTACAAAATATAAAAATTGCAATCACTTATAAGTTAGAATTTGACCTTGATCAAGAATATTTATCTAAGTTTCAGCTGAAAGGTCTTGTCACAAGTAATATTCATATGAAAACTGCTTAAGTATGATGGCTATATCACTTGCCACCGCGAAATTATGGCCAATTTAAAAGTTTTAATTTCCCAAATTTTGACCTTGAGAAATGATCTTGACCATGAATGGTGACCTTGAACTTGGTACCAACAGAAAGGGTTTGTCACCAGCAATGCACATGTAAAATATGAAGACTTCATCTGTAACCAATCAAAAGTTTTTGCCAATTTTAGTTTTAGCGTGGAAAAAAGACAGTTAACGTAAAGGTAATAACATCAAGGCCCCTTTTCCCATGGCGCATTTTTTTAAACAAAAATTCCCGTTAGTTTAAGGTCAAGGGTATCTGATTTGCTACTCAAATATATATGAAATTTCATGAAATTCTAACAATTAGTCTTGGAGAAGTTGGAAAATAACTACTTTTTACATTAAGGCCCATTTTTCCATGACGCAGCCTTGAATTAAGAAATATAAAATAACGGGTCTTGGAAATTTCCTAGGAAGATTATATCTGAAGTTTCGTCCAATTAGGCCCAGGGGTTGCTCAGATAGGACTTCGGACGGACGGACGGAAGGCCGGCGACTATATGCTCCCCTCCCCCCCCCCCGAAAATTTTTTCGGGGAGCATAATTAAATCGGCCATTATGCATAATTCCTTAGTTCACTTTTTTATGATTCCACCCGGTAAACATGTTAGTTAATTTTCAATGTCATTTATTATGCATGTTTTTATCAACAAAATGCATAAGCCTTGTCGGAAATTCTAGTTCTCCTGTAGTGCTTCTGCTGAGATGTTATTCTTCAAGTATTAACTTCCCTCCGAGAATGAACAATTTGTCGTTTAGCGAACAAGAACGTTCATAATATCAGTATCAATATGCAAAACGAGGGTATGAGTGAAGTTCTGTAGGTTTTTCGTCGATTTAAACGTGTTGAAATAGAGTCGAATTCACCGACTCTTTACCGGAAGTGATCGGTAATCTTCGGCAGTGATTGTTATAAACCCATGTTCTGATGTCTTTACGGAAGATTTCGTTAAATTCCGTGACCTAACTAGTTGTTTGCATGACTAGCGAACGTTAAAACTTCATCATAAACGGCATATTTTGATGTTAACAAACCTTAAAGGTAGGTATCGATGTGTTTTTCATGTCACAGATTTAAATATTTATATTCCCTTTCATACACTATCTAAATGAAATTTTGAAAAGTAGTTTTGCGAAAATCAGTGGTCGATTATCAGAGGGAAATAAATAGCCTATGTAGGCTGTCAATCTATTTTTAGATTAAGCCGAGACAGTTGCAATGAATATTGAGTCAAACACATGTTGCTTGTTACCATTGAAACCCCGCATTCGTTTTAAATTTGCGGTCAAACTTAAAAAGTGAGTGAATGAGTTGAACTGGATCTGAATGCAGGCACTAGATCGGAGATTGATTGTTTTAGTTGTTTTTATAATTTAATTCAATAAATTATATATCGCTAGAAATATTAAAGAAGTTTACTTTCAATTTACACTTTTAAATGAAATTACTCTATTTCGATATTTCGGCTAATGCCTTTTTCAAAAAATAACACATGGAAATGTCACATCTACATCTTTACATTGTCACTGTGCGGCCAAATTGAATATTTGCTTTGGACGTCGCCGCTGGAAATATGACGTCATTTTGGTGTAATTAGTGTGACGTCATCCGGCGAATTGACGTTGCTAGGTGTAACTTCACTATTTGGGGCAAATAAGTCATTGAGTAATGTTGGGAGAGTCCTCATGCTCTTTTAAATGTTGCAGCCACTCGGTTTAGCTGTCTTGAGCCTCTGAATCCACAATACCTCATGTAACTGGCGCTCTGTCCTTTCAGTCCCGTAGCATTTTCGTGACACAGCTACGGACATGTCATCTACGGAGTGATTTTTCATACAAAAGTGCGAGTTGATTGGCTTATCCTTCTTCAAGCGAATATCTCGTAAAGGTTCCGTTATTCTAGCGTTTATCTCTCGCTTGGTCTCGCCTACATATAAGGTCAACTGGCGCTTTTTACAAATTAAACCATACACTACATTTCTCGTACGACAGTTAGCCTCTTTTACTGTGTTGTAAGTTGAATAACCCCTAGTATCTTGAATATCTCCTTTGCAGATTAACAGACATATGTTACATCTGTCGTCACATTTCGTTTCGTCTGTTTAAGTAGACTTGTTTGTCGTTCCGTGCACCAACACATCGCTGAAACTAGTGTCTCTTCTGTAGGCTATGAGAGGCGAGTCCTAGTAAACCTGCTTCATTCTCTCAGAACGGTAAAGAACGGTCATATGTTGTCTCACAATCTTATGCACATCTGGTAGTAGATTGGAATATGTCATAACTCAGCATACGCCAGTGATAGCCTCCTAGTCACTTTTTTGAAAGTGCTCATGTCGTCCGTCGTGTGTCAACATTTTCAAAACAACAACTCCTCCCAAACCGCTGGGCGGATTTCAACCAAATTTGCTATAAATATTCCTTGGGTGGTGTCCTTCAGAAATCGATAAAAGAAATCCGTTAAAAACTCTGGTTGCCATTGTAATGAAACTGAAATTTTAATAAAATCTTTCAAGATTATCTCCTCCTGACCCAGAAGGCGAAGAGCCTCGGTACAATTTTGCATGAAGCATCAGTACATCGACCTCTTTCAGAATTGCTTAAATCATCACCCACAGGTCCCTAGGTGCGGATCCACAGGGAGGGGGGATGCTATATATAAATAAAAAGGGATTTTAAAAACGACATCTCCTCCCAAACCATTGGGCGGATTTCAACCGAATTTGGCAGAAATGTGCCTTGGGTGGTTCCCTTTTAAACTGTTTTAGAATTGAAATCATTTAAAACTCTGGTTGCCATGGTAGCAAAACTGAAATTTCAGTAAATCTTAAAAATGATCTCCTCCTGACCCAGAAGGCGTAGATCCTTGATATTTGGCAACAGTACATTGACCTCTTTCAGAATTGGTAAAATCATTACCCTCGGCGGCGGGGGGGGGGGGGAGGGGGAGCTTTTAATGAAATAAAGGATTTTTAAAATGCAATCTCCCAAGCCACTGTGACAATTAAACTAAGTTGAAAACTCTCGTTTGATATGACAACATGAATAAAATGGGGGGGGGGGGGGAATCTCTCCTGACGCATAAGTGGAAGAATCTCGAATTTTGGAGGTCTTCTTCCGACCCAGTTACTATTAGGCCTTCAAGAAAAAAAAGAGCATTATCCAAGGTGAGCGCCAGGCCACAGGCCCTCTTTTCTTGATTTTCGGGTTAGCGGAGGGATAGAGTGAAGAATGGGTACTCTGAAAGAGTTTATCCCTTAACTTGAAAACTAAATAGGTTGCTGTGTATTTTAATGTTGTCGAGAGTTCATATGCACTTTCATTATATTGTCATCTGCACTAATAAGTCAGAACAGGGGGTTCGGGGTTGAATACAGTCCTATTTTCGAAATAAAGATTATTTCAAACGGCATCTCAATTACTGATTTTTACCATTTTTTTTATTTCAGGTGGTCCACTTTCAAATTAGAAAATGTAAATTGAGGAAACTATGTTGACGTGTTAACCCAATTGAAGATTATGATAAAGAAAATCTCTAAAAATCTTCTCCTGAACGAGAATTCCTACATCCTTATTTATTTCGCATGGAACATCAGTTCGTGGACTAACAACTGAATAACTTTAATCGCGATCCTACTTGCACTCGAATTACTTTAATCACGATTCTTATGTGACCTTAGACGAAGCCTTGGAAATTGGGAATGGGGGTTAGCTCAATTGACACTTAAGAAATTTATTTAAATGACTTTTATTTTCTGAAAAACCTTGTCGCAATTTTTACCAAATTTGGTGTTAACATTTATGTGGAAATCTGAACATCTATTCTTTTCATAACCTGGTTATACCGAGTCTTTCGTTTAAATTTGAATCAAATCCCTCAAATGGTTGCTGAGAAATTGATCCGACAGGATGTTTCACAAAAGGGCCATAATTCCGTCAAAAATCAATGGGCCGTAACCAAAATAGAATATGTGCATATCTGTTTGATACTGATCATATCAGTGAAGTTTGAATAAAATCCGCCAAATAGTTGCCGAGAAATTTAGCGAACACGAAAAAGCTACAGACAGACGGACAAACCGACCGATAAGCTGACTCCTATAAAACCCAAAAATAGTTTTGGGGGGTATTACGATTTTAAAATTCAGGTTATTTGTACTATTCACATCGGATGGTGTTATTGTCCTTCGACGCTTAGGTTCTATGTTGCTGAACTCCCAAACAGTTACTGATTACCATGTTATGGAAAAAGGAACCTCAAAAATTTGATATGAATTCCCTAATAATTACATTTTCAATTTATTTTTCAGTTTCATTTCGACTTTTTAAACTACACTCCGCTTGTGCGCAATTGTCATTGCGTTTTGACCACCATGTGTACCCATTAAATCTTCCACGAAAGTATTGAAATTCTAACAAATTTTCACAGGTCTAATGCTGCGTCACTCATGTTTTTATTGGTTGAATACCATATATCATGTATTGTGAATAATAATGTCATCAAAAACCAGTAGATCAATTTTAATCCAAGTTTCTTGGAAATGTGTCTTTATTGCCTCTTTCTTAGATCCCTGAAAATATTTTGTTTGAATTATGAACGCTTTATTAACAGGTCTTCAGCAGATTCAGTCATGTTTTACTGTCCAACGGTGTCGAAGGGAAAACCAACGCTTTGAACAGAATACGTAAAAACTACGATAAAGAGGTGTTAGAATGGAAAAGACAATTTACAGACCAAATACTGTTGCAATCTGATCTCGACAAATCGACCTTTGCCACTGTCTTTTTGAAGACATAGCATCAAATGGATCCTTGTCAGATGCACCTGCAATCTCCAGTGAATGCCTCTTCACAAGAACCGGATTCTTTAATCTTTAGGATGATAGAGAATTTCTACTTATTTTACCCGACAAGTGGATTTCTGCAACTTCCAACTATAACCTTTTTGGGGTGGAGGGGAGATAAAACATTAATTTATAGTCCCCCTCGAATCAATAGGTGGGGAAAAATAAAACAAAACAAATCCACAGCTCGAGCGTATTTCTTTTAAGGTAGTTCATTTTTTTTTTTTTTGAATAATTGTATGCTCATCTTGAAAACTATCCCAACAAATAACTAGAGACGCTTCAGTGCCCGATTCGTTCCATTGGCCCGAACTTACTTATCATAAGGCTCGTTTGATTTTCTTAATCATCGGAAGGGACTCTTATCATAAGGCTGTTTTTATTTTCTTAATCATCGGAAGTGACTAATTTTGAAAAGAATTATTTTTGTTTGCAATTTACTTAATGGTACGCAACTTTATTATGCAACAAATATTCTCAGTCAAGCAGTATCAATTATTTCCCTTGCCTCATTTTTAGATCTCGACCTGTCATTTGGCCAATCCTAAGCTTTAATTTCAGGCCTATTGAAGCTTCTTGAAAACCATCCCCCATTTTCTGAGAAGATTTGTTTTGTGGTTTTGCAGTAGACGAGTCAGTTTGTAAGACTGTTGATTTGTCCGTCAATCTAGCTTTTTCCTTGACTCTTTTTCTCAACACCTGCTGCCTGGATTTCTTTCAAACTTTACAGACTCGGTATCAGAACGTTTAGAACAAAGCTTGATTAAACTTGGTCAGAATGATTTAAGGGCCAAAGAGTGAACCCACTGATAATGAGATGGTTCTGTAAAGGTAGGTATCGAATTTTTTCATGACACAGATTTTAATTATTCTTATTCCCTTTCATACACTATTTGAATACAATATCCTGAAAAGTGGTTTTGCGAAAATCAAAGGTCGCCTATCAGACAAAAACAGGATATTTCCACAATAGCCTAAGTGGGCCATTAATCTATTTTTAGATTAACCCGAGACGGTTGCAAACAATAAAGTCATTCACTTGGTGCAAATAACCGTTAAAACCGTGCATTTAGTTTGAAGTACATTAAAACAACGGCATCGCTACGTCATCAGTATTTTTGTTCGCTAGCCAGTCTTACATTCCATAAAGATCAATCCAAAGCTGTCATAAGCGTATTACGAATATAAAAACTTAACGTAGTTTAGCGCTTACCATTTGATGTGATATGATTTAGGACGGTGATTGTTTCGCTAGACAATTGGTTATCTTTCTTTGACTTTGGGTCATATGCAATTGAGGTCATGCGATAACGACAACCGAATCGCGTAATTGTATAAATAACCTGGAATTCATATGAACCTTTCCTGTATAACCACCAAAGCCACTTTATACCTGTAAGATTATCCCCAAGACATATCTCAATTTAATGTAAGTATTAAATGTTCGTTGAATCGAATCTTTCGAGACTTGGCAATTTTATTTAGACCAAGTTTGAGAAACATCGATACCTCCCTTTCAAGGGAGGTATCGATGTTTCTGAAACCTAGATAAGAAAAAATTGTCAATCGCCAAAAGATAAGCTAAAACGGACGCGTAATACTTAAATTTGAGTCAGATATTTTCGAAGCGGTAATCTTAACGGTATAAAGTAGCCTTTTTCGGTTATTTGGGAAAGGTTCAGCGGAATTCCAAGTTATATTTAGATATCACTTAAGTTGGTTGTCGACACCGCATGACTTCATTTGCATATTACCCAACGTCAACGGAAAGTAACTTATTGTCAAGCGAAACAATCAATGACCTAAATTATGTCACATCAAATGGTCAGCGAAAAACAGTGGTAAGTGTCTATTTTCGTATTAATGCTTTTGACAGTTTTGTACTGATCTCTACAGAATTGAAGAACGGCTAGCGAACATAACTTCCGATGACGTAGTGATGACGTTGTTTTAGCGAATTCAAACTGAAAACGGGATTCTAACGGTTATACGCACCGCGTTTATGACCCAATATTCTTCGCAGCTGCCTCGGCTAAATCTAAAAATAGATTAACAGCCTACGTAGGCTATTAGGGAAATACCGCTGTTTTTTTTTCAGATAAACGAGCTCTGATTGAAGCAAAACTACTTTTCAAATCTGTGACATGAAAAAAACATCGATACCTACCTTTAATGTCACAGATTATAATTATTTTTATTTTCTCTCATAAACTATTTAAATACAATATGCCGCAAAGTAGTTTTGCAAAAATATGAGGTCGCTTATCAGAAAAAAAGCAGGGTATTTCCCAAGTAGCCTACGTAGGCTATTAATCTATATTTAGATTAATCCGAGACAGTTACGAAGATCATAGGTCATTCACGTGGCGCGAATAACCGTTGGAACCTTGCATTTAGTTCAAATTACATCAAACCATCGTCATCATTACGTAATCAGAATGTTATTATCGCTAGCCGGTCTGTAAAGATCAGTCCTTTCCTTTGACATGATACAGGACGTTGGCTGTTTCGCTAGTTAATTTGTTACCTTCATTTGACTTGGTCATATGCAAATGAGGTCATTCGATGTCGACAGCCGAATTCCGTGATATCTAAAATTCTATTTCGCAAAGATTTAGTCGTCATTAAATGAGATTTGTGCCGCGCATGCGCAGTCAGTGTGCTTGTGTTATTTTAATGGCGGACGTGGTTCGACATTTTCAGTCAGTTTGTTAAGCGGTTTTATGGATTTTCTAGGGTGTAACGCTTAAAATAGATACCGCAATTACGTGTGGGAGCGTTGTTTCTACAAGGATTTTTCGTTAGTTTTGGTGTTTTGTCGTTTTTACGACTTGGTGGGTTTTTTTTCCCTGAACGCACGTGCTGTGTTCTTTCTTTTGCTTTGCGTAAATTGCTATTATAGGGATGAGTGTATTTTTTACTGCGTTTATTGGAGTATAAAGTGCAATTGCCTTAGCACATGGCAAATAACGCCCGAAATACAGGCGTTATTTGCCATGTGCTAAGGCAATTGCACTTTATACTCCCAATAAACGCAGTGAAAAATACACTCAGCCCATATAATTGCAATACGTCTATTTTCAAATCCGAAACGGATAGAGAGATGAAAATAAAAACAAATAAACGAACTGTGGGCGGGGTTACTTTTTCTTTGACAGGCGTATGGATACATTGACACAGTTTATTGCTCGAGTCGTTGTGACGGCGGACATTTTATTTCTTCGCTTGGGTTTTTTGAAATGGAAATTCGAACATTCGTTGGATTTATTTGGAATTATTATGAGTAAATACTAACTTTAAAGTCTGTAAATTATGATATCTGGGTAGATAACAGTTAGAATTATGAATAGATGCTTTGTAAGAGACAATAAATATAAACCTACCACATGGACACGATGCATGCTGTTGTGGCGAAGCCGATTCGACATCTCGGATTTACGGCTAATAAAGGTGAGTTTTTCGAAATCTTCATGTTTAAAACGAACATCATAATTGTTATAAGGACACTATTTGTTTATCTATTTATTGAAAATCTATGGAAGTATAAAGGAATTCGAGGAAATCGAAATTCAAAGAGTGATTACTATAAATAGTAACAAAACAAGTTGGGTATTTCTTGGAAGTGAATTCCCAATATCGGAAATCCCTGACCTTGTTTTGTTTCTATTTTTGTCGAAAAAAGTTCTGTCTTTTATCGAGGTATAAAGTGCAATTGATTTGATCACGTGATACGATTTGGGCCAATGAAAATACTCTATTTAAAAGTATTGCAATTATATCGTGGATATGGCAGAGAATAAAACTCAGTCATCGAAGGAAAAGGTGGATAACGCACCGAAAAAAGTTAGTTCTGGGGGAAAGAAACCCGTTCCTTCGCAGAAGGAAAAGGAAGACTCGCAAGTCTTAGAAATGAAGGAAATGAAAGCGAAAATGGAAAAATCCGAGGAAATGTTGAATACGGTCTCAAAAAGGGTCGAGGACCTGGAAAAACACGACCATTACGATGACTACGGACAGTTTGGACAACATCATTATGAATATGATTATTATTACGACGCAGAAGGCTTTCACGAGACTGAATTTTTAGCCTCAGCGTGTCCGGAGAAAAGATCGTACGAGGATAGTGATAGTAATAATAATGAAACTGTCGTAGACAGTCGTTTCTCATCTCTTGCAAAGAGATTTAAAGGACAAGAGGTAACTGATAAAGATTTGGATCTTTTTTGGCCTCTAATGTTACAGATTTGTTCCTCAAAGGGATGGAAGAAGAACAATACAATGATTTGTTAAAAAATCCAAAATTTTCAAGACCAGCTAACTGTGAGGGACTCTCAGTTGTGAAATGTAATCAGCTGGTGTGGGATTTAATTTCTGCCAATGCTAGAACCACAGATAAGAAGTTACAGAATGTGGAAACTTTCGTTATTAAGTCGGCAACTAATTTGGCTAAAATGGTTGACCAAACTGCAAAAGTTGAGAAGAAATTGAAAGAAAAGGAGTGTGAAGACATTTCATTCATTATCGACCATTTCAATGAAGCTATGGCTCTCCTTGGTCATGCTAACCGCCAAGTTAATTTGCTTCGCAAAGATTTATTGAGGCCGGGACTGAAAAATGAATATGCTCACCTTTGCAACCATACTGTGCCATATACTACCCAGCTCTTTGGGGACGATGTCTCCAAGGCAGCTAAAGAAATTGAAGATGCTGCCAAAGTTGGGAACAAAATGCAATTCGGTCAATTTAGAGGTGGATTTAGAGGGAATCAGAGTGGTTTCCGTGGAAGGCCCCGAATCAGACCTTGGTCCAGAGGCTTTGGACGGGGTAGCCATTATGCTGGACCTTCAAATCAGTTCGGAGGAGACTCAAAAAAACCAGCCAAAGAGGGGAAGCCTGAGGTTCCCCATGAAAAACAAGACAATTCTCAGGTATGTACATTTTTAGCTGGTAGAATTAAAAACTTTTTATTAGAATGGAAAAAATTGACAAATGATCAAACCATTTCAGATATGGTTGAACATCTTCACATAACTTTCATAAATGATAGTCCACCTTGTCAGCCTAGATTAATATGCCACATATTTAGTGAAAAAGAAACCACTATTATTGACAAAGAAATAGAGAAACTGTTGTCTCAGAAAGTAATTGAACAAGTTGAATATGACGAGGACCAGTTTATTTCCCCAATCTTTATCAGAGAAAAGAAAAATGGGGAATTTCGATTAATATTGAATTTGAAAAAATTGAATGAGCATATTCCATACCAACATTTTAAGATGGAGTCCTTTGAGATAGCTTTAACAATGATAACTAAAGACATGGTTACGGCATGCGTATTATTCTCTCCCCATTGCAAAAGAGCAAAGAAAATATCTACGTTTTATGTGGAAACAAAACATTTATGAATTTACTTGTTGTCCGAATGGATTATCGTGTATGCCTCTGAAATTCATAAAGCTTCTCAAACCAGTTTATGCAAAATTGAGAACTGATGGTCACGTTTGTACAGACTTCATTGATGACAGCCTTTTAGGTGGAAATACCGAACAAGAATGTTCAAATACTTTTGAGACAACAGGCTCTCTATTGCAAAGTTTGGGTTTCATGCTCAATCTGAAAAAATCAATCACTGTACCCACCCAAAAATTATGTTACTTGGGTAATAAAATCGATTCGGAAAAAATGTTGGTTACTTTACCAGAGGAAAAAATGGATCGAATTGAAAGGGAATGTAGAAATTTGTTTCAAAAAGAACAAGCAACTACAAGGAAAGTTGCTCAAATCATCGGAATTATTGTTTCAAGTTTTTCTGCAGTAGAATATGCTAAATTGCATTATAGGCAACTTGAAAGAGGAAAAGTTTGTGCTCTTAAAAGGAATTATGGTGACTATGAAGCTTTTATGTTAATATCAGAGAGCATGAAATGCGATCTTGCATGGTGGTTTACCAATGTACATACCAAATACAGGCGCATTGACAAAGGAAATGCACAAATTTGCATCTCAACTAATGCTAGCCTTTTTGGCTGGGGAGCTGTCTGTCAAAATTCACAAATCAGTGGTCGATGGACAGATGTTGAAAAGCAAAACATATAAATGAATTAGAGCTTTTGGCAATCTTGTTTGCACTGAAATCATTCAGAAGTCTTGTAGCTAGTAATCATGTTAAATTTTGACAGACAGCACAACAGCTGTGTGTTACATAAATAACATGGGTGGAATTCAGTCAATTACTTGTGACAACGTAAGCCGAGATATTTGGGAATTTTGCATTGAAAATAACATTTGGAATACTTGTTCTCATGTTGCTGGTAAAGAAAATGATGCTGACAAGCCATCTCGGGAATTTAATGATCGCACAGAGTGGTCATTTTCTGTCAAACATTTTGAATTGCTTTGTGATGTCTTTGGCACTCAATCAATTGATCTTTTTGCATCAAGATTGAATACTGAGGTGAAAGTGTACTGTGCCTGGAAACCAGATCCAGGCGCACATTATATTGATGCATTCACGCTGAATTGGTCAGAATTTTCTTATTGTTATATTTTCCACCCTTCAGTTTGCTACCAGCCTGCGTTCGCAAGATCAAACAAAACAAAGCAGAGCTTTGGTGATAGCTCCAATTTGGCCAACACAAACCTGGTTTTCCATTCTGATGAAAATACTTGTTCAAGAGCCAAAAATTCTACCCAGGAAGACAAACCTTCGACTTCCACATCTAAGCATGGAACATCCGCTACAGAAAAAAACTAGTTCTAATGGCATGCAGCGTGTCAGGACTGCCTACAGAAAACAGGGGTTTTCAAGGTCAGCAACCAGAATTATCATGTCATCCTGGAGAAATTCAACAAAACGCGAAATCAGTGCTATATTTCGAGATGGATTCGGTACTGTGATCAACAACAAATATCTCAGGTTTCAGTTTCTATAAAAGATATAACAGAATTTCTGACAGAACAATACAATAAAGGGTTAGGTTATAGTTTATTAAATATTGCAAGAGGAGCTCTCTCTTCTATGGGAATTAGAGTTGAATCTTTTCCGACTGGATCCCACCCGACAGTTGTCAGATTTATGAAAGGCGTGTTCAATGTTTTGAACACCAACACCTCGACACTCAGAAACATGGAATGTTAACTTAGTGCTGAAATACCTTATGAAACTATCACCGGTAAAAACTATTTCTCTCAAAGATTTAACATTAAAATTAACTATGTTGTTGGGACTTACGAACGCAGCCAGAGTACAAACTTTACATGTTTTAAGTTATAAACAGTTAAAAAAGTTCAGTTCAGGTTATTTGTTAAAGTTCAATATTTGTTAAAACAAAGCCAGCCGGGCTTTGATCAAGACTCCCTCATGCTTAGGGCTTACCCTCCAGATAGGAGGCTTTGTGTTGTGACTGTATTAAAAGAGTATTTATTTAGAACCAAGCCATGTAGGAAACATGGTGAAGATGATAATTTATTAATTAGTTATATTAAACCGTACAAACCTGTCACACGTGATACAATAAGCAGATGGATTCGTGTTGTTATGACTAGATCTGGAATCGAAGTTAAGAAATTTGGAGCTCATACAATTCGCGCTGCTTCTACATCAAAGGCAAAAGCCATGATGGTACCAATTTCAGACATTATGAAGGCAGCAGGATGGTCTCAGGAAAGTACCTTTGCAAAATTCTACAATAAACAAATCCAGGACAGCAGTTTTGCAGATGCAGTACTGAAAATGTAGTCTTTTTCCACTCAGGTAAAAATTGTGTTAACATGTTTTAATGGTTTAATTCAAAATTGCACAGTCGTATGCTTTGAAGTCTCATTTAATGACGACTAAACCTTTGCGAAATAGAATTGGAAAATTAAACGAGACTTACCTTGGTTTGGTCGATGTTTGGTTGAAATTCTATGAGCAAAGGGAGTTTAGGAGGCATTAAATGCCACCCACCCTCCCAGCTCTATAATAAGTTGGCAGTATAAGGCTTGATTTCTGCTACCTTATAGAACTGGTGTGACTAGTACTCCCGTACAATTTTGACTTTGAAAACTGACTGCGCATGCGCGGCACAAATCTCATTTAATGCCTCCTAAACTCCCTTTGCTCATAGAATTTCAACCAAACATCGACTAAACCAAGGTAAGTCTCGTTTAATTTTCCAATTAACCTTGAATTTCGCTGAACCTTTCCGATATAACCACAAAAAGCCATTTTAGGTCTAATAGATTACCACCAAGACCAGCGTTCAATCTAGCTTTGTATCATAGGGGGCCCATGGCTCTTGGTCAAGGGGGTCATGCGATACAAATACATAGACAAACTATTGAATTACAAGGTTTTAAATGTAACAAACCATAACAATTTGATACTAAATATATTGTTTTGAACAAAATAAATCTACTAGAAAAAGTTAAGACCAAAATAAATCTACAAGAAAAAGTTAAGACAATATTTCCATGACTTCATTCAGAGAAGTCTTAATGAATGTGCGATTGAAGTGTGCCATTTGGGCCCAGTCTTCATTTTGAAGGGGGCCATTTTGGATTTTAGAGGGTCATTTTAGCCATGGCCCCCTCTAGATTGAACACTGCAAGACAATAAATGACCTAATTTAAAGTATTAAATGTTCGTTTGAGTATATTTTTCGGCACTTGGTATTTTTTTCTTATCTAGGTTTCAGAAACATCGATACCCCCCTTTAAGCTATTGTCGTGGTATTTTTCAAATCATGCACCTTATAATTCAGAGTCTCAGGTTACAAAAAATGCTATGGCTGCGGCTGGAATATGATTAAATGAAATTTTCACCCTTTATCATATGGTTTTATTAGAGTTAAAAGATCTCTGCAGTGTATTTATTTTTTTCAGATTCATCAGACACAATTTCTAACAAATGTATACTTCATAATAACATAGGTCTTTCTTTTTGATCATCAGAGCATAATTTGTCATTGCCAGTCTATTCCTCACAATTTTCTAGAATTTTTACTCTTCCAAATAGGACATTTAATTTCATAATCCATTCCCAAATAACAAAACTTTAGACTGTTCTAAGTTGAAGGATGTTAAATTTATTATGAATACGTCATGTAATATTTTCTTAAGAATAAAGTCACAGAGACGTAAAACTCCGGGATTGTGAAGGAAAGGGTTAATATGTCATCAATGTAAATGTAGAAGAAAATAACATTGATAATGTGACTGTACTAAAAAAGTTTAATATGAATTTTTCAATGCTTCTCTTACTCTATAAGCATTTTCGTCAACATTTTTATTGATGTCATTATTATTTTCGTTGTTGTTCAAATCTGGCTGCTCAATGCCATCATCTCTCAAACAAAGATTGTGTAGTTTTGTACAAACTACAAATACTTTGGCAGATTTCTGCGGGATGAATTGTAGACATTCACCAAGTTTTGTGTAGCCACCTGAAATAAGAAAAATTCAAATTTGAATTAATAAACAATTTATAGATGTCTTTTCCGTTTTCCAAGGATTAACTGGTCAGAAATAGTTAACAATAGTCATAATTTTTAAGTGGTCATAGTTGAAAAAAGTTGCAGTAGACGTTACAAAAAGCTTAAACTTGAAGACGGATTTAGAGTCATACAGGGTTGAAAACAAAGTGATAGAATGAGAAAGTGAAACAAGCAGATCTCCTTTCAAACAATGTTTTTCCAGACAAATACTTAATTAGGGCCTCAAGAAGCCAGATGTGTGTCGATGGGTTGATATATTCTAGCTCTGCTTAAAGATAATGTTTATATTATCTGATATCCTATGCAATTATTGTCGACACTTGTTGGGTAAAAATATTAATAATATATTTCAAAAATTGATGGTTTACCTAAAACTACTTTTTAAGAGTCTGAAAGCTCTTTCCACCACAATTCGTTTTCTTCTGTGGGCCATGTTAAATAACTCCTCTTGTCTTGTCACAGGGCTCAACTAAAAATGGTAAAATGACTAGGTAATAGACATATTATGTAAGTTATTGTCAAATACAACTTATGTTACATATATGTTACATATATATGCTAAATGACCGGCTAAAACGGAAAGATTTATTCATTCAATAAATTGTCTCATCAGTAAGATATGTGTAATTGCAATAATAAATAGCCAAATTTTTTTTATGGAAAATCTAAGCCCATTCCAAAACAATGACAACTGTTTACACTCAACAAGCAATTTCTTTATTTTCCACAATGATTTCTATAAAGAAAGTAGGGAAAAAAATCTGAATTTCACAAACATTTATTTGTCGTCTTCAATCCTTTGCTGTTAGAACCAGTCAATTTTTTTTGTTATTTGAAATGGGTTAAAGAATGGATATCTTTTGCTTCTGTATACCATTCTTGATCTTCGAATTATGAACTCTATTTATTTTAACATTTGCAAGATAATGTTTATGCGTTTGACTGATAAGATTTGTATAAATTTCTGGCCTTACTGTTGATTTTGGTGAAGTAGACCACATAACACATTCATAACAGATACTTTTAAAATCAAGCAATCATATTCAAACAAAATAGCGTATTGTTACAACCTTTTCAAATTTAAGAATATTGATTTACTTGAAAATGTATGTATTCATAATTTCCTTTTGTGTTAAAATGTAAGTTTTCAGGGCAAACCCTGAATCTTCAACCAGCCAGCCACAGTTTCTATTTTCAAGCCATTGTTTTATTCTTAAATTTTCAAAAAATGTCATGGGTCGATCCGGGCCATACAAGAATCTGAAATTGAAATGAAACAAATCTTATACATTCAAATAATTAATATTGGCAAAACAAGAACAAGATTACAAATGTGTCAACACTTTTCCATTCATCTCAACAAATATTCAAGGCATTTTGCTTTATAAATCACATTTTACCTCTTACATACGCTTTTAACCCATTCTCAAACAGTCACCCTTTTGAAGGTCCCAAAGAAAAGAGCTATAGAAATCATTGTGGAAATAGAAGTAATTGCTTTTTACTTAACCCTTTCCTGTTCAATCCCCTTTTTACGTCCCTTTAATATCTATAATTGAGAAAACATTTTAGAAAAAACAAAACAAAAACAAATTGTTACTAAAAATTCTGGTAGCAATTTCTTCTTTTTCCCAAATATTTCCTACCCTTATGAATGGTTATTTTTCAAATTAAAACCACTTTAAATTTTCGTTTTGAATTTGGACAGGTCTTAACCTTTGCAAAACAGGAAAAAGTTAATGTACACTTTGTTTTCTACCTCAAAAATTATTAATGAAAGCAACTTCTTTCAATGAAACAAGAATTTGATATTGTCATCTGGTTATTGGTTATAATAGCATTTGAACTTTTTCAGGTCATTGCGATGTTAAAAAAAATTGAACTTTTATATAGCATTTACATGTGTTCTTGTTTCATCAAGAGAATACATTGCAAGTTTAACTCATATCACAATCTACTATTGCCTGCACGTTGATAGAATGATACCCCTTTCTACACACATAAATATCCTCTGTCTATGGGTACTATGATGGTTATATGAATCCCATCAAAAGCACCCACACAATTTGGAACATTTGCAATACTGTAAAATTCTTGCTTCAGTGAGTCAATCGAGTTCTCGTCTGTTTTGAAAACAATGTTGTTTGATCTTCGTTCAATAGCAACAATGACCCTAAATTATATTGAAAAAAAAATATTCAAATTTCATCCTAATTCCTATACATTATTGATCATTAGAAAAGATTCAACTTTGGGTGACAAAAACCTTATAACTACTTATTTCCTATTCTGTGTCATTTTTACATTTGAAAATCTTTTATTAGCTCACCAGACTTCAAAGCATTTATGATCTAGCTTTGTTCGTTGTCCGTCATGTGTCAACATCTTCTGTGTACTATAGAGGGCACAATATTTGCTAAATTGTCTTGAAACTTGGTCAGAATGTTTGTCTCCATGAAAAACAAGTTCATTATTGGGTCATATGCGGTCAAAACCTAGGTCACTGGATCAAATCTATTTTTTGCTCAATTGAATTGATAATTGGTTAGAATATAGTATCAATTATATTTTAGCAAAGATCGAATTCGGGTCAAATGGGGTCAAAAACTGTCACTAGGTCAAATCTTAGAAATATCTTGTTATTACTTTCGAGACCCTTTCTTTGGCTCAATGGAGTTGATACTTGACCAGAATGTATGCGTCCATGATATCTTGACAAAGATAGACTTTGGTTGACATAGAGTAAAAAACTAGGTCACTAGGCCATATCTTATTTATACGTTTACACTTCAGAGGCCACAGTTTCTGCCAAGTTAGTTTGATGTTTGGTCAAAATATCTGTTGTCAAAGTATCTCAACCATGTTCAAATTTGTTTCATTTGGGGGTAAAAAACTTTTCTGAGAAAAAACTTGTTTTAACCCTAGAAGCCACATTTTTGACTTACTTGACTTGATATTTATTCAGATGTTTGTCTTAATATAATCTTTGCCAAGATTCATATCAGGTCACATGGGGTCAAATACTAGGTCACAAGGTATATTTAAAAGAAATCTTCTTTCGAATTTACTTGCTTCTTTTCTTGTACAAATATCTTGAAACTTGTTAAGAATGTTGGTTCTTGGTTTTCTAGATAGGATTTGAAAATGGGTCACTTTTGGCTAAATCAAAGTCACATGTGCTATTTTACTTCTGTAGGCATCGACTCATGTCAACGTTTTAGTGCCTCTTGGTGTTGCTGGTTTTTGGTTTTTTATTCCAAACTTGTATTTTTATCTCGATGTAAATAAGCTTTTAAATGAAAAGCACTGTATGTAATGGCTTGTATTGTTAGACAGAGTATAAGAATTATAAGACAACCATTGTGTGCACTGTAGGGGCTACATTTTTGGCTCAAATACTTTGGAAGTCGGTCAGATTGTTTTTCTCCAGTATATCTCAGTTTGTTTGTATCAAATGTATTTGTATTTGTTCAAATGTTTGTTTCCATAATCTGTTTCATATTTGATATGGGTCACATGGTTACTAAAGAAGGTCAGCAGGTGATACCTAATAACAGCTTTCCTTGCTATGAAGTTTCTATACTTCTGGCATAAATATCTTGAAACACGAAAAGAAAGTCTTGCTAGTCAGCAAGGGAGGTATCGATGTTTCTGAAACATGGATAAGAAAAATTTGCCAATCGCCTAAAATACGCTAAAACGGACGCTTGATACTTTAATTTGAGTCTGCTAATGTCTTAGCGTTAATCTGATAGGATTAAAGTGGCTCTTTGGGGTTTTATAGAAAAAGGTTTAGCTGAATTCCAGGTTATTTTAGATATCACGGTATTCGGTTGTCGACAACGCATGACTTCATTTGCATATGACCCAGTCAACAAATTGACAAGCGAAACAACCAATGTCCTAAATTATTTCACACAAAATGGTTAGCGCGAAACTACGGTGTCTATATTCGCATTAATGCTTATAGTAGTTTTGAACTGATCTTCACAGAACTGAAGACCGGCTAGCGAAAATAGATCCTGATGAAGTATTGATGACGTTGGTTTGGTGGAATTCAAACTGAATACGGCATTCCAACGGTTATACGCACCGGTTGAATGACCCAATATTCTTGCTTAATCTAAAAATAGACTAACAGCCTACGTAGGCTTTTAGAGAAATACCCTTGTTTATTCAATTAAACGACCTCTGATTTTAGCTAAACTACTTTTCAGAATATTGTATCAAAATAGTAAAAGACATGAAAAAGACATCGATACCTTCCTTTAAAACACGGGAAAATGGGCTATAATGACAAATAAATCAATAACAGGTAAGACTGACTTCGATTTTTCAGTTCCAAGTTTCTTTCTTCAAAAAAGAACACAAGAGTGCGATCAAGGGATATCTTGACCCCCTGTTCTATTTCAGTGAGATTTTGATTTCCTCTTTTTGACGAATGTAAACCGGAAAACTCAGTTATGTCATCAGACAAGAAATTCTAAAAAAAAAAGTCAACATCGTTCAAGGCTTTGCCACTAAGGACAGGATTCCACTACACAAGTTATCTGATGTATCACCTACGCAAATGGATATCCGAACAAATCACCAGGATGAGATAGATCTCCAGTTTGAGATGAGAACAGTACTGAATAGAGTTCCCACCAAGTACATAGGTACTTTCAATGAACTAGCAGAAGACAAAAACAATAACATTCAACATCGGTACTCAAAGAATCTTCAAAGAAAAACTAGATGGTGATCTCAATTTCTTCTGTCATATTCAACGGCATTATTGCTCCGATATTGATATATTCTAATGGCTTGATCCTTCATTGTCCTAGTAACGGGGAGAACATTATTATGTTTACACCTGTCCTGCTGAGTATTTCTCCTTTCTTCATTCGATCTTATTTTTGTAAAACTTAGATCTACTTTAGGTTCAAATATTTCCCAAACACAAAAAGAACTAGAAGATATCGTAGACTTAAAACTCCAAACAACGAATACTGATTAGTTATCCATTACCGTAGCTATCAGTTGTAGTCAGCTGCTTATTTCAAGTTGGCATAAACAAATGCATTATCGATCTTCTTCTATCATGTCTTGTGAAAAGATGCTGAATTTGAAAGTTTTGTAATCAAGCTGTGTCTGTTGTACAACATCGGGTGTGTGTCGACATTTATAGGGACCATCATTGAAATAAAGCAAGATCTGACAGAATATTTCTCTCAACTATAATTCCATACAAGCTCAACACTGGTTCTTGTCAAGTAAAAGGTGCAATATCGAGTCCTAGGTGGTCATATGTAAGATTATTAGGCCAAAGTTATGAATACCTAGTGTGGGTTACTTGCAAAAACCTTTCTCTTACGTTAGTCTAATTGATGTCTGCTTAGGTCATTGTTGTAAAACATGATGTGATATTGGAAAATGTTTATATGAAGAAGAATGCACTGTCCTACACTTTTCAGTTACATCTCAAATAAACTGATTTTTATCACTTCATGTTATGTAATTTCACTCTGTCTTCATTGTATCAAAATTATTGTATTGTTTGTTTATGTTTTGTGTATAAACATACCTTAGTAAAATGAAATAAATACTGACTTTCTGATAAAAACTGTCCTTTTTTTGGACAAATGATGAACATTTCGCCATGGTAGCTATGTTAAGTAAGCCCTGATTTCTAAGAAATTCTTGATATTATTTTTAGTTGTTTATTTTCTGACAGAAATTAAGTTATTAAACATTATCATGAGGGTATAAAGGTAATTGGATACTATTTTATGAATTAAAATTGAAAAAAATAATCATTAAAAAATTGATGTAATTTTCGTATCCAAATGTGTTTCATCTCAAAATGTTGCTTGTTCGGATCACAGAGGGAGTAAATAGTGGAATGTAATCCGTTGTTTAGTTTCGGTTTATGTTTCTACTTTCAGTTTTGTGATATAAATATTTTCGTAATCTATTGAAATAAGTGCATTAGTCAATCAAAATTTTTCCTCTTGATTCGTGTCTTAAATGTTACATCACAAATATTTGTGAAGTTTGCCAATACAATCTTTGTGTAAGTTTGTAGAACTAATTTTTTCGGTCGTTCAAATAGCCGAAGACGTTACATGAAAGTAGCATTAAGCGTGCGCATATAGAGGGAAGCATGGGGGACCGAAACGATTCACCAATGTTTTGCTAAGTTTTCATCGTGCGAGTTACATCTCTACAGATTCGAAGTGGTCTTTAATTATCGATTTTATGGAAGTTAATGGTTGTAAGTCATATTTTTAATTTTTATGTATGAATGCATTTCATTGATATTATCCCACCTGTCATATGAGGCAAGGGGTTAAAAGACAGCTACTAAAGATAAAAGCTACAAATCAAGCATGCAAAAGGAGTGTTTTTAATGCAACAATATAGAATACTGTGTCCTGTAACATCTGAATGTATAATGTTGAAAAAAAGGTTTTGCACTTAATTATTCAGCAAATTTCTTTTTTTAATTGATAAATGAAGTGTTTTGCAGACAAAAGTACAAAACAATAATGAAAATAATGAAAAAAAAAAGGGATTAACTAAGCAAAAAGGGTTACATTTTAAAGGGAGGTATCGATGTTTCTGAAACCTAGATAAGAAAAAATTAAAAAATGCCAAAAAATACACTTAAACGAACATTTAATACTTTCAGTTGAGTCAGGTATTGTCTAGGTGGTAATCTAATAGGCCCAAAGTGGCTTTTTATGGTTATATCGGAAAGGTTCAGCGAAATTCCAGGTTATTTTTAGATATCACGGAATTCGGCTGACGGCATCGAATTACCTCATTTGCATATGACCCAACTCAACTGAAGGTAACAAATTTACTAGCGAAACAGCCAACGTCCTAATTCAGGTCACATGAAAGTGTAAGCGCAAAACTATGGTACGTGTACATATTTGTTATATCACTTACGACAGTTTTGGACTTATCTTTACAGAATTAAAGACAGGCTAGCGAACATAACTCCTGATGACGTAACGATGACGTTGGTATGATGTAATTTAAACTAAATTCAAGGTTCAAACGGTTATTCACACCACGTGAATGATCATATAATCTTCGCAACTGTCTCGGATTAATCTAAAAATAGATTAATAGCCTACGTAGGCTATTAAGGAAATACCCAGCTTTTTTCTGATAAGCGACCTCAGATTTTAGCAAAACTTCTTTTCGGCATATTGTATTCAAATAGTTTACCAGAGGAAACAAAAATAATTAAAATCTGTGACATGAAAAAAACATCGAAATCTACCTTTAAGTGTGATGTCTTTGTTACATCACCAAATTTCTATTTTATAAAAATGGTTGTATTTTATTGTTAGTCAAAATCTTGCTTTAATCTTCGTTGGTCTGCAAGTATGAAAAGCAACAAATACACTTACTTGCAACTCACATTTATAGACTAATTTAGATTTTCTCAAAAAATGGGGACACTAAGGAATTTGTGAAGTAACACATGTAGTTGGACAGTGAATTCTTCTTCATATTTGTTCACTTTGTTTGAAAAATCAAGTACACAATGGCAATTCTTAGAACAATGGATCAAAGACATACATAGCTCGCCTACATTTATTGTCTCAAGCCAATTAGTCAACTAAAATTTGATAAAATGAAGATATTTTAAAGTTAAATGGGAACATAGGCAACAGAGTGTAATTGGGTAGCAGAAAACTTACAGGCCCCCTGTACTTCATAGAATGTTTAGAATTTCACATTATTTAATGGGAATCTTGCATGATGATACAAGCATTTACTGAAAGTTTGGGAGAAATTGCGCTAAAATGGTGACCACCATAGTGTTTACAAAAATAATTATATGTAAGACCCTATTCTTTCCATATGAATCAAAATGATTCAATAAGGTTGTTAGCCATATAATCCATTTAACGACGATAATGCCATCATGTGGCCTGTAAAATGGTAAACCAACTGGGAAAAGCAGCTCGAGACGTGGAAAGGACGTAGTGTTAGTGCTGGTGAGTAATACCAGGAGTGGTTAGGTGCTCAAAGCGCCAAGAATTAACTGAACTACTGTTAAAGTGATGTTAAAACACAAATGCTAACCTTCAGCACTTTGTGTTCTGGTGAGAAGTAATAATTAAAAAAAAACAAATACCTTTTTTTTGTATTTGAGAGGTTATTCTGACTTATGTTGCAAAATATTGGGTTACTTGGGCTTTACATTTTTGCGTCCTAGACAATGTAAGATCGATTGTAGGTGAATAACCCACTTGTTTGTTTTTAATCTTTGATTTTCTTTCCTTTCATTGATCTTTTTTCTTTGATAATTACCACAAAAGCAGTATTTCAGATACACTTTAAGCGACAAATAAACGATTCCTTATTATCATTGTATCTTACAAATACCTCTCTGATAGTTGATTGGTTTTATTTTTAGTTAAATTGAGCACGTCCTAGTATAGAAACACTTTTGTGTGATGTTTCTCATCTGTCGTCAACATTTTCCTGGCGGCAAATATTCTTTCCGACATATGTCTCTCACCAATGGGTTGGTAATCGTAAACCTAAGTGGGATAGCAGCTGGTGGCTAGGAAAGGATGCAATGGTGGTACTGGTGCGAGATATACCAGGAATCCATTGTTAGGTCTCTAGCCGCCGCGATATGACTGAAAAACCTGTTCAAAGTGGCGTTAAACCCCCATTCAATCAATCAATTGTCCGCACTCTAGAGTTCTTGTTCAATCTCCCCGAACGTTCATAATATTGTGCATCTGGAGGAAATCTCGAACCGAATCGAAATAGGGTCCATTTGGCAGACAAAAGATGGCGATTCGGTCAATTCCTAGAAACAAGTTGTAGGCACTCCATATGACTTACTAGTTCCCCAACGGTTACCGGTTTGGGGACTATTTGCTCGCTTCCGTCCGTCCCTCTTATGTCCCGACCATAAAAAAAGTAATAGCAACGTTTATACTTCCTCACACTTATAGATTACAATGTGGAGAAGTGTTATGTTCATGAACTGTTACTCTACTACGCCCATTTTTTTATGCTTTTTGCACTTTGTTGTTTTTACCGTTACAATTTGTCCGGATCATATCTCTAAACTATCAACTTCAAACAAATGACCCTTAAAGATCGCAATGTGGAGAAGTGCCATGAACAAGAACCGTTACTCTGCCAGCCCAAGTTTTGTGTTATTGCCCTTTGTTTTGACCCTAACATATTTTTCCAGGCATTATCTTCAAAATAAAACGTGCTAGCATCTTCAAACTTTATAAACCTATAGGTAATAATATTCAGATGTGTCATGCACAAGAACCGTTTTTCAAACACGCCAACTTTTTGAGTAGTTGTTATTGTTGTATTGACCTTTATATTTTCGCCAGGACTCAACTCCTACCCATAAGTGCTAGCAAATTCAAAATAATTACACATTCAGATCACAATGTGAAATGTGTGAGGTAGAAGAACCGTTACGCCGCCTCGTTAGTTTTTTTGGTTATTGCCCTTTGTTGTTTTTAATGTTACATTTTTGTCCGAACTGCATGTCAGCCCGGACCGTTTATCCTAGACCATAAGTAGCCGCCGTCATAGCGCAGTCGGTAGCGTGTCAGACTCCCAATCTTCAATCATGGTATGTCGTGGGTTCGATCTCAAGCGGCGTCAAATATCCTTTCTCTCACTAATAGGTAGATAATCGTAAATCTAAGTGGGATAGCAGCTGGAAGCTAGCAAATGATTTAGTGGTAGTACTTATGCGAGAACTACCTGGAACCCGTTGTTAGGTGCTCCTGCCGTCGCGATATGACAGCAATACTACAAAAAGTGGCGTTCAGCCTCATTCATTCAATCAATCACACATTTCAACAATCGAACGGACCAGGGACAGGGAAAAACCTTATAAAAGCCCCGATACTGTATAATGCTGAATTATAGCAAAGGGTGTAGCAAAAAAGAAAAAAAAATGCGGAAAAAGTGAAACAAAATGGTCGTCGTTGAATTTCAAAACCATGAAAGCCTAAAGATCCATCTAAGACCAACAATACAATTTTGATATTGATGAATCAAATCACCTGACCCCAGTGTAATGATGCATCCACGTCAACAAATGAAATTGAATCCATAGATGGCAACCCAGTAACTAAGTCTTTCCGTAGCTTCAACCCAGCAAAGTATCCCGGGCAATCCGACCGCAAATTTGATTTGAACTGCTCGCAATCGCCACTGTTGTAAAATCGTACTATTTACCAAAATTATTCTGCCGGTATTTCTCAAAAAAGTTTAAATCCTAACTATAATGGCGTCGGTCTCGTTCTGAAGAATGGTCACATGATTCTTCCGGGACCAAGTGCCCGGGAAACCCGCCTGACAAATCAGCGCAATTCTTAAAGCTATATAATAAACACACCTACCAATAGGTTATTTTACCACCATCTTTTTTATGTATCGATATTGAAAAGACTGCTGGTTGTTATAGTGACTAAATACACAACAAATTGTTTAAGCGAAATATCATTCTTCGGAGAGAAGAAATGGCTCGAAAATTAATGACCCATTACAAATTATAGTTTGTTTACATAAAATTACACGTTCGCTTGTCATTAAAAAAATCATTCGGTCACGGAGATTAACGAAGTCGTCCGTAAAGTACAGTTACCAGGGAACCGTTTCACTAAACTTCATGTGCGATCGCAAAAAAAATTTCGTTTTCGATTTACGCAAAGCATACGTTTTTGCGTACGCCGTTTCACTATCTTTGGCGTATAAAGACATTTTCGTATGCTAAATTTAACGGAATACTCTCCGATATTGGAGTCTGTAACGTCATTCGCAATTGCGTTTACGTCAATTCCTGGCGTCTGTCAAAACTTTCCAGAACTACGTCAAAAATGACGACAGACTTTGAAGTAAAATTTGACTGGGACAGAGACAAACGCGTTGATAACGTGTTGTAAAGAGAAGGCTCTTTATCAGAAGCCAACCTTTCAAAAGACGTGACTTCCTTGGAGTTAAAGGGGATATGGGGGAAATTGTTAGCTTGTAATTATTGTGGTTTGCGTGAATGGTCTTACTCTAAAATAGGAAAATTGAATAAAGAAATGAAAGTTATGTACATAATAAGACCAAACTTGAGTTGGAAAGCAAATCCGTCAGAAAGCATGAACTGAGTTGTGAATCCCGTTTTTTTTTTTTTTTTTTTGAAGACCCAAGACAACTTGCATTCCGGAATAAAACGGTTGCTAATAATATTGGGCTCACGGATATTTCCTAGTAAATAACAGTCCCCTGAAATGATTCTCCACAATTCTATGTCACCGGTGGGGCACATACATGTTTGGCTAGTTTCATTTAAAACGAGAAAAAAGTATGCCTCGTTTGGCTCCAATCACTTCGTACACGGCTTTTTCAAGCTACATTTACGAGGTTTTATAGGGCATTTGAAGCATGGCGTTGTTGGCTATTTTATACTGGATAGGCCAGAAAATATAGTTTTAGAATTAAAAAATAAAAGTCTACGAAGAATTTTACATTATAACATCAAATTCTCATATTTGCTGCTGACTATTAGTGAATATCGCATTTATTTTATAAGGAAAAACTATCCTGGGAGCTTTTTTATAAATGTTGTGTTTTCGTTAATGAAATATTTTAAGCGCACTTTTGTACAAATATTTTATTTTGATTCATAATCGTAATAAATAATACCATGTAAATTTGCCTAACAGACTGGTCGATGGGCACACACAATTCAAGCACCCTTCCGACCAAGGCAGCAAGTTCAAGACTCACCAAGGCATTAGTTTGTCGCAAATACAAAACAAAACTCTCAAGAAGTAGACCGTCGTTTGAATGAACTTCGTGTATTAACTAACAGATTACATATGCTTTTTATTGCCATGACACAATTTTTTTAAGCGACTTAAAACTCATTACTTAAAGCAATATCTTCCCCCTAAACATGCTACAATATTAACAAGAAAATCATACTCTAGGCTCAAAAGCATAAATAAATATGAGGATTGAACATAGAAGTTACGATATTTAAAATGTAATCCACCACAATTTAAAGGGAGGTATCGATGTTTCTAATACCTGAATAAGAAAAAAATACCAAGTGCCGAAAAATAGACTCAAACGAACATTTAATACTTTTAGTTAGGTCAGGTATTGTCTTGGTTGTAATCTAATAGAGCTAAAGTGGCTTTTTCTGGTTATATCGGAAAGGTTCAGCGGAATTCCAGGTTATTTTTAGATATCACGGAATTAAGACAAATGAAGGTAACAAATTTACTAGCGAAACAGCCAACGTCCTTTATCATGTCACATGAAAGGACTGATCTTTACAAACCGGCTAGCGAACATAACTCCTGATGACGTAACGATGACGTTGGTTTGATGTAATTTGAACTAAATGCAAAGTTCCAACGGTTATTCGCGCCACGTGAATGCCCTATAATCTTCGTAACTGTCTCGGATTAATCTAAAAATAGATTAATAGCCTAGGTAGGCTATTAGGGAAATACCCAGCTTTTTTCTGATGAGCGACCTCACATGTTTGCAAAACTACTTTGCGGCATATTGTATTCAAATAGTTAATGAGAGGAAATAAAAATAATTAAAATCTGTGACATGAAAAAACATCGATACCTACCTTTAATTCTCAAATTATAACATGAAACCTGATCAAATCTATTAAACAAGTGTCTTTACTCTTCTCTTCTTTAAGTGATTTCAGCACTTTGATTTTCAAAAGAGGATTTTGTTTTCCAAATATTATAGAGTAGTTATCTTTTTCTTATTCTAAATAATCATTAAACCATTACTTTTTATAAAAAGAAATCCCTAATTGGTCTAAGGCATTCTTTTCTTGAAGTGCTTTCAGCACTTTGATTTTTATGATATTTTCATCAAACTTTCAAAACAAATTTATTGAAAAAATGGGTTGAAAAAACCAGGGTACGTATGTTTGAGATAATACCCTCCATGTTGGCTAAAAAATAAATGGAGTTAATCCAGAAGTTTCATGTGTTTTATTATCAAACTAAGTTGAAAACAAGAGCTAGGTATAACTAGGATGGCTTCTATACAAATCTATCTTTATTATTCTGGCAAATTCTCGTAGGAAAAAAGTTCGCGAAAAGGGTATGTTTTCAGCAATAAATGTATGAAATAAACAGACCCAATTAATCTTTCCTTCAAAAAATTAAATTTTAAACCACTATAGCTGTAGTTTGATTGTGGTCACATCAAATAACCACATCTTTCACTTTAACTAGGCCAATCTCAGCCGAAGTGACAATTTTCCGAAACCGGGTCGCCATTTTGAATTCATTGTTTACATATTGGTACCTTCATCCTTGGTGACTGATAGCGAGATACCAGTGGGAAACGCGATGAAAAACATCAATTATCACCAATTAGTAAGAGTGTAAGGGTCTTATCAATAGAGATGTTATGTAATACGTGGTATGCAACACTATAGATAAAGAGCCTGTCGTGTCCACGCTTCTGCAATCAATTTTAATGGTTTGCTTGACCCTTTCTTCAGCTGGAAATTAAGCTGTATCGGTGACCAAATTTAAGTGTATCGGCGATCTGAAGGCGTATCGGCAAACTCTCTAAATTTATGAAGGCGTATCGGGGCCGATACGCCATAAGGGCCTGGGGAGAACCCTGTTAAATATAGACAGGGTGCCCAAGGTCAGAATATGACTCAAGGGATTTCAAGAAAAGTGATCAGAGGATGCATTTGAAGAGCCATTCGGGAAAATCGTCAGAAGAATGTCATCTGCTGTGAGACACTGCTTATCCTAATACATGAATTTACCATATTGTTGATGAATTTAGACATAATAAATGGAAAATGGCCACCTGTCTTGTAAAAAAAGTATAACAAATTCCAATTTAAGATAAGAGTCATTATGGAACATACTATAGGTCTACTGCAAGGAAATTCCCACGTCTGAAATATTTAGCTACAGGCTATTTCCTTAATTTTCGCCAGTTGCATTTTGCAATATGTCATTTGCTGTCAAATGAAATAGATGAGGTAATAAATTCATCTGACATGGAAATTGAGAGACAACTCGGTGACGATTTGCTAAACTATGACCTCAGTAGAGGCTTGAAAAGGCGAACTATTACAGAAAATCTTCAAGTGAAATATTGTTGCCAAATGAATTCTAATTTGAGCTGCACAAACATTTAAAGCCATATCTTCCCTAAAATCACATAACACAATTTACAAGAAAACTTTACTCGAGGCCCCAAAACAACAACAACAACAAATATGACGATTGAAACTAGACGAGAAAAATAAATCGACGCGGTAGGTGGATGCGAGCGTTAAGAAATTGTCCGTACCGAAAGTGCGGAGTAAATAATTTTCAGGTTCGGTAACCTTTTAAGAACCATTATTAACATCTACGATATCGACAAAGTTAAATTGGAAAATTATTTTCTTCCTCCGAATGAAATTATTTTTTGAAGAAAAAAAAAAAACACACAAAAAAACCCCTTCATTTTCCAGCCTGAAACAAAACAATTTTTTTGTATGACGGGATGATAAAAAATCAAAGCGAGATCAACCGAATATAACCTAGTGTTTTTTGTTAACAAAGTAGATGCTTCCTTTTGATTTTGTCAGAGCTGTCACAATATGCAAACTTAAACTTTTTCCAAAGTTAAGCCGACGATTTGACTATGTATTTCTTTTAATCGCAGTATGGTTACCCTTGACCAAGTAGAAGACGGCTCTTTTGCTTTTAATGAGACAGATGCACAGGGTGACGGCGATTGCCTAGTCTAGCTTTTTTTTGGCAACTTTTATCGAACGAAAACGTTCAGACAATCTATCTGTAGGTTTATATCTACAAACTGGAATAGGTTTGAGGGAAAAAAAATATGTTATGTCACGATTTCATCATGGCTTCACTGGATGGTGAAAAATCGCAATTTGGCAACAGCTCCAAAAAATACAGCTGCATCTGAAATTCTGAATAAGAATATAGCCATTTTCTTGCAAGGTCAGTCTGACAACGGATTTACTGACAAAAGAAACCAAGTCAAGAAATAAACGTTCTCTAAGCTGATAACCATTTCAGGTAAATGACCCCTCTCCATGAGCACTATTTCAAACGAAATATAATCACACAAGAACACAATTTTCCCAGAATAATGCAGTGAATATTCTTATCCATGTCATATATTTGAAGATAACTACTAACTTAAAGTATTTGTTTCGCTAAAATAAGACCAACAAACCAAAAATCTAGATTCACAATATTTTGTAAAAATAAATGTGCAAGTGATCCAAATCCAAACCATCTCTAACACAGAGTCTAACTCTCAACATGTTGAAAACATTAATGGTCCCAAAACTATAGTAGCACAATTTCTTATCAAACAAGCAAAGACAATTTGCAAACTAAAATATTCATAAAAACACCGAAAGCAGAACTGGGTCATGTTCTAGGAGAACAAAAACTCAGACCAATCCAAACAAATCTTCAAATTAAAAAAAAAAATCTGTTAAATTTTAAAAAACTTAAAAAGAAGATACAACAGTATTTAACCACACCGGAGCAGATAAGTATCAATGAGCAAAGTGAGTCTATTCCAATGACCTTAGAAAATATAAGGAATACAACAAACCTTGTCTATAATGATATTCTCCATCATAAATGTGAAGAACAGGGCTTGCATTACGATCAATGCAAAGACATCAAACAAGGAAAGAAAATTTGCGAACAAAAAACATCCAGAAAACAACCGAACACATAATTCCCTCTAAAATAAAAAGGAGAACTGGATCATGTTCTAGGAGTACATAAACTCAGACCATTCTAACAAATCTTCAAATTTAAAAAAAACCCAACTAGAATCAATAGTACATTTATTTTAAATTGTACTATGAAAAAGGCAAAGCCTCAGAACGATCGCAGTTTCTAATTATCGACAGTTAAAACGTCAAAAATGTATGCTAACTCCACCATGTCATATCATTTGGAATGGTAATTGTTTCTATCTTAAAGGTAGGTATCGATGTTTTTTTCATGTCACAGATTTTAAATATTTTTATTTCCTCTCATATACTATTTGAATACAATTTGCCGCAAGGTAGTTTCGCAAAAATCTGAGGTCGCTTATGAGAAAAAGCAGGGTATTTCCCTAATAGCCCATGTAGGCTATTAATCTATTTTTAGATTAATCCGAGACGGTTACGAAGAAAATAGGATATTCACATGGCGCGAATAACCGTTGGAACCTTGTATTTAGTTAAAATTACATTAAACAACGTCATTGCTACGTCATCAGGAGTTATGTTCGCAAGCCGGTCTGTAAAGATAAGTCCAAAACTGTCGTAAGCGTTATTCTGAATATAAATACTTACAGTAGTTTTGCGCTCAGCCTTTCATGTGACATGATTTAGTACGTTGGCTGTTTCGCTAGTAAATTTGTTACCTTCTTTTGACTTTAGGTCATATGTAAATGAGGTCATTCGATGTCGACAGCCGAATTCCGTGATATCTAAAAATAACCTGGAATTCCACTGAACCTTTCCGATATAACCACAAAAAGCCACTTTAGGTCTATCAGATTACCACTCAGTCAATACCTGACCTTACTTAAAGTATTAAATGTTCGTTTGAGTCTATTTTTCAGCACTTGGTAATTTTTTTCTTATCTATGTTTCAGAAACATTGATTATTAAAATTTCTATCACTTCGAATTTACTAGTGTAATTTTTTTATAGCCAAAATTTGTTCAGATTTACAAAATGGCAAAGGATTAGGCATTTTGTTCCAAAATTTGACTGAGGAACCAGGAGATCATATGAAATGGTGTTTTTGTTGTTTTGTTTTATCAGTCATTGATATGTTCATGCATTTAAAATCATCTAAGTACTGAAAAGTACTGTAAGCTAGCAAAGTATTGTTTTGTTCAGTTATCTTCTTTGCCAAACGTTATCATGATAAAGAAACGAGGTTAAAGTAACCAAGGACCCAATCTTCAATCATAGGATGTCATGGGTTCGATCCCCAGCGGCGGCAAATGTCCCTCGGGCATTTGTCTTTCACCAAAAGTGGACAATTGTAAAACTAAGTGGGATAGCAGCTGGAGGCTGAGAAAGAATGTAATGGTAGTACTGGTGAGAGATATACCAGGAATCCGTTGTTAGGTCTCCAGCCACTGACTGAAATACTGTTAAAAGTGGCGTTAAACCTCATTAAATCAACCACTTTAACTGTATTCTAGTTATATCGCGGCAGCTGGAGCGGTTACAGACTGCATTATAACAGCGGTCCGGGATTTTATGACGATAAATATTCTGATCAAGTATCAAGACATTAAAGGTAGGTATCGATGTTTTTTTCATGTCACAGATTTTAATTATTTTTATTTCCTCTCATAAACTATTTGAATACAATATGCCGAAAAGTAGTTTTGCAAAAATATGAGGTCGCTTATCAGAAAAAAGCAGGGTATTTCCCTAATAGCCTATGTAGGCTATTAAACTATTTTTAGAGTGATCCGAGACGGTTACGAAAATTATAGGGCATTCACGTGGCGCGAATAACCGTTAGAACCTTGCATCTAGTTCAAATAACATCAAACCAACGTCATCGTTACGTCATCGGGAGTATTTTTCGCTAGCCGGTCTGTAAAGATCGGTCCTTTCATGTGACATGATTTAGGACGTTGACTGTTTCGCTAGTAAATTTGTTACCTTCTTTTGACTGGGTCATATGCAAATGAGGTCATCCGATGTCGACAGCCGAATTCCGTGATATCTAAAAATAACCTGGAATTCCGCTGAACCTTTCCGATATAACCAGAAAAAGGCACTTTAGGTCTATTAGATAACCAGCAAGACAATACCTGACCTAACTTAAAGTATTAAATGTTTGTTTTAGTGTAATTTTCGGCACTTGGTAATTTTTCTTATCTAGGTTTCAGAAATATCGATACCTCCCTTTAAAATTTTGAGTTAAAAATGTGGCCTCTAGAGTGAACACAAGGTATTTTCTAAGATTTGACCTAATGTATTACCACCCCTAGGGGCCAAAACTAGACCGGGAATTTATGGAGACAAATATTCAGACAAAAATCACATTTGACCCAAAAATTTGGCCTCTAAAGTACACATAAGATGTTGACAGACTAAACATGTCGCAGGCTGGACAAGGCATGATCACAAAAGCTCACCTAGAGCATGTTGTGTTCAGTTGGGCTAAAACTGTTCGGTTTGCAAAAGGCCAAGCAATGATATACATATTATGAAATTGCATCTAGATCCATCATCATGTAAGGATTAGTAAAATCGATTCATTGATTGCATGAAGTTTAACACCAATTAACCCATTACCAAATGGAGGGGTTTAAAAGGCTTCACTGAGTGGAAATGGGTCAAACAATATTTCTGTTATATCATGGTCACTGGTGCATTATGAGCATAGGGTGTTGTGAACTAAATTAACTAGATTCAGCAGGACAAGTAGAAGAAGTTTACAAGCTAGTTTTCTGTGATCCCGTAAAAAAATGTTTAACCCAATAATTTTGATGACACATATTCTGTGAAATTTTCCCCCAAAAACGATCTTAAAGAATTTTAGTTAAAAAAAAAATAAACATACACAGAGATGGGCAGACACAATTTTGGCCAAAATAAGCCTCAACCTGCCTACAGCAGGGTATGTAAATGAATAAATTGAATAGTTTATCCCTTGTCATGCTGAATCCGGAATAATTCAGTCTGGGTAGGAGGTGTAGACCAAGAACAACCTGCACATAAGTTTTCATGAGATTAATTTCTAAAAGAAATATTGGTTTTTGAACTAGTTCGATCATTGCTTTTAGCCCTTTGGTTTTACAGCGATTCAGTAAGATTATTCATACAGCATGACAAAGCATTTAAAATAGAATTTTCCCATTAACCCATTACCATCATCGTGCCAAATATTAGCAATGAATCTTAAATAGGCTTAAAGTAATTGTAAATGTAAAGGTTTTTAAGTAAGTTTTTGAAGTTGTTTGACCTTGACAAATGACCTTGTCCTTGTTGAATGACCTAGAACTTGGTATCTTCGGATACATCAATCAGAGTAAAACTAGAAAATATGCAATCCTGGTGCAAAATCATGGCAACTAAGACGTTAATCAAACACTTTTCTTCAGTCTATATCAATCACCAAATGTATCATCCTGGTGCCAATCATTTTTCATCGCACTTAGGCCGGTGGCAGTCACTTTCTTTCATTGTCTTGATTTCCAAATGCTTTATTTCATTCAATAAGGTATCTGGTTTTTTTTTTTTTTTTTAATTCAAAATCATGTGGGACCACCAGACAATTTGTCCCTTTATGCACCAGCTATTTATAACGTCTGGGGAGGGAATCGAACCCCCATACATGATTTTGAACAAGGAGACACATTTTATATGGTCCTGATTGATTGAATAATTAGCAACATCAGTTTAATCCATTTTGAACCAACCAAAAGTAATTGATTAATGTCAATTTAAACAATCTTCTATTTATGATATGAAATTCAAAATTTCTGAATTTTAACCCATGTCATTCTAAACCCGGAATATTCTGGTTTAGGCAGGAGCTGTAGAGAAAGATCAGCCTGCAAGTAAGTGCAGTCTGATCTCAGTCTACACCTCCTGCTTGTACTTTCCCCGCCAGAGTTGTTTATGAAGTTAATTTCTAAAAGAAATATTGAATTTTAAACAACAAGTTCTATCAGTGCTTTCATTCCTTTGATTTTACAGAAATTCAGTGATATGTATCCGGCATGACAAGGGTTAAAATGTTGATGACAACTCAAAACCATTGCATGGCGTCATGGATATATAGTTGGGTGACTTATCCTTTAGGTAAATGGTAAATAGATATAGATTAACAATTATAAGATCAGTATGGAGAGTGCTCCAGTCACAGGACATCCACACTCAACAGCAAGATCTAAATAGATATTCACTTGTTAAAGGGTTAAATTACAAAAATGACAAAGAGGCCTAAGAGGACATGATTGGCAGCTTTTTAAGTCAATCTTGGCAGGATTTTAATCTTCCCCCCCAGGGACTCAAGAGGGACTCAAGTGTTTGTAACTTTGCATTATAAGGGTCATTGCATAAGTCATTAATGCACAATTCTGATTTTTGAAGCTGTGAAGTATCGAAGTTTTAGTGGTAAAAAGATAAATTGATAAGTCAATTTTTCCTTTCTTCACAATGATTTCTACCTAGCAGACTTTGAAGCAAACTTTGAAATGTTATCTGCACCTTATTTCAGTTTAGCCTAGTCTAAAACATTGTTGCCTTTATAATGGGTTCAGATTTGGGAGGCCATCACCTTCTTTCAACTCGGAGCAGTCTAAAAGTTTCTGATGTGGTAATGTGTCTGAAGAGGTTGCAGACAAAATTCAAAGTTTTTAAAATTTAAAAAATATGTGCTAGATAATGTAGAAAACATTATGAGAAAAGTTCAAAGAAATTGCTTATTACAAACAATTTCTTCTTTTCTCACAATGTTTTTAACTGTTCATTTTCTACATAGCATGAGTGAGATTGTGTGGTAATGGCTAAAAACATTGTTTAATGGACTGAATGGTTTTAACTCCAACTGTATTTCAGTCATATTGTTACAGCTGGAGCACCTTACCAAGGATTCTTGGTACACCAGTAATATCACTTTATCCTTTCTAAGCCTCTAGCTGCTCATCCAACTAAGGTTTACCATAATCCACTTATTGGTGGTAGATTAATATTAGAGAGGATAATTTTTGTCGCCAGGAATCAAACCTGTGACCCCCATGATTAAGAGTCCTACACCCTACCAACTGTGGTACGGCACAGCCTGAATCTGAAACATTCAATTCAAAGCCCTGAGGTTAAATGTTGAAAACCAATTGAAAACCAATTGCTTGCGGCACAGCCTGAATCTGAAACATTCAATTCAAAGCCCTGAGGTTAAATGTTGAAAACCAATTGACCGCTATGGCCATAAAAACCTTATACAGTTCCTTCCTGAAGTTGAGGGTGAGTCTAAGAGGATTCATTGGACTTACATCAGAAAAGTTTGAGAGCCCTGGCAAATATGTGAGTTTCAGGCTCACAAAACCCGTGTCCTTAACTTCTCATAATCCCTGCAATCAGTGTCCAACTCCGATTTTTAATTGGGATTTTGTACCCTCTGCTCTGCAAAAATGGGGGTTAAAAGACAAAAAATTGGAATAAAAATTAAAACCCTTGTCACCAATTAAGCTTTAACCCATTACCAGACGGCAAAATTTTAGACTGACCTAAATTGAAAGAAGTTACAGATGATAACCAGGGAAAAAGACTATTAATTTCAACCTACGGGCCCAGCCTGCCAAAATTTAATATCAGAGGTATAGGCATCTTCTCAAAAGGTCTAGGGGCCCAGCACAAAATCTAGGGGCCATGGGCGACTGGGCCCCTGCTAGTCTTTTTCCCTGAGATGACAATCTAAAGTTAATGAAATGTTGGATTTTTTCAACTTTCTTGATAGAAACCATTGTGTAAAATGAAGGAATTGCTTGTTATAAGCAATTTCTTCATTTTCAACAATTTTCCAAAGCTTTTTTCCTTGGGGGTGTCTAAAAGCGTCACTGAGTGGAAATGGGTTAAAACGATTAATGATAAAGAAATTACTTATTTCTTGATTATCCATCTCTTTCATGAACAAAGACACAACAATGTATTCATTCAGAGTAACGGACCTGCACAACAAAGCAAGCAGTCTGAATAGGTTTCAAATATTAGCAACCATATAAACAAATTAACCTGTTACCAGACAACAAAAGTTGGACAGTTTCAAATAAAACCCTTTCCTGTTTTTAAAATCTCAGACTGGTTCAAAATTAAAGAGGTTGCAGATGGCATTGAAAATTGGATGCAATTTGAAATGAAAACATCCAATGAGGTAGAAAATTGTGTGAAAAAGAGAATGTGCTTGTGGGAAAGGGTTCAAGAAGCTGCTGACACTGACAGTAATATTTGGTCAATAAAATCTCTAAATTCCTGGTCTTTTTGGGAAGAAAACATTAATGATGATGAATGAAATTGCTTGAAACAAGCCTTTTCTTTATTATTTCATTATGACTTACTAAGCATTTTTTGTGCGAGGGGGGGGGGGTTACAAAAGCAGCGTTGTGTGAGATTGATTATGGGTTAACTCATTACCACATAATAATCCTGTCTGACGCCCTGAAGAAGTACAATCATGGAGAACTTTCCTGGCAAAGAAGAAATTAATGATGAAAAGCAACTTCTCTTTATCTCAATGATATTTCTATTCTGACTTCTTAGAGTCAAAAGCGCCAAAGCAAATGTTGGTTAAAAGTAAGGTCTGAAACTGATAATGACTGAGAAAGGGCTTACCGTAAACTCATTCCCAAGTCCAGTTGAGGTCACCCAACCCACCCGTATAGCCTGCCCTATGTCAATTTCGGTTATGGAACAAGTACAAACTAATGAAGTGTTTATTCAATCTGTTAAAAATAAAAAAATGTATAATTTAAATGGACAAAAAATCATTCAAATTATCTTGAACTTTGAGTTTGTACACAGTTAAATTTGACTCACCAAAACGCGCGAAACGGACGATGACGGATAGTTCCGTCGGAGTGAATAACCTTTAGTAAAAATACAAAGATTTTGTTCAAAGCCGATACCGTTTCGGTGTGATCTTATTTCAGAACTTGTTATTCTGTATCCAGAATTTAATTTTGATTTTATTTCTTCTTCTTGACCTTTGACCCTGGCAATTTTGACCAATCAAATCATTTGCTGCGGCGCCCTTACGCTGAAAAGTTACACAAAAAATGTTCTCATAGTAAAAATGCGGGTCTGGTCTAATTTACTTATATTCACAATTGTCTTAAAAAAAACAAAAAAACAAAACAAAAAAAAAAAAAAAAAAAAAACGGTACTACCGCGAAACGATCTTCGATCGTTAATAAAACCAAATTAACTTAAATAAGTATCAATGAGCAAACTGAGTCTATTCCAACGACCCCAGAAAATATTAGGAATACAAAAAATACTGTCTTTTCTGAACACTCAATCATTGCATATGTGCAGAACATTAGGCTTACATTATGATCAATGCAAAGACAAAGGAAACCAAGAATACAAAAGAATAAAAAAGAAAAATGAGATAAAAAAACTTGTAATGGACATGCACAAAAAACCTAGACCTCCCCCTATTACTAATCATTTAAGTTTTAACAAAGCCATGACCTGTATCAGAGCATGTGAAATTCAACAGATGCCATATCAAATTGATTCATGCTCTCTTTGCCTTGAAACAAGAATCGACATGAAAATGTAAAAAAAAATTCAATGTGGGAAAGGTTCCAATATCAAAATGATTTCAACAGAAAATAATATGAGCCCTGGGCTGCTTCGTGATCAACTTAATGATTTGTCAGTCATCGAACTACAACTTACAACTAATAAGCCGAATTACACCATGTATGGACATCTTATTACACACGTTGGAATGGCTCCAGTGGTTATTGTGTTACATTTCCTCAATGAGGCTGCAAAGCCTTTTCCAAGACTACCACAAGAATTTAATGTTACAAAAGTTTGCAAACAGGGCAAAAATTAAACCTCGGAAAAGTAACACGCCGGGTTAAAGCTGAAAATGCACTTAAATGGTTAAAAATAAGAATAACCCTGCCTAAAAAGACTTTACAATTTCCAAAGAGACATGCTACCACTTGATGGTGTAATCGATATCCCTGGCTTACAGTTTATAGAACAAACAGCTTGTAAAAATGATTTAGGTCCTGCTCCACATCAAAATCAGCCGTATGAAGAAGTTGATGGTGAAACATCTTCAAGTGTTCTTCCTTAACCCTCAGTAAATATTGATGGAAAAATACAATCAATTTTGAATGACATAGTTAAAAATAAAAATACTAATTCAAAAGAAAAAAAACTTACGTTCCCTGGTCTACAGGAGGCAAGAGATTCCCGTTTCAGAATTTACAACAAAATACTATTTTACCCTTGTCTTTTCCCGCACTTTTTCCAAATGGCAAAGTGGACTTCTACTTTAATCTGCCAATGACTTGCCCATCATTGATTGAAAGGGCTGATCACCTTCTGTGGCATTAGGATGGCAGATATTCACATCATTAGTATTTCAAATTTGTTATCTACAATGTGGTAACGAGAAAAAAAAGCAACGGAGACCAGTGATTTTGTGTTCTATCAGAAACTAGGTGATGGGCACCTGACATTTGAAAACTTAAAGTCATATCTGCCCTCCGAGGAAGAAACAATAGTTGAAGTAATCTATCGCTTATTTTGTCACTAAATCACACAAGGACCTTCTTAATGGTAGATATCGATGTTTTTTTCATGTCACATATTTTGATAATTAACTCACCTGAGCTCAGGTGCTCATGGTGAGCTTTTGTGAGCGTTGAATGTCTGTCGTCCGTCGTTGGTCGTCAACAATTGAAGTCTTTACACTCTTGAGGCTGCAGTTTTGACCGAATCTTCATGAAAACTTAGTCAGAGTAATTGTTAGGTCATGAGGATGAAGCCTATTAATTATGGTGGGGTTTTATTCAAAAGCAGGAAAAGGGGCCATAGTGACAATTTCCTTGTTAACACTCTTGAGCCACAATTTTGGTTTAATCTTCATGAAACTTGTTCAGGATATTTGCTTGGTTATGAGGATGAACCCTATCGATTATGGGAGGATTCTATAAGAAAACACAGGAAAAGGGGTCTTAATGACAATTTTTTTGTTTACACTTTATAGGCTACAATTTTGGCTCAATCTCCACGTAACTTTACCAGAATAATTGTTAGGTCATAAGGACGAACCCTAATGACTATGGGAAGTTTCTATTGGAAAACGCAGGAAAAGGGGCCGTAATTAATTTTTTTTTACACTCTAGAGGCCTCAATTATGGCTCAATCATCATGAAACTAGACCAGATTAATTGTTACGTCACAAGGATGGAACCTGATCAAAGGAAGGTTCTTTAGGAAAACACGGGAAAAGGGGCCTTAATGACAATTTCTTTGTCTGCACTCTAGAGGCCATAATTTTGGCTCAATTGTCATGAAACTTGGTCAGGATAGTTGTTACGTCATGAGTATGAACCATATAGATTATGGGAAGGTTCTATAGGATAACACAGGGAAAGGGACCATAATGACAATTTCTTTGCTTAAAATATAGAAGTCACAGTTTTGGCTCAATCTTCATGAAACTGGTTAAAGTTATTTATCTCTAGTTGCATTTTCTTAGACAATTCAGGTGAGCGATCTAGGACCATCACGGTCCTCTTGTTCTTATTCCCTGTTAATCTGTTTTTAGATTTAAGCCGAGACCGATGCGAGGAATATTGGGTCATTTACGATGTGCGTATAACCGTTGGAATCCCGTAGGCCTATTCAGTTTGAATTTACTCAAACAAACGTCATCAATACGTCATATGGAGTAATGTTCGCTAGTCAGTCTTCAATTCTGCAAAGACCAGTCCAAAACTACCGTAAGCGTTTATACCAATATAGATACTTACCGTAGTTTGTGCTAATCATTTGGTGAGACATAATTAAGGACATTGGTTGTTTCGTTTGTAATTCGTTACCTTCCGTTGACCTTGGGTCATATGCAAATTAAGTCATGCGGTGTCGACAACCGAATTCCGTTTTATCTAAAAATAACCTTAAATTCCGTTGAAACTTTTCTATATAACCCCCCCCCCCAAAAAAAAAAAAATAAAATAAAGCTGCTTTAAGCTTATCAGCTTACCGCGAAGATATCTGACTCAATTTTAAGTTTTAAGCATCCGTCTTAACCTATTTTTAGGTGATTGGCAAAATTTTATCGAAGTGGCAGAAACATCGATACCTCATTTAAAATCGATATGCAAAAGCAGGGTATTTTGTGCTTTTCTTGTCAATATTAGCCACCGTCAAAGCGCAGTCGGTAGCGCGTCAGACTCCGAAACCTCAATCATGGGATGTCGTGCATTCGATCCCCGGCGGCGGTACATATTCTTTCCGTCATTTGTCTCTCTCCAATGGTAGGATAATCGTAAACCTAAGTGGGATAGCAGCTGGAGGCTAGGAAAGGATGTAGTGGTAGTACAGATTTGAGAAATACAAGGAATCTATTGTTAGGAGCTCCAACCACCGCGATATGACTGAAATCCTGTTTAAAGTGGCGTTCAACCCCATTCAATTTATCTTGTCAATATTAATTTGTGCTTGTTACATTTAAAACCCAGGCGAATGCATCAATTCTTCGGCGGAAATCTTCGGGCATTGCCTATTATATGCACAGGTGCTTATGACTAAACTGACACGATTTTAGTTGTTAGAATGGCTAGCGAAAGTTAAAACGTCATCACTTACGTCATAATTTGATATAAACAAATGTGGTGGGTCACAATAAAAAAAATCGTAACTCCTTTCAATTGAATTGTAGGCTTACTGTGTAGAATTATGTTGTTCATTTAACTTCAATCGTCATATTTATACATGCTTTTGAGCCTGGTGTATGGTTTCCTTGCTAATTTTATTGTGTGTTTTGGGGGAAGATGTGGCTTTTAACGTATGTATCGATATCATTATAATGTAGCAGATTTTAATTATTTTTATTCACCCCCCTACACTTTTTCGATAAAGTATATTCTGAAAAGTATTTTTGTGAAAATTAGAGGTCGCTTATCAGAGAAAAACATGGTATTTCCCTGTAAGCCTACGTAGGCTACTGTTCTAGTTTTAAATTAAGCCGAGACTGTTGCAAATTGCAAACCACTAAGGTCGTTTACATGGTGCAAATAACCGTTTGAATCTCGCACATAGTTTGAATAACATCTTACCAACGTCATCATTACGTCATCAGGAGTTATGTTCGCTCGCCGATCATTTTATCTGTTAAGATCAGTCCAATAAGGATAATAAGGTAAATACAGGTGTGTAACCGTTTACAAGACAGAAAATAGATTTCTCTTGAATGAACTTGCAGAAGACATGTAAAAGTGAAGATAAATCAAGTACTAGTTGCCATAAGGGCAAAAAAAGTGTGTTTAGCACAATTCCCTTTTCACAAAATGAATGCCTTTTGTTCATAGGGATCATTAAAAGTTTAAACCGAGCAGTCAATAAATATTAGAAACAATATTTTATTAAGTCGGTCAATATATCAAATTCTTCAAGACTTAGGCAGATAAAATCTTCAGTTTTATCTGCAAATCAAAATTTTCAGAATAAAACTCAAAGAATCACTCTAAAACATGCTCAAGTTGGTAAGCTGCACAAATTGACCAGGGTCAAACCAATCACTCTCAGAAGATTTTGTTAATTTAGAAGGGTCATTCTACCATAATTTATATTCTTACTATAGAAATATTATAGCTAATTGATCTCTGCTGGGTATGATCTCATTTTCAGTATTGTTTCACAGAGTTCTTGGGGGAGGGGTTAGCTTTTGCTCAACAGGTCCAATATAAAAATGCTTCAATTAATTAATTGTCATGCCAGTTCAAATTATGCTGTGCATATGTTGCGTATTTATGTGCACTAATAAATTTTACATAACTCTTTAACAAAGAATGGTGATAAAGCATTTATTTTATCCATTAACCAATAACAAGATTCTAGATTGATCAAAATTCAAAATTAAAATATTTAATTTCCTGTTTATGGGGAAGAAATCAATTTGGAAAATGCAGAAATTTCTGTAACAATTTCTTTTCTTTCCACATTGTTTGACCTTGACTGTTTTATTGTGAGGTAATTGGTTGCAACAGGATTAAACATACTGAACTTTTATTAATCAATGCTAGATAATATTCTCTTCAAAGGTATGCACACAATCTCCACAACAAGGCAAAATCAGTATCATCTTCACTCACTTTTTGAACCCATAAATGTCCATTATTCTTTTGCAAAATATAAGACTTACCTATATTCAAAGAGGTAACAGAGAACATTATAAAATAAGTACAATTCAAAAAGTAACAATCCTTTTTGATAGAAAAAGTTGTCGGTAAGAAAAAACTGCTTGTCACAAACAATTTCTTCTTTTTTTCACAAGGTTTTCTCAAATATAGTATCACAGGAATGTAAGAATCGCGGATTGTATAGAAAGGGTTGACACTGAGATTGCATTTTGACAAAGATTAAGTTGTAAACGTTAAATTATGAACTTATCAATCATTCATTTATATTTGACCTATAGCATTAAAAGGACATTCTAGGACCTTTGGAAAAGTGTTGATCCTGATCAGACCTTCTGCAGACTGACTCAAATTTGTAATTTTTGAAATGTGAATTAAAGCTCTATCTACTTCTATCTACAGTGTTACCCCTGCTTTATAAAGCAAGAGTCTATTACAATTAGCATGTCTCATATCTCCAAGCATGTGCAAGGAGGATTTACCACTTGAAAACAGATTTTCAAAATATTGTAGAAATGAATAAACTGCCTGTGACAAAGAAATATTTTTATTTCCCACGATGTCTTCTTCCATGAGAGACAAAAAATAAAATAAAATACCCATGATCTTCCTTGGACTTAATCTAAACTAGTGTTATCTGGTAGTTGGTTAATAATTGCTTCACATTATTAATTTGCTATCTTGATTCATAATGCTGAATAATTGCAACTAAGCCATTAACCATCACTTTGAATCTTTGTCCTTGCCTATTTAGATTTTTTCATCTTCAAAATCAAAATCATGTGGGACCTCAAGACAATCTGTCTCTTTATGCACGCTGAATAATTGCAACTAAGCCATTAACCAATCACTTTGAATCTTTGTCCTTGCCTATTTCTATTTTTTCATCACAAAATTATGTTTTCAATATCAAAATCATTTGGGACCTCCAGACAATCTGTCCCTTTATGCACGCTGAATAATTGCAGCTAAGCCATTAACCAATCACTTTGAATCTTTGTCCTTGCCTATTTTGATTTTTTCACCAAAAAAAATATGTTTTCAATATCAAAATCATTTGGGACCTCCAGACAATCTGTCCCTTTATGCACCAGCTATTTATTACGTCTGGGGAGGGAATCGAACCCTCAAAGATGATTTTGAGTTTAAAAGTGATTCGTTAATCCAAAACAATGCTACTTTGTTGGTGTTGTTGTTTTTATAACCAGAGCTCCCTACCTTACTGAAATTGATCTTGGAAATAGTTTGAATACAAGAAGAAGCATTTCGTCCATGGTCAATGTAGCTATAGCTGACATGAGTTGCAGATTTTGATTTTGGTCGCCTATATAAAATATATGATGCTACGCTGCAAAATCAGTCACATTTAACATGGCAAAACCTTTTCAAATTATTAGATTCTAAGTAATGGAAGTTTTATAATGCTAATTTCCAACCGCTTGTTTACTATTTGAATTATAAATGTTACTGGCTGATAGGAAACGGGCCTAATGATCATCTTCATCTAAAAAAAGATGGTCAATTCATTCGCGGATGAAACTAGCTCCTGAATACACGAAAATTTCAACCTGGCAAAATTGAAAGAAGTTAATGACAACAATTTAGAAATTATTTCTTGATAGAAACAAACATTGTAGATGATGAGGAAATTGCTTGATGCTAGCAATTTCTTTATTTTAACAATTTTCACATTTTTTTTATTTTATTTATTTATTTATTTATTTATTTTTTTTTTTTTGGAGGAGGAGGAGCGTCAAAAAGCTTTATTTTATGGGAATGGATGTATTAAAATAGTCAATTACTACTTGAATTGATAATATGCCGGATAAGCGAAGGCACACTATCAGTATGAATCTCTGCCAATACCATTTGACCAGACATGAATCAGAACAATAGATATTTGACCAGAAGTAAAAATTCTTGACGGGTTTCGTGTCTTAAGTAATTTTGTTCAAAAGGGTGTTCTAAAACGCTGTGAAAAACACTTGACAATCAATTTAAATCGCAATATTTTGGTCATTGAATATTTTGAGTTATTACGATAAAGGATGCCCGATGTCCAGTCGCCCTGTTCTAAAACGAGGTTGGCATCTGCAGACGAATTCATAAATAAATGCATGTGACTTGCTTTGTAACCCGCACATCCATTCGAAAACCATTCGACCCCGGTATAAACACTAACCGTAGTTTAGCGCTCACCATTTGATCTGACCTGATTTAGGTCGTTGGTTGTTTCGCTTGTCAATTTGTTATCTTCCATTGACTTTGGGTCATATGCAAATGAGGTCATTCGATGTCGTCAACCGAATTCCCTAATATCTATAAATAACCTGGAATTCTGCTGAACATTTCATGTATAACCATTAAAAGCCACTGTTAAACTATGAATATATCACCGAGACAATATCTGACTTAAATTTAAGTTTTAAAAGTTCGTTTGAGCGTATATTTCGACACTTGGCAAATCTTTCTGGTCTAGGTTTCAGAAACAACGATACCTCCCTTTTAAAGGGCAATTAAAAATGGTGATTCTTCAACTGTTTAAACAATACTTTAATTCAGTGCCTCTATATTAGGAACATCCCATTACTATATACAGAGGGGAAAGGAATTGAGATTACTCATCGAGTTCAAAATGAATGAGAGAAAAGGACTCCCAACTTTCTTAACAACAGGTAGTTGTGCTGAATTTGTTTTGAAGAAGCTTCTTCGACCTCGCCTAAGTTTAAAGCTCAGTCGGTAGCGCATCAGGCTCATCTTCAATAAAAGGGGCTCATGGATTCGATTACCGGCGGCGGCACATATCCTTTCCGACATTTGTCTCTCACCAACGGGTGAATAATCTTTTACCTACGTGGGAGATCAGCTGAAGGCTAGGAAAGTGTGTAGTGGTAATACTGGTGCGAGAAAAAACAGGATTCCATGTCTAGGTGCTCCAGCCGTCGCGATATGACTGAAATACTGTTAAAAGTGGTGTTAAACCCTATTCAATCATTCAAAAACTAAAAGTAGGGTGATCACACTTTCTTTAGCTCACCTGAGCACAACGTGCTCAAGGTGAGCGTTTGGTATACCTTTTGTCCGTCGTGCGTCGGAAGGCGTCAACAATTCTTTAAACATCTTCTCCTCAGTAACCACTGGGCGGAATTCAACCAAACTTGGTAGGAATGTTCCTTGGGTGACCCTTCTCAAAAGTTGTTCATGGATTTTGATTGACCCCCAAATATGGGCGTGGGAGGGCGTGGCAGTTTATGACTTTGAAATCTTTAAACGTCTTCTCCTCAGTTACCATTGGGCCAATTTCAACCAAATTAGATATGAATGTTCCTTGGCTGACCCTTTTCAAAAGTTGTTCGCGAAATTTTGATTTATGCCCTAATATGGGCGTGGCAGATTTTTATTTAGACAGCTTTAAACATCTTCTCCTCAGTAACCATTGGGCCAATTTCAACCAAACTTGGCATGAATGTTCCTTGGGTGACCCTTTTCAAAAGTTGTTCGTGAAATTTTGATTTATGCCCAAATATTGGCCGGCAGGGTGGGGCAGTTTTATATTTAGAAATCTTAAAACATCTTTTCCTCAGTAACCATTGGGCCAATTTCAACCAAACTTTGCATGAATGTTCCTTAGGTGACCCTTTTCAAAAGTTGTTCGTGGAATTTGGATTTATGCTTAAATATGGGCGTGGCAGTTTTTGACTTAGAAATCTTTAAACATCTTCTCCTCAGTAACCATTGGGCCAATTTCAATCAAACTTGGCGTGAATGTTCCTTGGGTGACTCTCTTTAAAAGTTGTTATCAGAATTTTGATTTATGCCCAAATATGGGCGTGGCATTTTTCAGCTCACCTGAGCACAACGTGCTCATGGTGAGCTTTTGGTATCACCTTTTGTCCGTCGTGCTTCGGAAGGCTTCAACAATTCTTCAAACATCTTCTCCTCAGTAACCACTGGGCGGAATTCATCCAAACTTGGTAGGAATGTTCCTTGGGTGACCCTTCTCAAAAGTTGTTCGCGGATTTTTGATTGACCCCCAAATATGGGCGTGGCAGGGCGTGGCAGTTTGTGACCTTGAAATCTTTAAACATCTTCTCCTCAGTAACCATTTGGCCAATTCAAAAAAATTTGGTATGAATGTTCCTTGGTTGACCCTTTTCAAAAGTTGTTCCCGAAATTTTGATTTACGCCCAAATATGGGCATGGCAAGGCGTGGCAGTTTTTTTTTTTAGACAGCTTTAAACATCTTCTTCTCAGTAACCATTGGGCCAATTTCAACCAAACTTGGCATGAATGACCCTTTTCAAAGTTTGTTCGCAGAATTTTGTTTCACGCCCAAATAGGGGTGTGGCAGTTTTTGACTTTGAAATCTTTAAACATCTTCTCCTGTGTAACCATTGGGCCAATTTCAACTAAATTTGGTATGAATGTTCCTTGGGTGACCCTTTTCAAAAGTTGTTCGAAGAATTTTTATTTATGCCCAAATATGGGCGTGGCAGGGTCGGGCAGTTTTTGACTTCGAAATCTTTAAACATCTTCACCTCAGTAACCATTGGGCTAATTTCAACCACACAAGGCACGAATGCAGAGCTCCAGATAATTTTTGAAGGCAAGGAGTATTTACTCCTCAGAATTTTTTTCGAGGGGTATTTTTATAATAAAATTACAACCCAATGAGTATTTTTCGTTTTAATTTTTTTTTTCTACAAGCCAATGATTTTTCTTTAAATCATTATCAGAAAACAGAACAAGCATTATGTTAACCCTTTTAAACTCAAAAGATATTTGCAAAAGACAATTGGATAATCTTACATCATATCCATTATCACCTTTTAAATTTTGATCTATTCTGAATAAATCAAAATTTACAAGATAACAATGGATATGATGTAAGAAAACATTGTGGAAATTACTTGTAATAAGCAATTTCTCCTTTATAGTGTTATAATTCAAAAAATCACTTAAAAGATAGTAGTCCAAAACAAAATAACTGATGGACATGCTTCAATCACAAGTCTTTGTTTGCTTTTTAGGTCGAGGGGTATATTCAGCCAAGGGGGAGTTCTTCTTTCATAGCCCAGTATACTGTCCTTATCAAGAATAAGTCAGTGTCAGAAACTTTCGTGCTGGCAACAACGTCGTCTGGTAAGACGTCAGAAGTGGAGGGGGGTTTGACTTTAAGTGACAATCGTAAAGCTTCGCCATGTATCTCTGAATCTGAATGGCGTTCAATAGAGGACCTTTGGATGTTAGGGGTACCTTCTTTTGACCAAATTGATTTCATTTTATACTCTTTACAGAGCGTACAACCCAACCGGAACGACCCTGTTTCGCTTTCGGGTTCCATGAATTCTAACCACGTTAAGCTTTTTTTCCAACTATCAATCGTTTTTTTCTTGACGAGATTACCGTCGTGGGGATTCTTTGCCTGTGTGGCAACATCAGAAACAAGTTAAGACAAAATTGTCTTTACTATCTGCTCAGGGGAAGATTTACTTGTTTCGCGATTAAAAAAGGAAAACAAACTCTTTTGGGTTGCCATTTCCGATTGACGAAGTAATGCAGACACGTTTTATGACCTAACAATAATCAACCAATAAAAATCGAGTCCATCATTTGCTCCGTATAGTTAATTCGACGGAGATAACCGATTCATCAAAATAAGAACAAAAACACCACTCGTCACAACTCGGCCAATTCCGTAGCTTCACCAAGCTATATCGGAGACCGTTCGGAGATCACCCGAGGAATGCCGAATGCAAAAACACCGCTCGATACCATTCGATATACCTCTCGGCCAATCTACGGAATTGCCGAGTGCTGTTCCGGTTGCGATCGGCTGTGATGTAATAGATATTCCCCAAGATTCCCTGGTTTTAATTGGCTAAATTCGCATGGGATACCCGGAAATGTGATCTCGGTTTGCTATTTTTATAGACCAAAAATCTATTTTAAACTGTTGGATTTTCAAAGGTTATTTATTTTCCGTGGTTATTGTTCAGACTCAATACGCTAAATGACCATGATCAAATGCGTTTTTCTCAATCAAAATGCGTACCTGTACGCACCTCTTGCAAAATGTATTCGTATCCTGGCCAAATTTTAGCGAAAATTACGCAGATACGCATTCTATCTGGAGCTCTGCGAATGTTCCTTGGGTGACCCTTTTCAAAAGTTGTTCGCGGAAATTTGAATGACCCACAAATATGGGCGTGGCTGCTGGCAGGGCGTGGCAGTTTTTATAAATTAAAACAGCTTTAAACATCTTCTCCTCAGTAACCATTGGGCCAATTTCAACCAAACTTGGCATGAATGTTCCTTGGGTGACTCTTTTCAAAAGTTGTTCTTGGAATTTTGATTTATGCCCCCAAATATGGGCGTGGCAGTTTTTGACTTTGAAATTTTTAAACATCTACTCCTCAGGAACCATAGGGCCAATTTCAACCAAACTTGGCATGAATGTTCCTTGGGTAACCCTTTTCAAATATTGTTCGCAGAAATTTGTTTCACGCCCAAATATGGGCGTGGCAGTTTTTGACTTGAAATCTTTTAACATCTTCTCCTCGGTAGCTATTGGGCCAATTTCAACCAAATTTGGTATGAATGTTCGTAGGGTTACCCTTTCAAAAATTCTTTGCGAAATTTTTATTTCTGCCCAAATATGGGTGTGGCATTTTTTAACTTGTAATATTTAAAAATCTTCTCCTCAGTAACCATTGGGCCAGTTTCAACCAAACTTTGCATGAATGTTCACTGGGTGACTCTTTTCAAAAGTTGTTCCTGGAATTTTGATTTATGCCCAAATATGGGCGTGGCAGTTTTTGACTTAGAAATCTTTAAACATCTTCTCCTCAGTTACCATTGGGCCAATTTCAACCAAACTTGGCATGAATGTTCCTTGGGTGACCCTTTTCAAATCGTGTTTTAGGGAGTTTGATTGACGCCCAAATATGGACGTGGCTGTTTCTTTATTTAGAAATCTTTATAAATCTTCTCCTCAGTAAGCATTGGGCCAATTTCAACCAAACTTGGCATGAATGTTCCTTGGGTGAACCTTTTTCAAAAGTTGTTTGTGAAATTTGACGCCCAAATATGGGCGTTGCAGGATGGGGCAGTTTTTTATTTAGAAATCTTAAAATATCTTCTCCTCAGTAATCATTGGGCCAATTTCAACAAAACTAGGCATGAATGTTCCTTTGGTGACCTTATTCAAAAGGTGTTTGCAGAATTTTGATTTACGACCAAATATGGGCGTGGCAGGGTAGGGCAGTGTTTTTACTTTGAACATCTCCTCAGTAACCATTGGGCAAATTTCAACTAAACTTAAATGGATATTCCTTTTCAAAAGTGTTGGCAAAATTTCGAATCATCTTACATTAGTCAGGTGAGCGATTTTAGGGCCATTCTGGTCCTGCAATATATCATTTTAAAGAGTCAATGAGAGAAATACAAAACTTGTTGAATTTTCAAAATCGGACAACTTGTTATAGATTTATACCCATTCAAAATTTATAAAAAGGGAGATAATTCTGCCAGACGCTGTTAGTCTTAAAGGGAGGCATCATTGTTTCTGAAACCTAGATAAAAAAATTGTCAATCGCCAAAAGATAAGCTAAAACGGACGCCTAATACTTAAAGGTAGGTATCTATGTTTTTTTCATGTCACAGATTTTGATTATTCTTATTCCCTCTCATGTACTACTTCGATACAATATTTTGAAAAGTAGTTTTGCTTCAATCAGAGGTCGTTTATCTGAAAAAACAGCGGTATTTCCCTAAAAGCCTACGTAGGCTGTTAATCTATTTTTAGATTTAGCCGAGACAGCTGCGAAGAATATTGGTTCATAAACGCGGTGCGTATCACCGTTAGAATCCCGTATTCAGTTTGAATTCGCTAAAACAACGTCATCAACACGTCATCAATACGTCATCAGAAGTTATGTTCGCTAGCCGTTCTTCAATTCTGTAGAGATCAGTACAAAACTGTCAAAAGCATTAATACGAATATAGACACTTACCACTGTTTTGCGCTGACCATTTGATGTGACATAATTTAGGTCATTGATTGTTTCGCTTGCCAATAAGTTACTTTCCGTTGACCTTTGGTCATATGCAAATGAAGTCATGCGGTGTCGACAACCAAATTCAGTGATATCGAAATATAACTTGGAATTCCGCTGAAACTTTCCCAAATAACCGAAAAAGGCTACTTTAAACCTATATGATTACCGCTTCGAAAATATCTGACTCAAATTTAAAGGGAGGTATCAATGTTTCCGAAACCTAGATAAGAAAAAAATACAGAGTGCCGAATAATACAATCAAACGAGCATGTAATACTTTAAGTTAAGTCAGGTATTGTCTTGGCTGTAATCTAATAGGCCCAAAGTGGCTTTTTGTGGTTATATCGGAAAGGTTCAGCGGAATTCCAGGTTATTTTTAGATATCACGGAATTCGGCTGTCGACATCGGATGACCTCATTTGCATATGACCCTAGGTCAACTGAAGGTAACAAATTTACTAGCGTAACAGCCAACGTCCTAATTCATGTCACAAACTACGGTAAGTGTTTTTATCCTGTCACCTGCTATAAATACTGCCTAATACAAAGGGGGGTATGATAAACTTGTTGATATCAGGTCACATGGTCACGTGAAAAGCTTTATCATGTCACTTGATCACGTGACCGACCGGAACTATTTTTGCAGTAGTAGGGGTGCTTTATAAAGCTTACTTTTAAGCAGTAAATGTTTAAATATTTGGCTAAAACTTATGTAAAAATAAAAACATTATACTCGACTCTCAACTTTCATCGGTCGAATTATACATCGGTGACGTAGAGATGACGCAATACATGACGCAGGCATTGTTTATTTCATGGAAGCATACACACAGCTTCAGAGAGCAGGATTTTAAAACATAAAAGGATTTAGAGGATTAAGCATGGATATTATCTGAGTGAGAATACTTTTAGAAGTCGCGGCTAGGCAACTTATCTCAAGCTTTGTCCATCCTGTGATATTCTATCAGGGTGGCAATGACTTTGGGTTTGGTTTTTGCTAGCTGCGATATCGTAGCCCTCTTTCTGATAATCTGTTGGCGAGGGCTACGACACCCCCCTTCTTCGCTCTTTGTTGCAGTGCCCGGAGTGATTCACTCCGGGCACTTTGGGGTCGATTATTGTAAGTTGTGTGAATAGTACAAACACAAGTTTAATACCGAAATTGACCTTAACCATTTATCTATCCATGTAAATAAGTGTAAATCTAAAAAAAGTCGGATATTTTATGCATTTAAGTCTCAATTTACTGCACCATCGAAAACTCAAAGTTTTTCGGCCATTTTGAATCAAATGTCAGCCATTTTTGCTGTTTGACAGCGAGATCTCTTGAGATCTCGGGTTTCCCGCCAAAATGATAGCAAATGAGAATTTAGGTCGCCATATTTGGAACACTTTGTATTTTTGAAAACAGGACAGTTCTGATAGAAAAAAAGAAAAAAAGTTGTATGAAAGTAATTCAAGAGTTAATTGAAATTGATAGATAAAATAAAGATATTGAAGATTCAGTATCTTTGGACATAAAATTTTATCAATGGTAGGTAAAAACGGATACTATGATTTTTTACGAGCACCTGTTTTGACAGCATGACAATAGTAAACAACGTGACGTAATAATAGATCACATGACCAAGCAAATGTCATGGCCGCCAAACTTAGGAAATATTTTATAAACTCAAAAGAAACCCGTATTAAACGATTGATACAATAGATATTCTTATTATTTTGATAGAATTTGTCCATAATAATAACATATGTAAGGAATTCATCCACAGAAAGTCGCTTATCACAAAACATACAATTTTAGGACTTGCAACAAAGCGCAAAGAAGGTTGGAGTCGTAGCCCTCGCCAGCAGATTATCAGAAAGAGGGCTACGATATCGCAGCTAGGTTTTTGCTGCATAACAACGAATCGTCAGAATATCTTCGACACGTTAGTTGAGTGATCGACAAATCTAGGCAAATTATATTCGATGACCAAGGTATGTCTTTATTGTTTAAGTTATTGATGTTCTTGTTAATTCGTTCTTATTATGTCTATTATAAATGGATTTGTGTGAGTTCTTTCAAAAGTCGACCCCGATGCCCATACCTCAGCCGGGTCAAATCACCATGTTCGGCGGAGAGAGGTTAACTTAGATTTACTTATCATGGACATTTTTCAGTCGAATTATTTTTAAAGATGGTAACAGGATAAATAGAATAGATGGTTGGTGTCTTGATATGGAAAAGATCATCGGGCTCGGCTTCGGAATTTATCCGGTTCGCCTTCGGCTCACCAAATAAATTCCTACGCCTTGCCCGATAAACTTTTCCATATCAAGACACCAACCATCTATTCTCTATATAGTCGTAATAACGCTTACGACAGTTTTGGACTGATCTGTATAGAATTAAAGACCGGCTAGCGAACGTAACTCCTGATGACGTAACGATGACGTTTGTGTGATGTAATATAAACTTAATTCAAGTTACCAACGGTTATTTGTACCACTTGAATGATCATATATTATTCGCAACGGTCTCGGATTAATCTCAAAATAGATTAATGAAATACCCTGCTTTTTTGAAAAGCGACCTCTACTACTTTTCGGCATATTGTATTAAAATAGTATACGAGAGGAAATAAATGAAAAGTAAATATCACAAGCTTTCAGCGGCACAGCCGCCTTCCTCAGGTGTTATCCTATGAATGAACATGTTTGTATACTTAAAGTCAAGGTTACGCTGTCGTCACAACGATCCGGGATAACGTCATGATAATCCCGCCATACGGGGGATTAAACCGATAGAAATACGCTACAGATAGCCAAGACTACAACGGTTCAGAATTAATGAAAATAGCAGAAGGCTAAGGAATCGCTTGTAACAAGCCAGTCCCGAGGAAGCCACCATGATTTCATCAAATTTATATATAAAAGGTACGAAAACAAACTAATTCGAGTTGCTTACAAATACTATTTATAAATACATTATTTGTGAGAGTCAAAACCTCGTTACCACAGCCCATTTAGCTAAAGCCACGAAGCTCCGCCAATACACCGATAATGCGATCAGCCATACATAAAAAGAGACCTAAACATCGCAACCAAAGGCTCAGATTGCAGTTTCTAGTTTCATCATTTATTGCATATAACTGACCAAAATCATTTAAGACTATTTAATGTCGGATTGGAACTTCCTGTTGGAGGTCTGTGGTTACCACCAGCAGTCCGTCAACAGACGGATCAAATTATTTATTCAGTCCGGACCTAAGCTATGAAATCCGACATACGCCCCCATTTAAAAAAAAACATTTTGTTGGTTCGGCGACCCAAACGTCGCAACCACAGCTTACTCAAGCTGTAGTTACGATGTCTGCGTCGCGAGCTAACCATTCTTCTAATTTCGTTAGATCATACTGACCATAAATTTAGCAAAATAACGCCGTTTGGAATCGAAGCAGGACTTCCTTACGGAGTCAGTGGGCGTGACCAAAGGAGTAACTGGGCGGGGCCAGCGATTGGTCAGTTTGATGAGTTAGTGACATATATCCATTCGTTTGATATTTAGGCCTTGTTCTACCAGACCATATTTCTTAATCAGTCGGGATTCTCTTTGTCGTCTGTAGTGTGTGCGTTCTTCCCGTATCCTCTCCAGCCCAGCAAAATAGAAATCTGAGATGAAATGCCTCGGCACAGGTTCATTGTCATTCTCACATCTTATGTTAGACAGGCGATTTTGGATTCTTGTTTTCAGCATGTTCCTTGTTTCACCAATATACACAAGATATCCACATTCGGCACAGTAGATCCCATATAAAACGTTATATGTTCGACAGTTGATGGAAAATCAGTTATTACCTGTTCGCCTGCCTTGTCATTAATAGGCGATAGGAGATGTTTTTCACAGATTTTACAGTCCCTTCCGCATCCCTTCTTTGGTTGATGAGTATGACTTTTTGATGTTTTTCTAAGTGATTTGTTTGTTTTTTTTGTGTACTTACATGTCGGCTAGAATCTTATCCCTTTTGTATGATATTAAAGGCAGCTCTTTAAAGATTTTTCTCAGTCTATTGGATTGTTTTAGTATACTTTGGTTATGATGGAGGATATTCCCGATGTTCGGTAAAGATCTGCTATATGTTAATACCAACGGAACCCTTTTAATATCGGAATTCTTTTTCTTGCGGTATTTTAAGAGATGGTCCCTGTCTTTTTCGTCCGCCTTCTTTAACGCCACCTCTACCTTATGTCCCTTGTACCCTCAGGCTCTATATATCAGTCTATCCTTGATTTTTCTTCTCTCGTTCGTATAATCTCGTTCTGATTGACTTATTCGTTTGGCCCGAATCGCTAACCCATATGGAATCGATTTCTTAACAGAATGTGGGTGGTCTTATTTTCTGTGTAAATATAAGTGCCTGTCTGTCGGCTTCTCATATAGACAAGTAGTAATAAACCCGTTTTCAAGTTTGGTTACCGTGTCTAAGAATTCTATTTTGTCATTCGCATACCTCAATTCCACTTTTATTCTTGGATGAATCGAATTAGCTAAATGATGGAACTCCTCCAAGTCTTGTATGCCATGCGTCCATACACCCCAAACGTCATCGACATATCTGTCATACGCTTTGAGTACTTTGTCAGTAGTTGTTAATAATATTCTTTCCCATTCACCCATGTAAGTAGACGCGTAATTCATACCTAGTCGGCTCCCTATCGCTGTTCCGTCAATCTGTACATAATGTTTTCCATTAAACTCAAAGTTATTGTTCTCCAACGTTAGGTCTATCATATTCAATACTTCATCGGTAGGAATTGTTTGATCACACCTCTTGTTTAAAGCTGTTTCACACGCCTTTCTCCCCTCCAGTCTAGGGACACTAGGGTACAATGCTTTGACATCCATGCAGAAAAGCAGTGTATTTTGCGGTAAGGGTTGTGCTACGGTTCGTTATTTATAAAATCAGTTGTGTCCTGAATGTAGGATGGTAGGGATCGTACATTCTGGTCAAGTTCCTTCTCAGCTATCTCTGCAACTCGTTCAGTCGAATGACCAATTCCACTTATGATGATCCTGTATGGCATACCTGGTTTATGCATCTTCGGGTTGCCTTTTTCCATGTCTTACATTTCTTGGAAGCATATAGTGCTTCATATCTTTTGTTACATATCCCTTTCTATGGAGCCGATTGACAACTGATTCTACTTTCTTAGTCACATGATTTGTAATGTCTTCATCTAACTGTTTATATTTTGTTTCATCTTGTAGTTCCTTTTCAATATTACCCTTATACTCTTCTGTATCTGTAATAACAACCCCACTACCTTTGTCTGCCGGTCGTATTACTATTGAATCATCCTTTATTAATTCTTGAAGTGCTTCCAACTCCTTATCAGATATGTTAATCTGGAGGTTCCGTTTAATACCTTGGAGAATTTCTTTCGATACTGACTCAAGATATAGGTCTAGCCACTTATCTCTACCCTTAAGAGGTGTCCAATCGGATTTCATCTTAAACGGATTATCATAAATAAAAATAATTATAATCTGTGACATGAAAAAAACATCGATACCTACCTTTAATGTATCTTTGTTTGTTTGTTTGTTTTAACCTTAACAAGCCAACCAAGACAAAATTTTAGAGCTGAACCATTCAAGTCATAATTCAATTGAATTGAAAGTAAAAACAGACATTACACACATTGTATCCATTGCCTGTGCATGTGTGTGAAAAGGAAAAAAATTATAAAATAGATCTACACTCTAAATTATCATTTGCTTCTACACTCTAAATTATCATTTGCTTCACAGACTCAATTGCAAATTAAACTTTTGAATTATGAAGAGACTTTAAAAGGATAGAAACAAAGGAGACTATACATGCATACAATTTAGATCTGAATGAGAAAACATAAAATGATAAAATTCAAACAGTTAGGACTGCAATAAAATCAAAGAACTGAAAACAATGGTAGTAGATTAGAATAATAAATCTTAAGACAAGAGGCCCATAGGGTCCAAAGAGCACAAAATCAAATCACAGTCCACCAGATTATGCTACATACTAAATATCAAAGCTCTAAGCCTAATTATGACCGTAGGGCCATAATTCATTCTACATTGATAGAGATCCACCAGATGATACCAAATATCAAAGCTCTATGCCTATCTGTTTGAGAGAAGAAGATTTTTATAATTTATTAAACAAGGTATTACCAACAGGTGACTTTTAATCAAAATTATCAGCTGAAGTGAGGGCTCTAGGGCCAATGACACTCTTTTTTTTTTAAATATGCCGAACCTAGTCTTACCTCCGAGTCATTATTCATATTGTTCATTTCTAAGTTTGTTAAAGAAGAAAACACCAAGTTCCAGCATTTTCTTTATTAACAAGAAACAACAATATTTTATAGGAATCTTTTTCTTCATGTTTTTGTGAACATTTCATTTTAAATTTCACCAATCATAAAACCATGACTTTCTTGTTTGTGGACAAGTGGAGAAAATCTATTGCCACATCTCTGAAAAAACACATCTCTAGACAACAAGATTATACACTTGTCCTAATTGAAAAAAGATGCTGACAATTTCAATTCACTCTAAAATTCGAATATGAAGGTTAAGTAGTATAGAAAACATATTGATAAAAGGAGAAATTGGTTGATACAAGCAATTTCTCATTTTTCAATTAAAAAAAAAAAAAAAAAAAAAAAAAAAAAAAAAAGAAAAAGCCCTTTAAGAGAAGAGGAGAATAGTTTTTTGTTTTCATGGTGGTATGAACCGAAAAGACTAATCACAATGTTTGCGAATATTTTTGTTTTCATAGAGGTATGAACCGAAAAAACTAATCACACTGTATGAATACGCAGAGGATTCATACATTGTGTGATAGGTTCAAACCTCCTTGAAAACAAAAAATATTCTCTTCATTTCTTATAATTTGATAGCATCGAGCGAAAAAAACAAACGCTTCACACATTTTGATACCTTTTTGTACAGGACTATTTTGTGCGGAAGCATACAAAATCGCTGTGTGCTCAAAATTTTGTTGACTAATCAGAACGCCCGATTTTGATAGACGAAACTAAAAATTAAATTATTTTCATATTAAAGCTGCATTGTGTGATAATTGCTTAACTCATATGAGTGATATAGAGCCGTTTTTATCCCCCGCCGTTTCGGCGAAGGGGATTTAGTAGTGGTCTTCGTCCGTCATTCCGTCCTACCGTCACTAAATTTGTCCGGAGCATATCTCTAAAAGTATAATAGCTATTTACTTTAAACTTCATAGGTGAATAGATCTCGTTGAGGAGAAGTGCAGTACAAAAGAACCACAACTCTTGCTTGTATAATTTTGGAGTTATTGCCCTTTGTTGTTTTAAAGACTTACATTTTGTCCTGAGCATATCTCTGAAAGTATAATAGCTATTATCGAACTCATTGAGAAGAAATGCGGTGCGCAAGAAGCCTAAATCTAACTCGCTTCAGTTTACTATCAACTTTTACGGCGGGGGATGGCCATCACCGACATGGTTCTTGTTGATATATATCGATTAACAGAGTAAATGCCCAAGGAACATGTTCTAGAACCCTGAAGGAAGTTCTAGAACCCTGAAGGAAGTGAGAAAGGTGTTACCCGACTTAAAAGGCATCGTTAAAGAAAATGGAGAGGGGCGGAGGACATTAACATTCAAGACAGTTGGTGGCCCCCTTCCCGCACCATTATGCATAGATGGTGAGAAGGTAAAAAAATTGTTTAAATAACTTTGATATGTAGCCATCAATTTTTTCTACAAAACTTCAAACTGAATTTATTAAGGACCCCTCTATGTCTGAGGAAATAATATTGGTTTAACATTATCAGGGTGTCCGCGGTCAGGGAAAAAGTCAGGGGAAAATAAATTCAAGGTCAGGGAATTGTCAGGGAATTTTAGAATTGGTCAGGGAATTGTACAGTTTAAGCAAAAGTCGGGGAAAAGACAAGGAATTTTGAAATAATTGGTGAATGAATGATAAAAAGATGAAAAAATATAGGCTAAGGCAGTTTCTTCATGATTGGCTATAATGATAATACTGATAATAACAATAACATTAATAATAATGTGATAAGTAGTATTCGTTATTCCAAATTGTTCTTTGAAAAAGAAAATGAAGAGGGATCTGTTGGCAAAGTCCAATGCATTTAGAGAAAAGGCCAAGGAGAAAAGAATGCAAGGTGAACAAACTGGAAAGGAAATACAGTCACTAGAGAAGAAACTGAAGGAAATGTAAATCAGATGTGCACTGTAAATTGTATTAGAGCTCTCAAAACAAGGCTCAGTTTCAAGTTTATTCATGATATGGTACATGCAAGATTTTGTACCACAACACATGTCTTACTTAGGATCATACTAAAACAAGCCCTATAGAGATTTATAGCCCTATAGACGCCCTATGGAATTTGTACACGCCCTACGAGTATATGAGAGATAATGGTGTATAATTTTAGTTGATAGGATTGAAATTAACATTTATCTTTATATTTCCAAGTATTTACTGTAAATTTATCTTATTTTGATGTTTACAATTGCCGAAACCTAACCGGAAGTAACTTAAGGAAACTTCCGACCGTTTAATGAGATACCCCTCAAATCTACAGTCCAATTTCTATTGAAATATTCATCCCCCGTAGTTAGAAAAGGAATCGGTTCATTGTATTAAAATTTTTCAGGTTTATCTTCAGGTTTTAAACGATTTTTCCAGTAGAAATTGTAAAGACAATGGAGGCAACTAAATTTAGCACAGGCTAGAAGCCTTTAGGATTTAGTTACCAAATGACAAAATTGGAAAGATGTTGCCTTGCCGAAGATAATTCAAAGCTTGTTTAAATTTCAAGTGCCTGATAATGTAGACATTGTGAGAAAAGTGGAAATGATTTGTTACAATAAATTTCCCCTTTTCTCGCATTTTTTTTCAAATGTAAACCCCTTTAAATTCTAGTCCACTATTATTCCCTTTATAAAGCAGTGGCTGTCGCACTATATGAAAAGTATTAACTATGTCGCGTACCAATTACACACATAGGGCGTTTCGTCAATTACTTCTGGTCAAATTATGTGATCTTATAAACATCAATATCATCAGAAATACGTAAAATTCACATTTTTTTTTTTTTTTTTTTTTTTTTGAAGTAAGTAGAAAAACGTTATTTTCAATCCTATTAACTAACATTGATTCACTATTATAGCTCCTATGCTCGTAGGGCGTGTACAATTTCCATAGGGCGTCTGTAGGGCTATAAATCTCTGTAGGGCTTGTTTTAGTGTGACCGTCTTACTTATGTATCACAGCATTTAATGCACTTTGAAATGGTCATGTGTCAATGTGGTGGGTGTATAACCTAACAGTCAGGTTATACACCCAGCACCTTGACACATGACAGTTTCAAATTGAATCAAATGCTGGGCCTGTGCTTAAGATATATTATAAGCTAGTTCTAATAGTTGTGTTACATGTGCTAAACATATAATCTAGTTATAATATTTCTGTTACATATATTTTCAAAGTTTGATATACTGTTGGCTGTGGGTTGGCACAATTGATTTGTTTATTCTTCCTTTCACTTGGAGTATCTTTACCTTTCTAACTGACTAAGTGTAGGACCATATACATTGTTTAGTATTAGTTGTGTTTAGAAATTTACTGTACAACATTAACAAGTATTTTCTTTGCATTAGATTCAGTTTTCTCTATTGAAATTGTATGATTGCAAATTAACTTTATGATCTGTAGCTCAGTAAACTATGTTGATAAACATATTGTAGATTAGCATGCTAAAATGACACAAAAACAGGATAAACTAATATGGTTTATATGTATTTATATGTCTTCATAAATATACTTCAGAATGAGAGTTTTTAAGACACTTAGGAATTTTATATGATACCAAATAATATACCATTTAGTTCATGTTGAAGTGCCTAAAAGAAAGTTTATATTTTGAAATGCACACCAAAATCAGTCCAATATATTAAGATACATGCTTCTATGAGGCTAGTTTGTGATTTTTGTCCATTTTGGCATGCATCTTATTTCAAAACCCACACCCAGCAGTATAGGTTAAGTTCATAAAACATGCATTTTGTATGTATGAAGAAAGAAAAAGAAAAAAAATATTCATACAAATAGTAATACAGTTACAGTTAGTAAAGTTAGAGGTGGAAAGGGTTGGCTGTAGGGGTGGAGGAGGCCAACATTTTCATAAATTAACGTGCAATATACGGTAAACATAAGTCAGGGAAATTTGATTTTAGTCAGGGAAAAGTCAGGGAATTTTGCTTTGCTCAAACTGTGGATACCCTGATTATTCATGTACCTCCACAAAGAAAGTATTAAGGTTGGGGCGAGTAAACTGGAATCGGTCAATCTGATTGTCTGCTCAACTCCTCCTACAGTTTCAGTCCGGTTTGCTTTATACTTGGTAGAGATGTTCATTATATGCGGTTATTATAATTGTATTGTCCAGATTTGAAGGGAAAATTGAAATGTGGGCAATCTCTCTACCTTTCATACAATACTTGATTTAAATACGATGCTTTAACTTTAAAAGCATTTTTAGTTCACTTGTACTGAGTTACACACAGGGCAAACATGGTATGTGTGAAGTGCAAGAGTCTGTCAGTGCATCCCTCTGTCCATATTTCTTTTTACCATAAAGTCTACATTAATCCATTCCTCCACAATAACATTTTAGACTAGTCCATATTGAAGAGGCACGCAGACGATAATTTAAAGTTCATGGTATTTTAATTTTTTCATCTCTATGCAAAGAAAAACTGTTAAAATGAAGAAATTGTTTGATACACGTTTTTTTTTCATTTACCACAATGTTTTCCGAAGTTTTTATTGAGAGGCGTAAAAAGGAGGGGTTGTGTTGGACTGGGTTGATGGTTTGAATTCAATTGAAGTTGGCACTAAAAAAAAGCTTGCGTAATTGTTCTCTGTCAGAAGTATATATTCATTTTGAATTTTCCTGTAGGTCAGGCATCTATATTGAATTTAAAAGAATTGTGTAGACCCTAAGTTTTGTGTTTACGCACACGTTTCAGCATGAATTCGCCGATTTGTTATTCATCATGAGTTGACTTGTCCTTTCAATAGGCCAAAGATAAAGGTATTGTTCTTCTTTGGTTTTTTATGTGCGTAAAATTTAAATTTTGCAAAGTATTGTTGAGTTATATTTTGTTAAAAGAAATAGAATATATCTTGCCTTAGAACAACATGCTCAAGACGAACCTTTATGATCATTCAGTCAGTGTCTATTGTGTATCGTCCGTGGGAAGTCATCAACATTTCTTAAAAAATCTTCTCCTCTGTAACTGTTGGGCCAATTTAAAACCACACTTGGCAGGAATGTCCCTTGGGTGACCCTTTTAAAAACTTGTTTGTGAAGTTTTGTTTCTCCAAAATATATGGGTGTGGCTTATTAGACTTGGACATCACGAAATAGTTCTTTAAAAAGAAACTCCTAAACCCTCATAGCCAATTAGAAACAAATTTTTGGAGAATGTTTTGAAGAGTGGTCCTATTAAAAACTGTTTGTGAAATTTTGATTACCGAAAAAAATAGGGGTCATGGCAGATAGGGCTAATCAGACTTTAGAGAAATAATGAAAGATTTCTTTAAAAATAGCCTTATAAATCACAAGGCCAATTTCAACTCATCTTTGCAGGGATATTAATTTGGTGACCCTTCCGAATCTTCTTTGTGAAATTTTGATTTACAAACAATGGGCCAGATCTTGACGAAATCATGAAACAACTCTTTAAAAAATCTTCTATTCCAAAATGATTAGGCAATTTGGGAAGAAATCCTAAGTTGATCCTTTTCCAAAATTGTTGATGAATTTTTGTCAAAAAAAATGGGCGTGGCAAGGTGGGCATATCAGACTTAGAATAATCATGAAATAATTATTCAAATTATCTCTCCTCCTTAACCATTGGGCCAATTTGGACTAAACTCTACAGGAATGTTCCTTGTGTGACACTTTTTCTAAATTTGTGAAATTTTGATTCACAAAAAATGAGGACATTGTAAGGTTGGTCTTCTCAGACTTAAAATCATTCTCAGGTGAGCGATTTAGAGCTATTTCGGCACTCATCATTTCTTCATTGTGCTTTCGTAATTTTGATATCACAAAGACATACAATATAATTCACAAAATTGAATGGAGAATACAACAACAGTTAAAATGTCATAAATACAATACAGTGTTACAAATTGGAAAACCTGCTTTTTTGAACACCTTTAAAAGTTGCATTGAGCTGTATGTTTTATGTTTTCAGTTGTTATGGGTTATAGGTGAGGTTTCAACCTTTGGCTTTGAAGGCATTGACACCTTTGATTACGTTTGTAAGTTTGAATCTCATTAATGAGCATTTGTAGTAGGAGCTGATTTGGTCCAAGACAATATGCATTTTCTACAGGCCAAATTTTTGAAAAAAATCTTTCGGGGTCTCTTACATAACAATTTTTCTCACCATTCTGAAAACGAGTGAAAGAAAACACATTTGATAAGACAGTCAGAACGTTTGAAATTTGTTTAGTAAGTCAGTTCTAATAAAAAAAAAAAAATGATTTACTCTCTGAATTCAAACTTCAGCCACAAGGTTATATGATAGAGGCCCTTGTGGAAACTATAGAAGCCACACTATCTACTCAAAAGACATTTGTCAGATTGTTTGTCTATACTTATAACGCAGATGAGCGATTTAGGGCCATTATGGTGCTCATCTGTCATGAAATGACCACGTGTAATTACTTGAAAATCAGATTAATCAACGAAGTCCAATTAGATTAAAAAGTCAGGTGTAGTATGGTAGAGTGATCATTTGACTTTCTTACCATTCTCAAGCTTTATCTGTGGACCACCGTCATTGCACAGTCGGTAGCGCGTCAGACTCCTAATCTTTGATAATTAGAGGTCATGAGTTCGATCCCCGGTAGAGGCACAGGTCCTTTCCGACATTTGTCTCTCACCAACGGGTGAATTATCGTAAACGAAAGTGGGATAGCAGCTTGAGGCTAGGAAATGATGTAATAGTGGTAATATGCTGTGAGAAATACCAGGGTTCCATTGTTAGGTGTTCCATCCGCCTCGATATGACTGAAATACTTTTAAAAATAAACAAGCTTTGTCTGAAATATTTCGGCTTTGGCAGGAGACATGTTTGTGCAGTCTAATCTTAGTCTTACCCACTATTTTAGAGTTGTAAATAGAATTAATTGATAAAAATAAGTGACCCACAATATCAGGCAATCCAGTGCTTTCAGTCCTTCATTTTAATGCAATTCTGAGATTGGATTTTTTTTTCAGCATTTCAATGGTTAAGGCCATATCTTCCCCTAAAATTAATAAGAAAATCAATATCAAAGCTCAAAAGGATGAATAATTATGTCGATTGAAAAAATAAGATCAATATAATTCTACGCTGTAAGCCTGCAATTCATGAAAGAAGTTGCGATATTTTAAAATGTGACCCACCACAACTTAAGGTTTGTTTACATAAATTTCTGACGTCAGTGGTGACGTTTTAACTTTCGCTAGTCATTCAAATTAATAGCTAGGTCACGAAGATTGACGAAATCGTTCGTAAAGTTAAGTCATCAGCATCTTTGCATAAAACAGTCAATGCTGAAGATTATAGAATATATCCGGTGAAGGTGCATTCGACCCGATTTCAATATGTAAACAAACACGAATTAAAATCGACAGAATACTTTTTCTAGAGAACTGCACTCATCCCCCTTTCTATAGCGATATTAAGAAGGCACATGTTTGCTTTGGTGACACAAAAAAGCAATAGATTGTTTTAAAAAAAAATTTCTTCCTCGGAGGCCAGATATGGCTTTAAAACAAGAAGTAAATTTACAAGTTTATCAGACGAGGTTCAGTATTTTCTAACCTCCAAAAATTTATCGTTTTCAAACATTAATGAAATTTTACTTTGATCCATCTAACTACATTTGCAAAGGTATTGTCATAAAATGAGGTTGGTCGCTTGTCGAGCTTGCTGAACCTTCAAGAGTTTATATCAGTATTTAAAGGCAGGTATCGATGTTTTTTAAAGGTAGGTATCGATGTTTTTCTCATGTCACGAATTCTAATTATTTCTATTTCCTCTCGTATACTATTTGAATACAATATGCCGAAAAGTAGTTTTGCATAAATCTGAAGTCGCTTATCAGAAAAAAGTAGGGTATTTCCTTCATAGCCTACGTAGGCTATTAATCTATTTTTAGACGAGACCGTTGCGAAGACTATATATTCATTCACGCGGTGCGAATAACCTTTATAACCTTGAATTAAGTTTAAATTACATGACACCAACGTTCGCTAGCCGGTCTTTAATTCTGTAAAGATCGGTCCAAAACTGTCGTAAGCGATATTACGAATATTAACACTTACCGTAGTTTTGCACCAACCCTTTCATGTGACATGAATTAGGCATGAATTAGGACGTTGGCTGTTTCGCTAGTAAATTTGTTACCTTCAGTTGACTGGGTCGAATTCCGTGATTTCTAAAAATAACCTGGAATGAATGAATAGAGTTTATGGCCCGTCGACAACTAAGGTCATGTTGGGCGCAAAACTAGTAAATGAAAACGTGCCTTTGAGTAAAAACGGAGATGGACTTAAACAGTAATTCCGCCGAACCTTTCCGATATATTCACAAAAAGCCACTTTATGCCTATCAGATTACTTCCAAGACAATACCTGACTCAACTTAAAGTATGAAATATTCGTTGGAGTGTATTTTTCGGCACTTTGAATTTTTTTCTTATCTAAGTTTCAGAAACATCGATACCTCCCTTTAATGTCACAGATATTAATAATTTTTATTTTCTCTCATTAACTATTTAGATAAAAGATGCCGCAAAGTAGTTTTGCAAAAATATGAGGTCGCTTATCAGAAAAAAGCTGGGTATTTCCCTGATAGCCTACGTAGGCTATTAATCTATTTTTAGATTAATCCGAGACAGTTACGAAGATTATAGGTCATTCACGTGGCGCAAATAACCGTTGGAACCTTGCATTTAGTTCAAATTATATCAAACCATCGTCATCGTTACTCAATTAGGAGTTATTTTCGCTAGCCGGTCTGTAAAGATCAGTCCTTTCTTTTGACATGATATAGTACATTGGCTGTTTCGCTAGTAAATTTGTTATCTTCATTTGACTTTCGGTCATATCCAAATGAGGTCATTCGATGTCGACAGCCGTATTCCGTGATATCTAAAAATAACCTTGAATTTCGCTGAACCTTTCCGATATAACCACAAAAAGCCATTTTAGGTCTAATACAATACCACCAAGACAATACCTGACCTAATTTAAAGTATTTAATGTTCCTTTGAGTATATTTTTCGGCACTTGGCAATTTTTTCTTATCTGGGTTTCAGAAACATAGATACCTCCCTTTAAGCTATTGTGATATTTTTCAAATCATGCACCTTATAATTCAGAGTCTCACGTTACAAATTGCGCTATGACTATGGCTGGAATATGATTAAATGAAATTTTCACCCTTTATCATATGGTTTTATTAGAGTTAAAAGATCTCTGCTGTGTATTTATTTTTTTCAGATTCATCAGACACAATTTCTAACAAATGTAAACTTCATAATGACTTAGGTCTTTCTTTTTGATCACCAGAACACAATCGGTCATTGCCAGTCTATTCCTCAAAATTTTCTTGGATTTTTTCTCTCCCAAATAGGACATTTAATTTCACAATCCATTCCCAAATGACAAAACTTTAGACTGTTCAAAGTAGAAGGATGTTAAATTTATTATGAATATGTCATGTAATGTTTTCTTAAGAATAAAGTCACAGAGACGTAAAACCCTGGGATTGTGAAAGAAAGGGTTAATATGTCATCAATGTAAATGTAAAAGAAAATAATATTGATATTGTGACTGTACTAAAAAAGTTTAATATGAATTCTTCAATGCTTCTCTTACTCTATAAGCATTTTCGTCAACATTTTTGTTGATGTCATTATTACTTTCGTTGTTGTTCAAATCTGGCTGCTCAATGCCATCATCTCTTAAACAAAGATTGTGTAGTTTGTACAAACTATAATTACTTTGGCAGATTTCTGCGGGATGAATTGTAGACACTCACATGGTTTTGTGTAGCCACCTGAAATCAGAAAAATTCAATTTATAGATGTCTTTTCCGTTTTTCAAGGATTAACTAGTCAGAAAAAGTAAAAAGCTTAAACTTTAGGGAGGATTTAGAGTCATACAGGGTTGAAAACAAAGTGATAGAATGAGAAAGTGAAACAAGCAGTTTCTCCTTTCACACAATGTTTTCCAGACAAAAACTTCATTAGGGCCTCAAGAAGCCAGATGTGTGTCGATGGGTTGATATATTCTAGCTCTGCTTAAAGATAATGTTTATATTATTTGATATCCTATGCAATTAATTTATTGTCGACACTTGTTGGGTAAAAATATTAATAATATATTTCAAAAATTGATGATTTACCTAAAACTAATTTTTAAGATTCTGAAAGCTCTTTCCACCACAATTCGTGTTCTTCTGTGGGCCATGTTAAACAACTCCTCTTGTCTTGTCACAGGGCTCAACTAAACATGGTAAAATGACTAGGTAATAGACATATTATGTAAGTTATTGTCAAATACAACTTATTTTACATATATGTTACATATATATGCTAAATAACCGGCTAAAACGGAACGATTATTCATTCAATAAATTGTCTTATCAGTAAGATATGTGTAATTGCAATAATAAATAGCCAAATTTTTTTATGGAAAATCTAAGCCCATTCCAACACAATGACAACTGTTTACACTCAACTAGCAATTTCTTCATTTTCCACAATGATTTCTATAAAGAAAGTAGGGGAAAAAATCTGAATTTCACAAACATTTATTTGTCGTCTTCAACCCTTTTCTGTTAGAACCAGTCAATTTTTTTGTTATTTGAAATGGGTTAAAGAATGGATATCTTTTGCTTCTGTATACCATTCTTGATCTAGGAAATAATAACCCTATTTATTTTAACATTTGCAAGATAATGTTTATGCGTTCGGCTGATAAGATTTGTATAAATTTCTGGCCTTACTGTTGATTTTGGTGAAGTAGACCACATAACAAATTCATAACAGATACTTTTCACAAGAAATGATTCATCATTAAAAATTTTGAAGGGGCTTAAAATCAAGCAAAAGTATTCAAACAAAATAGTGTATTGTTACAACCTTTTCAAATTTAAGAATATTGATTTACTTGAAAATGTTTGTTTGAATGGGGTTTTACGCCGCTTTCAACAGTCTCTCAGTTATATCGCGGCGGCTGGAGCACCTAACAATGGATTCCTGGTATTTCTCACACCAGTACTACCATTACATCCCTTCCTAGCCTCCAGCTGCTATCCCACATAGGTCTACCATTATCGACCCATTGGTGAGAGATAAATAGTCGGAAAGGATGAGTGCCGCCGTCGGGGATCGAACCCGGGACCTCTAGATTGACAGTCCTACTTGAAAATGTATGTATTCATAATGACCTTTTGTGTTAAAAGGCAAGTTTTCAGGGCAAACCCTGAATCTTCAACCAGCCAGCGAAAGTTTCTATTTTCAAGCCATTGTTTTATTCTTATATGTTCAAAAAATGTCATGGGTCAATCCTAGCCATTCAAGAATCTGAAATTGAAATGAAACAAGTCTTGTATATTCAAATCATTAATATTAGCAAACCACAAGAAGTGTGTCAACACTTTTCCATTCATCTCAATATGTATTCAAAGCATTTTGCTTTATAAATCACATTTTACCTCTTACATACGCTTTTATCCAATTCTCAAACAGTCACCCTTTTGAAGGTCCCAAAGAAAAGAGCTATAGAAATCATTGTGGAAATTGAAGTAATTGCTTATTACTTAACCCTTTCCTGTTCAGTCCCCTTTTTACGTCCCTTTAATTTCTATAATTGAAAAAACATTTTAGAAAAAAAAAAAAAATAAAAACAACAGATGATTGTTACTAAAAAAAATCTGGTAGCAATTACTTCTTTTTCCCAAATATTTCCTACCCTTATGAATGGTTATTTTTCAAATTAAAACCACTTTAAATTTTTGTTTTGAATTTGGACAGGTCTTAACCTTTGCAAAACAGGAAAGAGTTAATGCACACTTTGTTTTCTACCTCAAAAATTAATAATGAAAGCAACTTCTTTCAATGTGAACAAGAATTTGAAATTGTCATCTGGTTATGGGTTAAAATAGCATTTGAACGTTTTCAGGTCATTGCGATGTTTAAAAAATTGAACTTTTATATAGCATTTACACGTGTTCTTGTTTCATCAAGAGAATACATGCAAGTTTAACTCATATCACAATCTACTATTGCCTGCACGTTGATAGAATGATACCCCTTTCTACACACATAAATATCCTCTGTCCTCTGGGTACTATGACGGGTATAAGAATCCCATCAAAAGCACCCACACAATTTGGAACATTTGCAATACTGTAAAATTCTTGCTTCAGTGAGGCAATCGAGTTCTCGTCTGTTTTGAAAACGATGTTGTTTAATCTTCGTTCAATAGCAACAATGACCCTAAATTATATTGGAAAAAAAAATATTCAAATTTCATCCTAATTCCTATACATTATTGATCATTAGAAAAATTTCAACTTTGGGTGACAAAACCTTATAACTACTTATTTCCTATTCTGTGTCATTTTTACATTTGAAAATCTTTTATTAGCTCACCAGACTTCAAAGTATTTATGATCTAGCTTTGTTCGTTTTCCGTCATGTGTCAACATCTCCTGTGTACTATAGAGGTCACAATATTTGCTTAATTGTCTTGAAACTTGGTCAGAATGTTTGTCTCCATGAAAAAAACAAGTTCATTATTGGGTCATATGCGGTCAAAACCTAGGTCACTGGATCAAATCTATTTTTGGCTCAATAGAATTGATAATTGGTTAGAATGTTAGTATCAATTATATTTTAGCAAAGATCGAATTCGGGTCAAATGGGGTCAAAAATTGTCACTAGGTCAAATCTTAGAAATATATTGTTATTACTCTGGAGACCCTTTCTTTGGCTCAATGGAGTTGATACTTGACCAGAATGTATGCATCCATGATACCTTGACAAAGATAGACTTAGGTTGTCATAGAGTAAAAAACTAGGTCACTAGGCCATATCTTATTTATACTTTTACACTTCAGAGGTCACAGTTTTTGCCAAGTTAGTTTGATCTTTGGTCAAAATATCTGTTTTCAAAGTATCTCAACCATGTTCAAATTTGTTTCATTTGGGGGTAAAAAACTTTTCTGAGAAAAAACTTGTTTTAACCCTAGAAGCCACATTTATGACTGACTTGACTTGATATTTATTCAGATGTTTGTCTTAATATAATCTTTGCCAAGATTCATATCAGGTCACATGGGGTCAAATACTAGGTCACAAGGTATATTTTAAAGAAATCTTCTTTCGAATTTACTTGCTTCTTTTCTTGCACAAATATCTTGAAACTTGTTAAGAATGTTGGTTCTTGATTTTCTAAATAGGATTTGATAATGGGTCACTTTTGGCTTTTTAAATCAAAGTCACATGTTCTATTTTACTTCTGTAGGCATCGATTCATGTCAACGTTTTAGTGCCCTTTGGTGTTGCTGGTTTTTTATTCCAAACTTGTATTATTATCTCGATGTAAATAAGCTTTTGAATGAAAAGCACTGTATGTAATGGCTTGTACTGTTAAACAGAGTATAAGAATTATAAGACAACCATTGTGTGCACTGTAGTGGCTACAATTTTGGCTCAAATACTTTGAAAGTCGGCCAGATTGTTTTTCTCCAGTATTTCTCAGTTTTTTGTACCTTATGTGTTTGTATTTGTTCAAAATGTTTATTTCCATGATCTGTTTCATATTTGATATGGGTCACATGGTTACTAAAGAGGGTCAGTAGATGATACCTAATAACAGCTTTCCTTGCTATGAAGTCTCTATACTTCTGGCATAAATATCTTGAAACACGAAAAGTCTTGCTAGTCCAATTTCCGAGACAAAACTTTGGTAGCAGGTCTGGTTAGGAAAAGGTAAGGTTTCTTGTGCCATTTTACTGCTGCAGTTATCGACACAGGTGAGGCTTTAGGGACAATGACCTTACTATTATCATTGTATGTCTTGTGGTTTGGTTTCTTCTTCAATAACTTTGTTGCAAATGACTTTCATTATTGATAGTTTAGCAAGTTATGAATTACCTGCCACTAACATCTGCATACAGAACTTTTCGCAATACCATGGGAAAGTCCCCCCAAAAAGTATAGGGAACTGCAGTGTAATGAGCAGCTGAAAAATCGATACGTCTCTGTTAAAAAAATATATATATATATCTACATGTATTGTTATAACTGGGTATTGTTATTTTAAATAGGTCCAACTTGAGCTTTGTAATTGTTGAATATTTTTTCCTAGTTGTGCAAAAGAAATTTACAAAGTTTATTCTGAAAAGTCATAGTTCAAGATATATTTGATACTACAGTATTGAAATTGTTAAAGGGAGGTATCGATGTTTCTGAAACATAGATAAGAAAATTTGCAAATCACCTAAAAATACGCTTAAACGAACTTGATACTTTAATTTGAGTCGGCTAATGTCTTAGCGTTAATCTGATAGGATTAAAGTGGCTCTTTGGGGTTTTATAGAAAAAGGTTTAGCTGAATTCCAGGTTATTTTAGATATCACGGTATTCGGTTGTCGACAACGCATGACTTCATTTGCATATGACCCATTCAACAAATTGAAAAGCGAAACAACCAATGTCCTAAATTATTTCACACAAAATGGTTAGCGCGAAACTACGGTGTCTATATTCGTATTAATGCTTATAGTGGTTTTAAACTGATCTTCACAGAATTGAAGACCGGCTAGCGAAAATAGCTCTTGATGACTTATTGATGACGTTGGTTTGATGTAATTCAAACTGAATACGGAACTCCAACGGTTATACGCACCGGTTGAATGACCCAATATTCTTGCTTAATCTAAAAATAGACTAACAGCCTACGTAGGCTTTTAGGGAAATACCCTTGTTTATTCAATTAAACGACCTCTGATTTTAGCTAAACTACTTTTCAGAATATTGTATCAAAATAGTAAAAGAGAGGGAATAAGAAAATTCAAAATCTGCGACATGTAAAAAACACCGATACCTTCCTTTTAGAATACTGGCAAAAGGTAAGCAGAGCTGAAGCAATAGCATGTTTCCATAGGGTTAATTTGTCCATCTGTCTACTTGCCTTGTACTTTTTTGGTGGTAAGGTTGGCAGTTGTCATCTATTTCCCTTCAAACTGTAACTTTAAATCCACACACGAAAAAATTGTGGAAAACATTGTGAAACAAGGTGCCAAATTGTCACAAGATACGCCCGTCACACTGCTTAATATTAACTGGGGGTTTGAATAGAACTGAGGTTATTTTGAATGAATATTTTTTGTCAAACAAAGTATGAAAAACAACAAAGGTAAATAACTCAAAATATACGCTAGGTAGGGTTATGGTTCTTGTACAATGCACTCCCACTTGGTGAGCTCTATCTATCCATAAAATTTCATGATTCTAGCTATTATACTTTTAGAGATATACTCCGGACAAGATTCAAGTATGAAAAACAACAAAGGGCAATAACTCAAAAAATCGGCTAGGTAGAGTAATGGTTCTTGTACACTGCACTCCCACTTGGTGAGATCTATACACCCATGAAGTTTCATGATCCAAGCTATTATACTTTTAGAGATATACCCCGGACAAGATTCAAGTATGAAAAACAACAAAGGTAAATAACTCAAAATATACGCTAGGTAGAGTTATGGTTCTTGTACAATGCACTCCCACTTGGTGAGCTCTATCAATCCATGAAATTTCATGATTCTAGCTATTATACTTTTAGAGATATACTCCGGACAAGAATCAATTATGAAAAACAACAAAGGGCAATAACTCAAAGAATAGGCTAGGTAGAGTTATGGTTCTTATACACTGCACTCCCACTTGGTGAGATCTATACACCCATGAAGTTTCTTGATCCTAGCTATAATACTTTTAGAGATATACTCCGGACAATATTCAAGTATGGAAAACAACAAAGGGCAAAAACTCAAAAAATAGGCCAGGTAGAGTTATGGTTATTGAGCACTGCACTCCGTATTGATGAGAAGAATATAACTGCCAAGTTTAAAGTCAATCGGACATACGGTGACAGAGTTATGCTCCGGACAAAGAAGTGGACACCGCCGGACAACCGGACGCCACGGGTGAGCCCATAATACGTCCCGTCTTCGACGGGCGTATAAAAAGAAGATTTTCATGGTTTCAAGCAATTTCTTGATTTTACACAATATATCCACACAGAGACAATTTTATCCACTTCATAAGGCCAAATTTGCGACTGCAACTTCTTTAAATTTGGAGCAGTCTAAAAGACTGTCATCTTATAATCGGTTAATTGTGATTTATAAATTGCCAAATTTCATGATAAACTCACAAATTTCATTAAACATTTCCCTTACAGTCCCTTTTTACGTCCATGTGATTACATTCTCGAGAAAAACTAGTGAAAAAAGATACTGCTTGTATCAAGCATTTTTTTCTTTTCTCAAACTATTTCCTACCACATAGGATAGTTTCATTTCAATTTTCATTCACTTTTCATTGTCGTTCCCAACGCCTTTAAGATTGACCTGTATTAAATGTTGAAATATGAGAAAGGGTTAAGTGCAATTTAAAGAAAAAGCACGAGTTTATGTATACTTAAACAGTTGTAATGCCAGCAACCAATGAATGTCAACAACTAGATGGTTGTCCCAGGACAACTGCTGTCGAGCCCGTAAAGTTTTGTAGGGATCATGCTCCGGACAAGAATAAATTTAGTGTTTGAGCTAGAGCTGAGAACTTTCCCAAAAAAGCTTTCAAATGGCACATCTACTCATGATGGAGAATAATTGTGCCAAGTTATTTTGAAATCCATCCTTAAATGTAGGAATAATTGTCCGGACAAACACAATTTTAGTGTTTGACCTTGAGCTGTGACCTTGACATTAGATATATCCTAAAAATTCTTTCGAATGGCACATCTGCTCATGATGGAGAATAATTGTGTGAAGTTATTTTGAAATCCATCCATAAATGTAGGAGTAATTGTTCGGACGGACGGATTACGCACATACACCGACTTGTCATTGTGACAACTATGTCTCACTCACCGCTTGCGGGCTCGACAAAATGGTGCTGAGGAAATAAATGCGTCTTTACTGGCATCTTTTGAAAATGGTACTAATTTATCCCCATATGCATCATGCATACATGAAAAAGACTTTATTTTTGCACTTGAATTTGAATTATCTCAGATCGACATTTTAAGAAAATGAAAAAAAGTCGGCCTTTACTGTAATTTTAGCCCGATAATAGTGTTTAACAATAACATGTTCTGCAAATTGAATTTGAATGCATTTTTTTGTTTACTATCCTAAAATTAGGTGAAATCTAGCCCGGTTACTTCTGTCAAAAAGCATAAAAAATTTCGGGAAATTGCTTGGAGAAACTCGGATTAAATATTTACTATCAAAAGAGAAATCTATACTAATAACGGGAATGACTGTCCATGTATGTATTCTAAGCGAATTATGTACCTTTTTAGACTTGGAAGTTTTGGGCACTGTCCTTCAAATCCAACAGCTGATCATTGGCATCGGCATGCGGTGCTCTGGTTTTGTTGTTGTTTTCAACTATTGCATGTTGATCGAGAACTTGATAGAGAAAACCGGATCTTGGCGGAATTTGGCGGATTTTTTCAACTAAGGAACTTTTGTCATTCACCTTAGCACAAGTGATAGAGTGTGATATTTTGATTTCGTCAGTGTCCGAAATTGAATTTTGATAAGTATAGTTTAAATTTACACATTATCAATGAATGCTAATTGGCGATTTTCTTTGAAGTCTGCACATGGCATTTAAAAAAATACGACTGTGTGCTAAACAGAGTTTGTGTGTTTGAATGGAATTTATCGCCGCTTTTAACATTTTCCAGACATATAGCGGTGGCTGGAGCACCTATTAATGGATTCCTGGTATATCTCGCACCAGTACCAAAATAACATCCTTTCATAGCCTCCAGGTGCTATCCTTATTAGCTTTACGATAATCAAGCCATTGATGAGAGGTAAATGTCTGAAAGGATATGTGCCGCCCCCGGGGATCGAACCCATGACAACCACTCTGTCTGTGGATAGTTGCGTAAGCTAACTTCTGTTAAGACTGGCTATATACTTTACTGTGCTGTGGGAATAGTTAGCATGATCTGTGTCGTAGCTTTGTGTATATTTGTTGGATTTTCGTAAGTACTATGTGTGCACTCGTTTTATTTCAACATAGGTGAAAAATGGCATACTGTAAACGACTTGCTATCACACAGTAAAGATTTTCCTATTTCGTCAGAAATGCTTTTCAACTATGATTCGATATGTTTATTAGCAAGTTGGACTACTAAAGGTTTCATGTCCAGTCTATGTAGAGTCTAACTGTAGTTATCACATTTTAATCAATTGCACGTCAATTGACAAGAAAGAAAGTTGGTCACAAGCAGATTAATTATCAAAATACGTTTAAATTGAATAAAAGGGAAATGGAGTAGGAACATCATACTATTCCCACTTTTCCCAAAATTTTACATACATTCTTCACTGTATCAATGGAAAAGGTAGTTTTGTTTTAAATAGAGAACACATACGTGTACTATTACATCTTCATCTAGACCATAAATACCCTTTTAGACTATACAACGTTAATCGTGAACTACAACTATTAGGCACCCTGCGGGCTACTTGTAAATAATGTTTCAGTCACTTTTTTATTCGGTGATCCTTTGCTTGGTTCTTTGTGCTATTCGTCTTCCCCTTTTCTATCTTTACTTTTTACATTAAACCATATCTTTTTAAACCACAGGGTGCATGATTTGACAAAGCAAATAAAAAAGTACAAATCACCAAAGTCTAAAAGCAACGATAGCTGGGAAGGGAACAACAAATACAAAGAAAACGTGATAATTCTTTCTTAAAAAATATTAAGCTCGGAATAACGTCGGCCAGTTTGGATCACACCATTAATAACACAAGATTTTCATAGTGTAGCATATAGATACGGTAAAGAGCTTATTTTCTACGTTGACTTTATTTCTGCTATTTTTGTGGTCATGGACGGCACTGCATAATCAAAATCCGCATTACATTAACCCTGTATGTTGAGTTTGTTGTTCAACACGCTTGACTTCGAACGCTGGCAATTACCTTTTAATGTAAAGCGCAATTTTACACTAATCATGTAGTTGCTGACCGAGTAAAGTGGCGTAACTTCAGACTCATTTCAGTTATAGTAACGACATTTTGTTCGCCAGCCAACTCTCAGTCAAAACGTTTGACTGGTTATCTGTATATAGCATTGTTTCAATACTGATTGTGTCGGAAAATTCCTTTACTAGCGATAACATTCTAAGCTAGTCCCCCTGGTAAGCAGACAAAATCAAATTTCATGAAACTTTGATTTTCGAATTCGTGGATTTTTGTCATTCCATAGCGTAGGTGGATGGCTGCAGAAAAATATTACGCATAAATTTAAACCCTCTGGATTTGGGAGAAAAAAAAGAAGAATTAGGAACTCGCAAAAGTAAAGTGCTATATCATCTGTGTTCGAACTTTTAATTATAGGGATTATAACCCCTTGCTGCATTAGCTCAATATGTACGACTTGTGTGCACTTTATAAGACCTCGAAGTTATTACCACGAGCAAACATTCATTTATTGTTTTTAATTTGGATTTTATCAATCTATTTCTTACCAGCTCTCGAGTCGGGTCGTTTTACCGAAAACATTTAAGATTGTGTGATGTAATATCGATTGACATTGACATCTGTGACGTAACATATATACGAGCAACATTCAAAACAAATGAAGAGCTGTCAACGATGGTTTTTCAGGTTAAAAGCTGGTGGTTTCGGTTCAAGTAGCACGGGGCTTGTTGATTAAGAAAACCAAGCCTCTGTGACTTGAACTCTGTTATTTCGGCCTAAGCAGCTTGACAAATGAAGCATCATTTAGAAAAAGGTGTCTCTGTTTAGATGAGGTAACCTAAAAGCATTTGTAACGTAATCAACCCTATTTTACTAAAAGAGTAGAAAGATGTGGAATTCGCGATATTACCTTTGTCATGGCTGGTATGTCATGACTCTTATCAGTCTAAGGCTGAATATCGTCTTGTATGACTATGAGTCTAAGCAACCATCTTTTTTTTCCTTTATCCAGTCTGTACCTTGATCTAGTAAATCCTCCATCCAATTTTTTTCTTTCCCCGAAGTCTTACAGTGGCAATTATTACGATTTGATTTACGCCTCGTTATTTCTTTAAGGAAACTTTACGCAAAAAGTTACGTTAATCTTAGTAACGAACATATTTAGTAAAAATCTCCCTTAAGTTGGCAGCCTGAAAGCCGGAAGATGGCAGCCTTGCAGCCTGGAACTAAAAATTGATATTAACAATGATTTGACCAGCAGCCTAGCAGCCTGGAGATCGAAATGAATTTCAGCACCCTGGCAGCTTGGTACTTAAAGTTTATTTTTTACAATTATTTGACAAGAAGCCTAGCAGCCTGTTATCAAATTGAATTTTAGCAGCCTGGCAGCCTGGAACTAAAAGTTGAATATAACAATGATCTGACCAGCAGCCTCGCAACCTTGCAATCAAATTTAAACAATGATTTGACCCGCAGCCTAGCAGCTTGGCAGCCTTGAAATCAAATTGAATTTAAGCAGCCTAGCATCCTGGCATCCTGGAACCAAAAGTTGATTTTAACATTGATTTGACCAGCAGCCTTGCATCAAATTGAAAAAGAGCAGCCTGGCAGCTTGGAACTTAAAGTTGATTTTAACAATGATTTTACCAGCAGCCTTGAAATCAAATTGAATTTTAGCATCCGAATAGAAGGCAGCCTGCAACTAAAAGTCGATTTAAACAATGCTTTGACCAGCAGCCTGTCAGCCTGGAAATCAAATTGAATTCTTGCAGCCTAGCAGCCTGGAACTAAAAGTTCATTTTAACAATGATTTGACCTGCAGCATAAGAGCCTGGGACTAAAAGTTGATTTTAACAATGATTTGACCAGCAGCCTAGCAGCCTGGCAATCAAATTGAATTTCAGCAGCCTGGCAGCCTGGAACGTATAGTTTATTTTACATTTATTTGACAAGCAGCCTGTCAGCCTGGAAATCAATTTGAATTTAAGCAGCTTGGCAGCCTGGAAGCCTGAAACTTAAAGTTGATTTTAAGAATGATTTGACCAGCAGCGTGGCAGCCTGGCAAGCAAATAAAATTTCAGCATCAGAGCAGTATGGCAGCCTGCAACTTAAAGTTGATTTCAATATTGATTTGCCTAGCAGCCTTACGCCTGGCGGCCTTGGACTAAAAACTGATTTGCACAATGATTTGACAAGAAGCCTAGCAGCCTTGCAGCCTGTAAATCAAATTGAATTTAAATCAGCCTAGCAGCCTGGAACTAAAAGTTGATTTCAACAATGATTTGGCTCATAGCCTGGTAGGCTGGCAGCCAGGAAATCAAATTGAATTTCAGTAGCCTTACAGCCTGGCAGCCTGGTACTAAAATTTTATTAAAAACAATTATTTGACCAGAAGCAAAGCAGCCTTGCAACTTGGTATCTAATTGAATTTTTGCAGCCTAGCAGCCTGTCATCCTGGAACTAAAAGTTGATTTTAACAATGATTTGAGCAGCAACCTAGTAGCCTGGCAGCCTTGAACTAAAAGTTGATTTTAACAATGATTTGAGCAGCAACCTAGTAGCCTGGCAGCCTGGAACTAAAAGTTGATTTTAACAATTGACCAGCTGCCTAGTAGCCTGGGAATCAAATTTTAACAATGATTTGACTCGCAGCCTGGCAGCCTTGAAATCAAATTAAAATTCAGCAGCATAGCAGCCCGGCAGCCTGGTTCTAAAATGTGAATTTAACAATGATTTGACCAGCAGCCTAGCAGCCTGGCAGCCTTGAACTAAAAGTTGATTTTACCAGCAGCTTGGCAGCCTTCAAATCAAATTGAATTTTAGCAGCCGAATAGTAGGCAGCCTGCAACTAAAAGTTGATTTAAACAATGATTAGACCAGCAGCCTCGCAGCTTGGCAGTCTGAAAATCAAAATGAATTTTAAGCAGCCTAGCAACCTGGCAGCATGGAACTTAAATTGATTTTAACAATGAATTGACCAGCAGCCTAGCAACCTGAAAATCAAATTGAATTTCAGCAGTCGAGCAGTTTGGCAGCTTGGAACTTAAAGTTGATTAAAACAGATTTGACGGCCAGCCAAGCCTGATTTAAAAATTGATTTTTACTATCATTTGACCAGCAGCCTTTAAGCTTTCCTGGAAATAACAGTTGATTTAAACATATATTTGATCAGCAGCTCGGCAGCCTGGAAATCAAATTGAATTTCAGCAGCATGGCAGCCTGGAACTTCAAGTTGATTTTAACAATGATATGACCAGCAGCCTAGCAGCCTGGTTGCCTGGCAGCCTAGATCTATAAGTTGATTTAAACACTGATTTGACCAGCTGTCTGGCAGCCTAGAAAGAAAAATTGAATTTAAGCAGCCTGGCAGCATTGAACTTAAATTTGATTTTAACAATGATTTGACCAGCAGCCTAGCAGCCTGGCAGCCTGGAACTGCAAGGGATTTTACTAATGATTTGAATAGCAGTCTTGTAGCCTGGCAGCCTGGGAATCAAGTAGAATTTCAGCAGCCTGACAACCTGGAACTAAAAGTTGATTTTAACAATGATTTGACCAGCAGCCTAGTAGCCTGGAAATCAAATCGAAATGCAGCAGCCATGCACTGGTTTCAGAAAAGGAGTTTTTCAAGAGTTTACTTTGATGTTTCAATGTAAAATGGGATGCACCTGGTCAGAGTCAAAAAATGACCATAGGGTTATTTTTGAAAAAACGTTAATGCCTAATATCAAACTCGCAGCTTTCTGAGTTCAGAGTAGATTTTTTTTTAATATTTTCATATGTTCCCGCTTTTTAGCCCACCTGAGCTCAAGGTCAGCTTTTGTTATCGGTCCGTCCATAAACAATTAATAAAAAACTGGAGCTTTGATATTTGGTACATATCATCACCTATTGGCCCTCTACCAAAATACTTTAAAAAAATACTGTGCTCTTAAAATTAACCCATTTCTGTGCGATCTCTGATTTTACAAAGGAAATCTTTAAAAACATTCTCCTCCTAAACCATAAGGCCAAGAGCTTTGATATTTGGTACATATCATTACCTATTGTCCCTCTACAAAAATTCTTAAACGAATTACTGTATTCTGAAAATAAGCCCTTTTCTGTGCGATCTCTGACTTTACAAAGGAATAAAGAAGGAAATCTTTGAAAATCTTCTTCTCCCAAACCATAAGGCCAAGAGCTTTGATATTCGGTACATATCATCATCTTTTGACCCTCCACCAAAATACTTCAAAGAATTACCGTATTCTGAAAATTATCCCTTTTCTGTGCGATCCCTGATTTTACAAAGGAATAAATAATGAAATCTTTGAGAATATTCTTCTCCAAAACTACAAGGCCCAGAGCTTTTATATTCGGTATGTGTCATCACCTAATGACCCTCTACCAAATACTTCAAAGAATATCTGTTTTCTGAAAGTTAGCCCCTTTTCTGTGCAATCTCTGATTTTACAAACGAAAAAAGAAGGAAATCTTTTAAAGTCTTGTTCTCACAAACGATTAGGCCTAGAGCTTTGATATTTGATACATATCATCAACTATTGACTCTCTACCAAAATACTTCAAAGAATTACCGTATTCTGAAAATTATCCCTTTTCTGTGCGATCTCTAATTTTAGTTAGAAATAAATAATTATATCTCTGAAAACCTTCTTCTCCTAAACCATTAGGCCTAGAGCTTGTATACTTGGTATGTTTTGATGTCTATACTTAAAAGCATTACCATATCCAAGAAATTAGTCCTATTTGGTGGGATCATCAATATACCTAGGATTAAAAGAGAAATCCTTAAACATAATCTCCAAAATTATTAGACAGAGGGCTTTGCTATTTTGTTTATATCATAGAGGCATGAACCATCATATTCAGGGGAGCGATTAAGGACCATCATGGTCCTCTTGTTTGTCATTGAAAGAAGCGTTAAGGGTAGACTTGGACTATTTGAACTATTTTTAAAGGGCTACACCCAAGGAGCATCCCTGCTAAGTTTCATAAAAATTGGCTACCTGTTTCAGGAAGAGACGCGTTAAAATAAATTGTTGACAGACACATGACTTAGACGACGTCGCACCACGACACCGGACGCCGGACATTTGATGATCAAACTAGCTCACATTGAGCAATTCGTGTTCAGGTGAATTAAAGATATTTCTCGATGCTTGAGTTTATAACAGTGCAGGAACATGCAATCATTTTACGTTTATGAAACCAAAACTGTCTTTTGAAAAAAAAGTACAGAACTTTGATAGTAACCTATCCTTGATGTTTTTACTTATGAATCTCAAATTGACAGATCGCTGATGTCAATGAACGAAACAATCGATAAAGAAATCATTAAATTTCTAGGAGGAAGGTCTTGTAGTAGGTATTTAGGCGGGATCAGCGATCCGTCGATTGCGAACAACAAATTTTAAGCCGTTAGGATAAGAGTGTAACTTGACATAAAAAATCAAGATTATATTTAGTCATTGAATGTCATACAATCAATCTAATTTTCTGTCGAAGTAAATTTCATATCGTTTATTGGAGGGGGGAAACGGCGGTAAACTGCATGAACTAGGAAAGACGCGTGATCGTTTGTTGAAGTAGGTCACACGCGCTCTTGTATTTGGCTGCTCTCAGTTATTAAGAAAGGGACAGCATCGGTAAGTTTTTGTTCTTTTTCGTGTATCAGTCATACAGTTACGTTAAGTGTTATATGTAAATCTGTTAATGAGCTTTGACGTATCCTTTAAAAGTGTATGATTTTTGTGATAGGTTAATTAATAGATCTGTCTTCATAGGTTCCTAGCGTTTCTTCAAAATCATTGAAACTTGGATTATGACAACTGAAAGAACCACGGAAAGGTTGCCCCTAGCGGGAATTAACCTCTTTATACACTCTTCGCACCAGATCAGAAGGTCAATATGACTGCTCATACCTTGTAGAAACAATCTCAATTCTATATTGCCTGAAGTCATTGCATTTCTGTTCTAAAAATATAACTGCGGTCGAGTAATCGAAATGGTCGTTGGTGTAAAACGGCTGTACTTCAATTGCAGTAATGGTCGTTATTTAGAAATTAATGAAAATATTCATTTCTTGAGTAGGAATGAAACTTATATAAACGCCTTTTAGCGTTTCTCGATGTAAATTTCAAGTATTGCTATCTTATGACAAAATTTCCTATTTCTTCAAATTTCACATCTAAAGCATTCATACAAAGCCTTAAAATGTACAAGGTTTTAACTCAATATAGCTATGTACCGCCCGGTTGACCATTATTATTAATGCTTAAAATGTATATTTTTTCTGTAAATTAATTATATTAATTTTCATGAGTTACCAGGCCTGCTCAAGTCGCAATTTTCTGTTTATAGGCCATATTAAAAAAAAACGTGTGTGAAAGAGATATACTGAAGTACTAATTATATTACCTTAAAATATATACTTTGGCTTCTGAAATATACTAGGTGGTTTTTAATATCTACTCCTTATGATAATGAACAATGAATATTTGCCTGGGTTGCAGTTTAAAGGCATCGAACAGGAAAATTTAGGGTTTGAAGTAGTGTCTATATCTACTCCATCTATGGCTAGTATTTTCAACGCTTACAGTGTGTATTAAAAGACTTGTTTACGTGTAATTAAAATTTCATTTCCACCACAACAGGCTATGCAAAATAGTGTCTATATTTTGTTATATCAGTATTTATGAAATATGACTCTGAAATATATATCTTTAATTTGTTTAATACTATTCAACCTACATCTTTTGGAACGTAATCGACATTAGCTAAGACGTTCTACATAGATTATATATACTCAAGAACTGGGTTCATTTCAATCCCTTATTTTGTACATCCGCCCATCGTTAAATCTTTTCTTTCAAAATCTTCTCTAAAGTAATGAAAATGATTAAAACAAATTTCACACGAATGATCCTTTGACGACTATTTATCAGATTCATTCGACCAGTTAAAATCGTGGCTGTTTGGCTGAGCTTTATATGTTATAATAAAAAAAATCTTCTTCTCAGAAATCCAGACAGTTGATTTCAACCGCATTTTACGGAAATTATCCTTGGTAGCTTTTATGGACGCGTCTATTTTCAGTAAATGTTTTAAATTTTAAACAGTAAAAGTCGTTTTCTAAGATAATAGTCAATGGTTTTCAACTAAATTTCGCAGAAAATATCCTTTGGTAACCTTCAATCAATTTCCTCAAAGCTCTTAAAAAGTATGTATAAGGTAATTGTCAGTATCAAAGGGTTAGGGTTTTTAGTCTAAAGTGACATAAGTCGGAAATGAAAGCCATTGGTGAGTGTTTCTATAAGCATAAAATTCGATGACCTTGTAAATGTAAAACAAGAAAGTATGAACTTCATAATACAAAAGAAGGTGAAAATCAAATTCGAGTTGACTGCAATGTTCATGCATAGAGTATCTTCCAAATATTCTACCTATTGGCGGAAAAAAAACTTAATCTCTAGCGCTTATCTAAGGAATTCAGAGCGACAATTTTAATCTCGTATTTATGTTTTTATGTTTCTTTTTGTTATCATTCTAACCCCTTTTATAGCTGGGTGGACTAGAGTTTTGTCTTTAAAAAGCTCGCCTCTTAGGGCACTCGAACCCGCCCTATCGGATTACGAACAACTCGGCCAACAAGATTCACTTGTACATTTTTAAAATTCTGTGTGTCTCGAAACTTTCAGATGGTCTCTTAAACTCAATACAGACATAGACAGCAGTATTGATCTTTATTTGATCGGACCTGAATGGACAAATACCTGAACAGTTATACTATTCGAATAAAATGCTAAAATACTATATCCTAATAATATCATGTTTGTCATTTTGAAAGTGATAACTCGAGCAAGGTTGAAATGTTAAATAAACTAATAATCTATATTCAAATTATGCAGATATAAATATTTAAACGATCACATATGTACATGTATTCATCTCTTTATAAGATGTTGTCTTTATTTAGTTTCAAAGGACTGTTTTACGTCCTTTATTATGAGGAAACGACAGCGGAAGTGTTGATTCGCAATTTGAGTGACATTCAACTGGTCCAATCAGGAAACATACAACTCATGGGGTCAGACTTGTTGACTCTACCAGAAGGAAAACTAAATTATCAGGTATTCAGCCTTTTGATTTACTATTTCACCGATACCTCATTTGAAGTTACAGAAACACTCATAAGCGATTGTTGTTGTTATTATCTATTTGATCAGACATTGATATGTTTCATAAATAAAGTAAGAATACTCATATCCTACGTTATCTTATCCAAAGAGTGGCAAACGTTTGTCTACAAGACTATTTGTCTTGGTGAGCTTTCCGCGTAGATCGTCAGTTCCAAGACGCATAACAAATATAGTCGACCGTTATATATTATTTAACCAGCTTAGGGACAACAGTATGCAAACAATAACATATGAAGATTCTAAAATTACTTGTGGCTTAGCCATGATGCCCCGAAATCTTTTCGGAAAGTAGTACGAACTTTGCGAAGAGGTTCCCTAATTACAAGGGGAAAACAAGCAAAGAAAAAAAATTCGATATTTTATCGTAACAAAACATCACATACTTGGAACCGTCACATACTTCAAATTTCGAAGAACATATTCCTGAAGTAATGCCCTGGAATTCCAATCTAAAATCAACGGGTGAAATTTATCACTTAGTATCATTTGATAAATGGAGGAACTTTGAAAAGAATTAACAGCATATGTAACGGCTTTAAATATTAATGTTTGTTTTATTAGTTATTAACGCAGTTACCGATATGTCAATAGGTTCGTTTACTTCTTTTCTATTTCAGTTCAACGTATTACAGGAATTTGCTTTCATATCATTTTTGAACGTAAATGCATTTTGCCATTTTGAATGATAAGTTCTCTGATTTGAATTAAATCTATTTTTTCTGAAATAAGATCTCTTCTTTATACATACAATACTTTGGAAACAAACATCCGATCTTTAGAATATTCGGAAAAGGGTCGAATATTTTAATACAAGTTTAGCATTCTAACGCAACTGGCTTTCAGCGTTTATTTGACATCAATTTAATGAATATAAAAAAAGGAATTCTTTCTGATATTGCGTCCAAGGATCTTAACAAAAATATTAAATATTAATATTGCTAACGCATTTCATAAGTTTACCGCTAAATTTCGGAAGCCTTCTGATTCATATCAAGTAAGATATTTCAGATTAAGTTAAATTATATATATAAAGGCTTTGAACAGACTTCTAAGTATAACACGCGGAAAAGAAATACACATTAAAATACTATTAACACTTTTCGATTCCTTTGTTGCATCAGTTCTTCTTTATTCAACAGAGGTCTGGGGGATTTATCAAGACTGATACCATTGAACGAGTACACAGAAAATTTCTTAAATCATTAGTCAACGTCCAGAAGTCAACAAGTAGTAGTGCTATATATATAGTGAGTTTGGAAGATTCCCGCTCTCAATAAACATGAAAATACGTATTGTCAAATATTTTCTTAAACTTTTTACTACTAAACGCAACAACTGCATATTGTATACAGTCATACAAAAAATGAGATTAGAAATAGAAACAAATATTAATGCGCAGAATTGGGCAAATAAAGTAAAGTGGCTATTACAATGGGTTAAGAGATGTCTGGTGCTTTCCAGCTTCCGTCAATGAAAAAGAATTTATTCCGATACTAAGACAACGGCTTATAGACTTATTCATTAATGACTGCAACCAGGACCTAAATACTATGACATGATTGACCTTATACAAGAATCTCAAAAATAATTTTGAAATTTCTCCATACCTTATCAATATTAACAGTACAAAACATCGAAACACAATCGCAAGAATCAGACTAGCATCCCATAGACTAAACATTGTTACGGGTCGACATAGAAATATCGAAAGATCAAATAGAAAATGCGAACTTTGTAATTCTAACGATTTAGAAGATGAATTTCACTTTTTACTTGTATGTCCTTTTTATAAAACACTAAGAGATGAGTATTTGGATGGATATTTTACTGTACGCCCGAGTATGATGAAACTTGTTCAACTTTTAAACTCGAATAATACGAAAATATTGAATAAACTTGCAATTTATTACGAGAAGTCATTTGAAAAAAGAAAACAAGCATTGCAGTAACCTATTCGGAACTCAAAGAGAATTTTAATTATGTCAGGGGATTAAGGACGCATTGTAAATACGACTGTGGTTACAAAGTTCTTGATGTTATTCGATGATATATTTTAATGATTCTTTTCTCGCCCAGTCATATAAAATGTGAATGTTACTGTATATACATTATCCTAACATTGTACAAAGTTTCAGTATTCCAGTCTACTTTTATTAACGGCTGTCTTCAATACCATCGTAGCTACAGCCTAGTATTTGACTGTGGTTGCGATGTTTTCTGGGGACAGATGAGAATATGTAAATAACCGTACATAGTATTATACAGCCTGACGTGTTTAACATACACTGAAACCTGACCAATTGCAAACCTGTGCGTGTAACCAGACAGCCTAGACTGCATAAAGACAACCTTCACAGATAAATAAGGTCATAAGGCATAACTTACTTGAATACTCGTACCTTCCAGCTACCGACACCATCCGAATTTTATTCTATATTCCACAAAATGTATATATTGTCTTGTAAGTTTATCAGATCTACACAAACCACTTTTAATTATATCAAAATCTTCCATTAAATTGAATTAAATTTTATCTAATCCACTAAAATAATGAACGGATACCCTCATCGAGCACTACTATATTGAGATATCTCAACTTGCACGTGAACAAAAGGTCATGACCGGGGTCTATGTCCACTACGACTTTAAAGTTATTTAAAAAATGTTCTAGGATGTTGTGTACAATATAACTCTTCATAAATTTTGCTATATGATTAACCGCGAAACTATCATTTTGGTAATTAGGTCCTAACTTCAACATTTCTGCTAATTTCTTGGTGTAATTTTTGTTTATTGATATATTCCTGTTTTACTACGGATGTCTTGTAACTACAGCCTGTAATTAACTGTGGTTACAGGATTTTGGAAGTGAAACGACGATTTATCTATAGTTTACCCGGAACCTGTACTGATTTTCATTATTTTACAGTTATTAATGTCGTGTTACCATACAAGTTGATAAAAGTAAGATAGCAGATAAATAACAAACTATGTAAACTTTTCTGATTCCTGAGGTTCGTCCATCCTAATATCTTGACTTTCGTTTCGCCAAGGTCTTATTGAGTAGACCGAACCTTCAGGCCTAGTACTTAAGGCAATTTCACCCATTACCAGATGGAAAAATTTAAAACTGAAAGAAAGGTGAACGGAGATGAAGACGAAATTTTTGAATTGATAAAGTTTTTTTCTTTTTATTACAACTTTACAGTTGGAGGACGTTGCAGAAAATGAAGAAATTGTTTGGTTTAAGCGGTTTCCTTAGTTTTAGCAATGCATTCCCAATTGTTTTCTTGAGAGGAGTCTAAAAACATCATTGTATGGGAAAGGGTTATAAAAATTGATTCGCTTACTTCCAATCTACAAAATAGTTATTTCAAATATCCGGTCAAAACGTAGATAGAAGTCAGTGAGACACTCATGACTTAACGACAATTATCGTCTGCTATCCCATTAATATCTCTATATATATATCAATATCTATTTTAACTTTGAACTATTCTTGACCCCAGTTTATAAAATAAAGGTTTTTATTGTTATAATTAAGCAAAAACTTATGAGACTTTTTACCAAGGCAGTTGTATTAGGAGAGAAATTAACATACTAATAGCCGGACCATATCCATGATGACTGTAAATTCTACCACATCTCAAACTAACTGTTTTCACCAACCCTTTTCACTTCCCGACTTTTTTCTTTTTATCTACGCCATATTTTCGATCTAGTTTTGTATTGCATTTCCGCCATTGCCACATGTTTGTAGTTTTATATGTTTTGTATGTAAAATCACATGTTTTGACGATGAACGAACACGTTCAAGTCAGATGAATAAACTATATGTTATGTTATGTTATATATATATATATATATATATATATATATATATATATATATATAAATACGAATGCGCATATTAGCCGAACTTTTTACTGAAAAAACATACATTAGGACGAAGAAATCATAGGGCGATATCAAGCCTTTCGCCCTTAAGCATAGACTATGATTTCACTAGAATCTTAAGAATTCTTGTGAAAAATCTTAATTAAGTTGTAAAGTTTAAACGTCTAAGAACAACTAGGTGACATCATCTTCTTGCTCATAAGAAAGCTAAAAGATATATAGGGCCCGAAAAAAAGAGAGGCGTATATTTGCATTGTAAAAAACAGCGTTTTGGTCGAACGGACTTTTGAAGCTTTTTTTCTCGGAATCTAGTCTTCAGTTTTTGAAGTATTTTTTTAGTCATTTGTTTCAATTAATAAGAAAGCTTCCATTAATCTCTGTCGGGTTTATATTTATTTTCTGATGATATATTCCTTTTTCCGTCAAAAAATTGTATATTTTGATATATATCTTTTTGTATGTAAGAACACTTTGCTCGGAATCCGGTGGACAATCCCTGATGCATTTAGTAGGTTAAGTTGCTCAATTGTTAAGAAAGCCATGATATATATTGATAAAATTTTCTGTACATTTTCTGTTGACGTATTCACAATTTTGGCTTAATTATATATCATTTTGAAATACACGTTTTGATATATGGCATATCGTGAAGCTCTTAGATGTGTTATACTCTGTAGAATTTGTTTATGATATATCCATATTTTCCTTTTAAGTTGCTTTTATGCTTTTACATATATATAAATATATAAACACGTTCAATTTACGCCAGGTTTGTATTCTAATTTGGTCGTTAGGTATTTATGGATTAAGTTGTTAAAGTTTATAGATAAATAAGAAAGCCAAAATATCAATTCATACACACACACTCACACACACACACACACACATATATATACATATATGTATATATACCTATATTTATTCATTAATTTGATTTCGGTACATACATCAATTTTTGCCTATCATATTCACATTTGAACTACCCGATTTGATAATTAGTTTCCCCTGTATGTATATATGATGATATATACCATGAATAAATTGTCCAAAGAATGACGATAATGTTAATTCAAAGGTTTTTATTTTGACATTAAAAACTTTTTATGGACCTACTGCCCTTATTTGCTATTATTTGGAAAGAAGACTAAATTAAGCTAGACCAATTTTGCATTTATCAAGATATTACAAATTAGTAATACAAAGGCAAATCAGAATTTGACCTTTATCCTTCCTGTGGCCTCTACCTTAGGTCAAACGGAGAGAACACGGAAAGTGAAGATATGTGAAAAGTTATAAGATTTGTAGTAGCATAGTTTTAAGTGATAATAGACGAATCTCGTTCATCAAACTAAGAATGACATTCTTTTTTTTCGCCTTTAGTGCGTTTTTTTTTTATGTATTTGTATTTTGAACCCTTGTGAAATTAAGAAAAGCCAGTACATCCGAATATGCTTCTGTGATTACTGTTGACATAATATGAGAAAAAATAACCATTTAAAAGGCATTCGCATTAACATGTTATGTAATAAATAAATAAAGCATTTATAAAGACATTTTACCAATTATACATTGAAGTTATTTAAAAAATGGTTTGTCTTCAAGACAAATACAACCAGGAAGGGTGGAAATGTGGCAGAAGATAAGCACAACCAGAGTTTTTAACAGATTTCAATTCTTTTAGCTAATTTCTAGGGGGACCACCTAAGGAACATTTCTGCCAAATTTGTTTCAAATTGGCCAAGTGGTTTGAGAGGAGTTGTCATTTAAAAAAACGTTCTTTATTTCTATATAACCCCCCCCCCCCTGGGGCTCCACCCCTGGGGTCCCGAGGATCATGATTTTAGCTATTTTGAAAGAGGTCAATATACTGATGCTTCATGCAAAATATCATGGCTCTACACCTTCTGGGTCAGGAGGAGAAGATTCTTAAAGATTATTTAGAAATTTCACTTTTGTTGCCATGGCAACCAGAGTTTTTAACAGATTTTAAATCTTTTAGCTATTTTTGAAGGGGACCACCTAAGGAACATTTCTGTCAAATTTGATTCAAATTGGCCTAGTGGTTTAGGAGGAGATGTCGTTAAAAGAAATTGTTGACGGACGACGCACGACGCACGACACACGACGCACGACGCACGACGGACGACGGATGGACGCCGGACAAAAGGGGATCACAATAGCTCACTTGAGCACTACGTGCTCAGATGAGCTAAAAAGTGAAAAGTTGCGATTTAAGCTTTTACGGAATATAATGAAACCTTGGTAATATGTTACAACTTTTTTAGATTGATGAAATTGTATGAACATCTTATCAGTCGTAATCTGCTTCCACATCTATTCTCCTCTGTGTTTTATTTTTCTTACACTTATTGTAAACAACTTGGAAAACAAAGAATTTTATTTATTCACCCAATACAAACGAGCCATCTGAAATGAATGGTAGCCTTTATCGTGTATCGCTACCAAATAGTCTACTGTGGCTACTGCTTATATCAGAATGTCACTGTTAGTTAAATCTTTTCGAATTGATATTCACCATTATAATTAAATTCGACGATAAACTACTTCAATTCATCCTCAGATCAGCTTTTCTTACTTTGAAAAAGAAAGCGAAAATATTGTCTTCCCTTCGGTGTAGTGATTGTTGTAGTTGTTAATTTAGATGGCGTTACAAATTTGAAAACTGCCTGTGGAATTGTTTTCCACTTCTGCCATTGAATTTGTTGTGAAGACTTGATATTGTAATTACGTGTAAAATTATCACCAGGACATTCAAACGTGAACAGAAGCCACATAAGCATTTTCGGTAAAAGGTCGCTTTAAATGCTATATTTATGCTAATATAACGAAACATACAGGATAAAAATTATATTCGATTCAAATTGGGCAATTCAAGACTTATAACAATTAAAAAATATAAGTTATTCTTAATATCAGAAAATATCATATGTTTCCTTTTAGTCATTACGTGTTTTTTTGATAGATTACTTAATTGAAACTAATTCATATAAAGAAATTAAAATACCTCATTGCAATTGCATTGTTATATAATATCTATTAGTTTTACCACGTTACGGAATGTAATACATAAATATAGCACTTACGGCGATATTTTACCGCAGAAGCTTCTGTGGCTTCTGTTCTAATTGGAATGTTCCGGTGAGAATGTTACTCTTATTAGAAATAAAAAGTTTGTAATACAAATTCAATTACAGAATAAGATTAGAATTGGCAGATTTTAATCTTTTTTCTTTTACACAGAGAAAAAAGCTGAACAATGATTAAGCATAAAAAATCATAATGTTTTCAGTTATCTTGAAAAGTTTTCAATTATAATACAATCAACTGAGAGTGACATTCTTATATAAACAGTAGAGACAGTAGCCTATTAGGTAGGGGTTCGCCCTTAGTTCCGTTTTATTGCTATTTATTATTTAAAGACATTATGATACGGATGCATCTGATATGGAAAGATATACAGATTACTTTGCTTTTCAGATGGATCAATCCATTTTTCTCAAGCTATTTACCCTGAGCGTAAGGAAAGAACTACAAGCCACCAAAAAAAAAATGTATTTCTTATCTTTTGCATCTCATAGAACGGACTCTTTTTCATAAAAAAATAAAAGCAGTTTGCAAGATTTAAATTCACCAAACTGTTTCCGAGATCATTAAAGATAAACACAAATATTTTGCAGATTGTAATTTGGAATCAAATAGATAGCTGATATTTTATTGAATCAAAATGTGAGAGAGATTTCATCTGCAATCATGCTTAGGCTAGGGATAGAACTTGTACTTAAACCATAGAATTATTTCATTGAATGGGCGTACTACCCTCGTTTTCCTCCGCACGTTTTGTTTTAATTTGGAAATAAATATTAAGACAATCGGACCATGTATGTAACATGTTATTAGAGTTTTAGTATAGTTCTAGGTAATAACTGTTTTAAATCTCGTTCATCTAACTACGAATGACATTCTGTTAACAACAGTAGAAACAGTGGAATATCTTAATAAGATTCGCCTTTAGTATTGTTTTTTATGGTCAACATTTTCAGACATTATGATACAAATGAGGCTAATATGGCGAGACATACATGACTAAGATAAAGATTCGATTCAATTTGATCAATTAAAGTGTAATTATTAGTAAAATGTATTAAGCTTTTCTTAAAATCAGAATATATTATATGTTTTCATTTTATTGATTACGTGGTTTTATGATAGATAACTTACTTACAACTGAATTCATATTAAGAAATCATTCATTGCATTGCATTATGGTATTATATCCATTATATAATACATAAATATATAGCACTTATGGCGATATTTTTACACAGAAGCTTCTGTGGCTTCTGTTCAAGTTGGAATGTCCTTATGAGAATATTACTCCTATTAAAAATTACAAGTTTTTACTACAAATTCAATGAAAGAATAAGTTAGAATTGGCAGAGAGATTTTAATTTTGTCACGCAATCTGTACAATCAACAACAACAACAACAAGGTCTACATCGACGAGGATTTGGAAGACAGTTTCTTTTCTTTTCTTTTACATAGATAAAAGAAGCCGAACAATGATAAACCATAATAATTCATAATGTGTCCGTTAGTTTCAAATGTTGTCAGTTATAATACAGTAACTGAGAATGACAAAATAACAATATCATTTAACCAGTAAAGGCAGTGGCCTTTTTGGTAGGGATTCGCCGAAAGTTATGTTTTTTCTTTTATATTTTTCTATATTTTTAGCTCCCCTGAGCACGAAGTGCTCTTGGGGAGCTATTGTGATCGGTCATCGTCCGTCGTCCGTCCGTCTGTCCGTCCGTCCGTCCGTTCGTTCACAATTACAAAAAAATCTTCTCCTCCTAAACTAACAATGGAATTTCAACAAAACTTCACAGTAATGATCCTTAGGTCATGCTCTTTCAAAATACTTCAACGAATTGAAATCCATGGAGAACTCTGGTTGCCATGGCAACGGAGTGAAAAAACTTAAAAAATCTTCTCTTCCCAAACGGTAAGGCCTAGAGCTTTGATATTTGGTATACATCATCATCTATTGGCCCTCTACCAAAATAGAATTACAGTATTCTGAAAATTAGCCCTTTTCTTTGTTATCCCTTATTTTACATAGAAATAAAGAAGGAAATCTTTAAAAATCTTCTTCTCCATAACCATAAGGCCTAGAGCTTTGATATTTGGTATACATCCTCATCTATTGACCCTCTACCAAAATATTTCAAAGAATTACCGTACTCTGAAAATTAGCCCTTTTCTTAATAATCCCTGATTTTACAGAGAAATTAAGGAGGAAATCTTTAAAAATCTTCTTCTCCAAAACAATAAGGCCTAGAGCTTTGATATTTGGTACAAATCATCATCTATTGACCCTCTACCAAAATACTTCAAAGAATTATAGTATTCTGAAAATAAGCCCTTTTCTTAATAATCCCTGATTTTACAGAGAAATTAAGGAGGAAATCTTTAAAAATCTTCTTCTCCAAAACAATAAGGCCTAGAGCTTTGATATTTGGTACAAATCATCATCTATTGACCCTCTACCAAAATACTTCAAAGAATTATAGTATTCTGAAAATAAGCCCTTTTCTGGGGGATCCCTGATTTTACATAGAAATTTAGGAGGAAAACTTTAAAAATCTTCTTCTCCAAACCATAAGGCCTAGAGCTTTGATACTTGGTACAAATCATCATCGATTGATCCTCTACCAAAATACTTCAAAGATTTACCACATTTTGAAAATTAGCCGTCTTCTTGACAATCCCTGATTTTACATAGAAATAAAGGAGGAAATCTTTAATAATCTTCTCCTCACAAACCATAAGGCCTAGCGCTTTGATATTTGGTACAAATCATCATCTATTGACCCTCTACCAATATACTCCAAAGAATAACAGTATTCTGAAAATTAGCACTCTTCTGGTCGATCCCTGATTTTACATAGAATTAAAGAAGGAAAACTTTAAAAATCTTCTTCTCCCAAACCATTAGGCCTAGAGCTTTGATATTTTGTACATATCATAATAAATTGGCCATCTACCAAAATACTTCAAAGAATTATCATACTCTGAAAATTAGCCCTTTTCTGTGCGATTCCTGATTTTACAAAAGAATAAAGAAGGAAATCTTTGAAAATCTTCTCCTCCCAAACCATAAAGCCTTGAGCTTTGATATTTGGTACATATCATCAGCCATTGACCCTCTATCAAATTACTTAAAAAAATAGCCCTTTTCTGTGCTATCCCTAATTTTAGTTAGGAATAAATAATGATATCTTTGAAAACCTTCTTCTCCTAAACCATTAGGCCTAGAGCTTTTATACTTGATATTTGGTACATATCATCAGCCATTGACCCTCTATCAAATTACTTAAAAAAATAGCCCTTTTCTGTGCTATCCCTAATTTTAGTTAGGAATAAATAATGATATCTTTGAAAACCTTCTTCTCCTAAACCATTAGGCCTAGAGCTTTTATACTTGGTATGTATTGGTGTCTATACTTCAAAGCATTACCATATTCAGGAAATTAGTGCTATATGGTTGGATCAACAAAATACCTAGGATTTAAAGAGAAATCCTTAAACATCTTCTCCAAATAATTAGGCAGAGGGCTTTGCTATTTTGTTTATATCATAAAGCCATAAACCATCATACTCAGGGGAGCGATTTAGGACCATCATGGTCCTCTTGTTAGATATTATAACTGCAGCTGATATCGAAAGACATTCATAATAGAAATAAGAATAAAGTTGACTTTACCGATTCCGAGATCATAAAAGAGAGTCTTAATTCTGATGTATTTTTTATGTTGGAATGCGGAGCAATTCCAACTTAGATTTAACAAAACCGCAAAATGAATACAAGACAATTTCATTTCAGGTTTTTTGATAACACATATCACGTGATCTCTTAGATATGAATACACCTCGGGTTACTTGTCATCCCAACTTGCCACTGACAATCAGTTAGTTGTAGCCGAAGACAATAATATGGCACATGTAAAGGATGATATAAAAATTCGTTTAGAGACTTCTAAACATGCTTAAGTTTGCTTTAAATTATTAAAAGATAAGGTAATAACCAGCGCAATAATTGTTTTTTGTGATTCGCCGTCCCTTGTTTGGAAATAACGTGATCTCAAGTGACATGTGGTAGTCATGTGACCATAGATAAGCAATTTTTACAAATATGGTTGAGGTCGCAAATGTATCTGTACAATAATCACGCAGTCCAGTACTTTAAAACATTCTTGAGCGATTAAGGGGGATCGTAGGCATCAAGCAAACGCGATTATTGTGGGATTTACAGCTTTTAAACAATAAAAATCAAATAAATGCAAAACGAAAGTAGAAGATTTTGAAAATTATAATGTAAACAAAAAAACAAAAAAGTTATCATCAAATGATATAATTACTCATCAGTTCGGAGTTTTCTCTTTTGAAAATAAAGCAATTATTGCCTTCCCGTTTGTCATCGATGTAGCAGTTGCTGTTGTTGTTTATTTAGATGGCCTGAACATTTTAATACTTTCAGCCAAATTAAACCTCATTCTGTCATTGAATTCGAAGTGAGGACTTGTTAGTTTAGATAAGCTTAACTTTTTCCTCTAGATATACCAACGTGAACGGGAGTCACAGAAGCATGTTTGGTAAATATCATCCTAAGTGCTTTAATAATATATTACATTCCGGTACATGGTAAAACTAATACATTTGATATGACGATGCAAATACAATGAACTATTTCGATATTTTATAAAATTGGTTGCAATCATATTATCTATCATAATCGCAAGTTTAAAAGATTGCTTATTTTAGAACTTCATTATCATTCATTTTCTTTTAAAGGTATCAATCGATACAAGGTCAATTTTACAAGTATCATAAAATAAACGTATTTCATTTTGTATCAAGTAAAGGAGTTTATCCATTAAGACTAAACTGACTACTAGATTGAGATCTTATTCTGTACTTGATTAATCAGGAATTAATACGGAAATAACTGCAATTTATTTATTTGAAACATATGAAAATACAGTCATTGATAGTGAGAAAGTAAAACAATGACAATAAAGACATGGAGACCATATGATATATTCTGATTTATATAATGATTAATTCATCTTTATCCTGTTTGCCTAGTTATATTTGCATCATTTGTATTGCTTGAAATATCAATACATGAAAACAGCACTAATTAGCGTCGTATCCGAATATGCTTCTGTCATTTGTACATCGATGTGCGAAATTTAATAAAATTTTCACCTAAAACTATGGTACAATTCTAAAAGTTTTTTACACTTTTCATATTTTTCTGAACTCTGCGTTTGTCCTATGGTAAAAGCAACGAAATTGTTAGAGTTAAAATTTTGATTTACCTTGTATTTATGAAATGTAATATCAAAATAAATATTAAGTAATCGAAATGTCATTAAGGATTCACTACTCAAATTAGACATTGATTTTGTACTTGATACATTGGTAATTATCATACTAATACATGCAATATGACAGTTCATATTCAATGAATTACTTTAATATTTCACTTAAACTTAATTGCGATACAATAATATATTATAAACACAATTATAAAGAATTATGTACTAAACACAAAACAAAGCGATATAAGGAAGGATAAAGATATTTCATAGTATGAATGAAATTACATCAATTTAACTTAATTAATGATAAATCCTTTATTTGATTTAAACAAAGGCAAAAGGCGTCAATGCAATCATTTATAGTGAAGAAATAAAATGATACCAGAGGAAAGGAAATCATGCGAATAATTCTGATTTCAATAATTACTTAATACTTTGTCATTGTTACAACAATACAATTATCCAGCTGGAACGAAGGGTATTTTTTATGATATATGCCTCGTCATATTCGCGTTTTAGTACTAAATCTTCTTTAAAATGTAAATAGAAAAAAAAAAACAGCACTAAAGGCGCATTTCATTCAAATAAGCTACTATGGCTACTGTTGTTTAATGATTTTCACTGTTAGTTGAATGAGATTTAATAAGATTATCAACTAAACTGTGCTACAAGCATAATAACATGTAACAAACTTCTCCCTTTTACGAACTTTGCGTTTGACCTACGGTAAAATTCATGTTAAAGGTAAAGTTGTGACTTGCCTTTGTATCACTCACTCGTAATATCTTGAATGACTTGCCTTTGCAACACAAAATCGTAATATCTTATTTAATTCAAATTTATCAAGTTAATTCAGCCTTCTTTCCAAATTATAGCAACCCAAGGGTTGTGCTTCGATTTCATAAATACAATCCCGACCAAAAGTAGAGACAATAAAGAGTCAATGAATTATCATCAATAAATTTTCCTTTGAAATATACGCTTAATCAGATTTGAGTCAATCATTTAGTACCGATCAAACCCAGAAACAATAATTATTTAATGAAAAATCATTCAATTTAACTTCTAAATAAAATTTACATCAGTTTTGTGTCTATATTTTATGATCTTGTGAAAAGTTAGGTCAACCCAATTCTTGCTTACTGCTACTTGATGCTTGTCTCAGGAAAACTGTTGTCGAGCCCGCAAAGGTTTGTTGGTATCATGCTCCGGACAAGCACAATTTTAGTGTTTGACCTAGAGCCTTGCCCTTGAACCTTTCCAAAGAATTCATTCAAATGGCACATCTACTAATGATTGGAATAGTTGTGCCAATTTATTTTGAAATCCTTCAATAATTGAAGATGAAATGCTCTTGACAATAACAATTGTAGTGTTTGACCTTGAGCTGTGACCTTGACATAAGAACTATCTCAAAAATCTTTCAAATGGTACATCTACTCATGGTAGAAAATAATTGTGCCAAATTATTTTGAAAACTATAAGTAATTTTCCTGACTAACACAATTTTAGTGTTTAACATTGAGACGTGACCTTGGCATAAAAACTATCCCAAAAATTCTTTAAAATGGCACAACTACTCATGATTGAGAATAATTGAGCCAAGTTATTTTGAAATCCATCCATAAATGTAGGAGTAATTCTCCGGACATATTCGGACGGACGGACAGACTAACTAACGGACTAACGCACTTATGTACATTCATCGACTTGTCATAGCGACAACTTTGTCTCGCTCATCAAAAGCGGGCTCGACAAAAAGTGACCGTCCTTTGAGATGCAAAAGTTAAAAGTAATAAGTTTTTTTTCTTCTGTATAAGGCAAACATCTTTAGGCATGGATATTTATTTATTCATTCTATACAATTCATAGATCTGTAATGGATAGTACGCTATATACTGTATTATCTTTCCGTACTAGTTGTTTTTGTTTAATAGTTTCTATTAATAGAAACGTAAAAAAAAGAACTTAAGGCGAACCCTACCTGAAAGACTACTGTGGCTACTGTTTATATCAGAATGTCATTTTAATTTAAATGTATTTTAAGTATATAAACACTTTAAAATGACGGATAACAAGTTAATGTATTATAATTGTGACAACTTTTAAATATGAAAAAAGATTTGCCTTTGTAACACCAAATCGTAGTGTATCTATCAATTGAAATTTATCAAGCCAATTCAGATTTCTTTGCAAATTATATCAAATCAAGGCTTGTGCTTCGAATTCATAAAATCTATCTATGGCAAACTTGTTATCCTTTACTTTAGAAAAAAGATATTACCGACCAAAAGTAGTGACAATAATGAGTCAATGAAATAGCATCGTTCAATTTACTTTTAAATACAAGCTTAATCAGATTTGAGTCAATCATTAATTACCGACCACATCCAGAGACAATAAAGATTAATATAAAATCATTCAATTAGAATTCTAAATAAAATCTATATCAGTTTTGTGTCTATATATTTTATGATGTCGTGAACAGTTAATTCAATCTAATTCTTGCTTACTGCTTTTATTAAGAATAAAAAATACTCCGTCCTGTGAGATGCAAAGTTCAAACTGTTAAGTTCTTCCTTTGTGATATTGAATTATTTGTCTTTTTGAAGGTGAACAGCATGTGGAACAAGTTTATTTATTCATTAAATACAATTGAACCATCTTCAATGAAAGGTATCGTGTATTATCTTTCCGTATTGGCTGCATTTGTACGATAATTTCTATTTATAAGAAACGTAAGAAAACAAACAGAACTAAAGGCGAACCCTACCAAATAAACTTCTGTGGCTACTGTTTATATCAGTATGTCATTTAAATTTAAATGTATTATAATTGAATTAACATTTCAAAATGACGGATTACAAGTTAAATGTATTATAATTGTGACAACAATTTAAAATAACGGAATACTATTATGAGTTGTTATAATTAGCCTCCAAATTGGCTCTCTTTCTTTTTGAAAAAAATAAGCGAAATCATTGTCTTCCATAACGTGGTCGTTGTAGTCGTTGTTATTGTTTATTAAGATGGCAAATTAACTGCAAAATAATAATTATTTCGTTGTAAGGACTTAATATTTAGTTAAGTGATACAATTCCTACATGAACAGAAGCAACAGAAGCATTATTGGTAAAAAGTCGACTTAAGTGCTTTTATTATGTGTTATATCCCGTAACGCGGTGAAACATATTCATATTCAATGAGTTATTTGATACTTTATATAAATTAGTTGTCAAAAACTAATAGATTATAATCAAGCGTATTAAGGAGTGTGTACTTGAGAACTTTATCATCATTCTTTTTCTTTATCTGTATGAATTTTTATTGGAGAGTGTATACAAAATACAAAACAAAAGGAACTAAGAAAGAAGCAAGACGTTTCAAGTTTTGAATAAAATTACATTAGTTTAAGATGCTAAACGTTTAATCTGTTTTTAATTCAGATAAGGCCAACTTCATACCTTTTTTTAGATTAACTTGGAAAATGCTATTTTTTTTACAATTTTGTTTCAGAGAAAGAAGGTTGTCCTTCATGACTCATTAATTCCTAAATTAAGACCTTGTTTGTACTTGTTTATTTAGAAATAAAGCTGGAAACATACATCATCCATTGGTTTTGGAAATGGCGTCAATAAAATTATTGGATATGAAAAAGGCAAAAAAAATGATACTGAAGAATAGGAAACGATTTGATATATTCTGATTTTAAGAACGACAAATACATTTTAATTGTAATTTCATTATAATTTATCCCCTGAAACGAATGGTTATCTTTATCCTATATGCCCTGTCGTATTAGCTTCATTTGTATTATATTTTTTCAAATATAAATACATAAAAAGAGCACAAAAGGCGCAACTTATTTGATTTTGCTACTGTGGCTACTTTTGATGAAATATTGTCATCTGAGTTAGATGAACGGGCTTAAATAAAAAACATCACCTAAAACTATGATAAAATTCTAATTATCTTTCTCATGCATTCACTTTTCCATATACTCTGCGTTTGACATAAGGCAGAAGCCACAGTAAGGTTAGATTTTAACATGTTTACATTTTTGTTCATTTTGTATCAAGGATGAGAGTTTGTGTTTTGGTACTCTTGTTCAATCAGGAATTAGGCGGGAAATAATTGCAATATATGTTTTTGGAAGAGGCGTTTATAAAAACAGAAAAAAACAGAACTTAGGGCTAATCCCTACCAAATAGACTACTGTCGCTACTGTTTATATCAGAATGTCATTCTAAGTTCAATACATTAAAATTAACAATTCAAAATGAAGGAAAGGCACCATCAAATGATATAATTAGTCATCAGTTCGGATATTATTGCTTTCCCGACTGTCATCAGTGCAGTCGTTGCTGTTGTTGTTTATCTAAAGCCGTTTTGAATTGGTTAAGATAAGCTTTACTTTTTCATCTAGACATTCTAACGTGAATGGGAGCGACAGAAGCATCTTCGGTTAATATCGCTCTAAGAACAAAACTAATATATTTGATATGACAATGCATATTTAATGAAATACTTTGATGTTATATATAAATTGGTTGTAATAATTTTATCTATCATAATCACACGAATAAAAGGTTGTATAATTGAGAACTTCATTATCTTTCTTTTTCTTTTAAAGGTATGAATCTATACAAGGTCAATTTCACAAGTATTATAAAATTAACATATTTCATTTTGTATCAAGTAAAGGAGTTTATCCTTTAGGACTCAACTGACAACTAGATTGAGATCTTATTCTAAACCTGATTTATCAGGAATTAATACGGATATAACTGTTATTCATTTATTTGGAAAATATGTAAATACAGTCATTGAAAGAGAGAAAGAAAAACAATGACAATAAAGACATGGAGACCATATGATATGTTCTGATTTCAATAAGTATTAATTCATTTTATATTTCAATAACATTATAAACAATACATCTGGAACGAATTGAAATCTTTATCCTGTTTGCCTAGTTATATTTGCATCATCTGTATTGCTTAAATATCAATACATGAAAACAGCACTAAAGGCGCATCATATCCGAACTTGCTACTGTGGCTACTGTTTATAAAAGAATGTCATTTGTAGATAGATGAAATAAATTTAATAAAATTTTCACCTAAAACTATGGTACAATTCTAATAGGTTTTCACAGGTTTTCACATTTTCCTGTACTCTGCGTTTGTCCTAAGATTAAAGCAACGAAATTGTTAGAGTTAGATTTTTGACTTTCCTTGTATTTATGATATGTAATATCAAGATAAATATTAAGTAATCGAAATGTCATTAAGGACTCAATTCACTACTCAAATTAGACATTGATTTATACTTGATACATTGGTAATTATCACCTTAAGTGCTATACTTATGTATAACATTCCGTAACTTTGTTAAACTAATATATGCAATATGACAATTCATATTCCATATTTGAATTACTTTAATATTTCATTTAAACGAAATTGTGATACAATAATCTTTTTTAAACACAAGTATAAAGAATTGTGTACTTAACACTAAAAAAAGGATCTAAGGAAGATAAAGATAAGACATGGTATGAATGAAATTACATCAATTTAACTTGATTAATGATAAATCCTTTATTTGATTTAAACAAAGTCTAAAGGCGTTAATGCTATTATTTGTAGTGAAGAAATGAAACGATACCGGAGGAAAGGAAACCATGAGACTTATTCTGATTTTATTAATTACTTAATACTTTGTCATTGTTACAACAATACAATTATCCAACTGAAACGAAGCGTAATTTTTCATGATATATGTCTTGTCATATTTGTTTCATTTGTACTAAATGTTCTTTAAAATTTAAATAGAAAAAAAAACAGCAATAAAGGCGCATTTTATTCGAATAGGCTACTACTGTGGATTCTGTTGATAAACGATTTTCACTGTTTGTTGAACGAGAATTAATAAAATTATCAATTAAAGCTATGCTACAAGCATAATAACTTGTAACAAACTTCTCCGTTTTTACGAACTCTGCTTTTGACCTAGATTAAAATCCATAGCACGTTAAAGGTGAAATTGTGACTTGCTTTTGTATCACTAACTCGTAATATCTTGAATGACTTGCCTTTGTAACACCAATTCGTAATATCTGATTTAACTCAAATTTATCAAGCTAATTTAGTCTTCTTTCCAAATAATAACAAAAAAAGGTTGTGCTTCGATTTCATAAAAAAAATCCGTTTAAAACTTTATTATGCTTAGCTTTGGAAAATATATAACCGACCAAAAGAAGAGCCAAAAATGACTTAATGAATTATCACGAATCAATTTTACTTTTAAATACACTCTTAATCAGATTTGAGTCAATCATTAATTACCTATCAAACCCAGAGACAATAATGATTTAATAGAAAATCATTGTATTTAACTTCTAAATAAAATCTACATCAGTTTTGTGTCTATATTTTATGATCTTGTGAAAAATTAAATCAACCCAATTTTTGCTTACTGCTACTAGATGATTGTCCCAGGAAAACTGTTGTCGAGCCTGCAAATTTTTGTTGGCATCATGCTCCGGACATACACAATTTTAGTGTTTGACATTGAGCCTTGACCTTGAACTAGTTTTCCAAAAGATTCTTTGTAATGGCACATCTACTCATGATGGGAATAGTTGTGCCAATTTATTTTGAAATCGTTCAATGATTGTAATGAAATAATCTTGACAATCACAGTTGTAGTGTTTGACCTTGAGCTGTGACCTTGAAATAAGAACTATCCCAAAAATTCTTTCAAATGGTACGTCTACTCATGATGGAAAATAATTGTGCCAAGTTATTTTGAAAACTATAACTAAATGTAGGAGTAATTTTCCTGACTAATACAATTTTAGTGTTTAACTTACACACCTATGCACATTCACCGACTTGTCATAGTGACAACTATGTCTTGCTCACCAAAAGGGGGCTCGACAAAAAGAGAACGGAATACCATTATGAGTTGTTATAATGAGCCTCCGGTTCGGCTGTCTTTCTTTTTTAAAAAAGTAAGCGAAATCATTGTCTTCCATATCCTCGTCGGTGTAGTCGTTGCTATTGCCTATTTAGATAGCAAATTTTGTTGGCAAATTGTAAAATCGTCTGCTAAATAATAACTGATTTCGTAGTGAGGAATTGTTATTTGATTAAGTGATACATTCTCACCAAGACATTCAAACGTGAACAGAAGCAACAGAAGCATTATGGGTTAAAAGTCGACTTAAGTGCTATTATTATGTTACATCCCGTAATGTTTTTTTTTTAAAAAATTTCATACTCAAAGAATTAATTAATATTTTACGTGTATATAAATTAGTAGCTTAAAATTAATATTTTATCAACACGCGTATAAAAGAGTGTGTACTCGAGAAATCTATCAGCATTCTTTTTACAATATCTTTATGAATCTATATCAAAATACAAACCAAAAGAAACTAATATGGAAACAAGAAGTTTCAAGTTTTGAATAAAATTACATTAATTTAAGTTGATTAAGGGGAAAATATGTTATTTGATTAAAACAAAGTCAATTTCATTACTAATTTTAGGTCAACTTAAAATATGTTTACTCTTTTAGCTCCCCTGAGCACGAATTGTGATCGGTCATCGTCCGTCGTCCGTCCGTCCGTCCGTCCGTTCACAATTACAAAAATAATCTTCTACTCCTAAATTAACCATGGAATTTCAACAAAACTTCACAGGAATTATCCTTAGGTCATGCTCTTTCAAAATACTTCAAAGAATTGAAATCCATGAAGAACTCTGGTTGCCATGGCATCGGAGTGAAAAAACTTAAAAAAATCTTCTCCTCCCAAACCATAAGGCCTAGAGCTTTGATATTTTGTATATATCATCACCTATTGACCTTCTATCAAAATACTTCAAAGATTTACCGTATTCTGAAAATTAGCCCTTTTCTGGGCGATCCCTGATTTTACATAGAAATAAAGAAGGAAATCTTTAAAAGTCTTCTTCTTTTAAGGCCTAGAGCTTTGATACTTGGTATACATCATCATCTATTGACCCTCTACCAAAATACTTCAAAGAATTACCATATTCTGAAAATTAGCCCTTTTCTTAATGATCCCTGATTTTAAATAGAAATAAAGAAGGAAATCTTTAAAAATCTTCATCTCCTAAACCATAAGGGCTAGAGCTTTGATATTTGGTATACATCATCATCTATTGACCCTCTACCAAAATACTTCAAAGAATTACCGTATTCTGAAAATTAGCCCTTTTCTTAATGATCCCTGATTTTAAATAGAAATAAAGAAGGAAATCTTTAAAAATCTTCATCTCCCAAACCATAAGGGCTAGAGCTTTGATATTTGGTATACATCATCATCTATTGACCCTCTACCAAAATACTTCAAAGAATTACCGTATTCTGAAAATTAGCCCTTTTCATAATGATCCGTGATTTTACGTAGAAATAAAGGAGGAAATCTTTAAAAATCTTTTTCTCCCAAACCACAAGGCCTAGAGCTTTGAAATTTGGTACAAATCATCATCTCTTGACCCTCTTCCAAAATACTTCAAAGAAATAACATGTTCTGAAAATGGGCCCTATTCTTGGGAAATCTCTGATTTTACATAGAAATAAAGAAGGTAATCTTTATAAATGTCCCAAACCATAAGGCCTCGAGCTTTGATATTTGGTATAAATCATCATCTATTTACCCTCTACCAAAATACTTCAAAGAATTACCGTATTCTGAAAATTAGCCCTTTTCTTAATGATCCGTGATTTTACAAAGGAATAAAGAAGGAAATCTTTGAAAATCTTCTTCTCCCAAACCATAAGGCCTTGAGCTTTGATATTTAGTACAAATCATCATCTATTTACCCTCTACCAAAATACTTCAAAGAATTACCATATTCTGAAAATTAGCCCTCTTCTGGGCGATCCCTGATTTTACATAGAATTTAAGAAGGAAAACTTAAAAAATCTTCTTGTCCCAAACCATAAGGCCTAGAGCTTAGATATTTTGTACATATCATAATATAAAGACCGTCTACCGAAATACTTCAAAGAATTATCATACTCTGAAAATTAGCCCTTTTCTGTGCGATTCCTGATTTTACAAAGGAATAAAGAAGGAAATCTTTGAAAATCTTCTTCTCCCAAACCAAAAAGCCTTGAGCTTTGATATTTGGTACATATCATCAGCAATTGACCCTCTACCAAATTACTTAAAAAATTAGCCTTTTTTGTGCAATCCCTTATTTTAGTTAGGAATAAATAATGATATCTTTGAAAACCTTCTTCTCCTAAACCATTAGGCTTACAGCTTTTTTTACTTGGTATGTATTGATGTCTATACTTCAAAGCATTACCATATTCAGGAAATTAGTGATATATGTAGGGATCATCAATATACCTAGGATTAAAAGAGAAATCTAGAAACAACTTCTCCAAAATAATTAGACAGAGGGCTTTGCCATTTTGTTTATATCATAAAGCCATGAACCATCATACTCAGGGAGCGATTTAGGACCATCATGGTCCTCTTGTTTTGTTTCTTTTTTTTTTTTTTGGTTTTTTTTAAATTTTGTTTCAAAGAATGGAGGTTGTCCTTCTTGACTCATTAATTCCTAATTTTAGACCTTGTTTGCGCTTGTTAAATTAGGAATAAAGCTGGAAATATACACAAACAATTGTTTTTGAAAATGGCGTTAATAAAATTATTGGATATAAAAAAGGGAAAAAAATGATACTGAAGAACAGGAAAGGATATGATATATTCTGAATTTAAGAACTACACATACATTTTAATTATAATTCCAGTATAATTCACCCCATCTGAAACGAATGGTATCACACATGCCTTGTCATATTAGATGTGGCTACTTTGATGAAAGGTCGTCATCTTAGTAAGATGAACGAGCTTTAATAAATATCATCCCCTAAAACTAAGCTACAATTCAAAATATCTTTCTCATGCATTCACTTTTCCATATAGCCTGCATTTGACAAAAAGCCACCGCAAGATTAGATTTAAAGATGCTTAAATTTTTATCCATTTTTTTCAAGGATTGGAGTTTTTCTTTTGGTACTCAATTGACTGATTAGAAAAAGAACTCGTTCTATCAGGAATTAAGCAGGAAATAATTACCATTTATGTTTTTGGAAAAGGCGTTTATAAAACAGAAAAAACAACAACAGAACTTAGGGCGAATCCCTACCAAAAAGACTACTGTTGCTACTGTAGAATGTTATTATATGTTAAATTCATTTTAACTCACATTTCAAAATGAAGGAATACCATCATCAAATGATATAATTAATCATCAGTTCGGAGTTTTCTCTTTTGCAGATAAAGCTATTATTGCCTTCCCGACTGTCGTCGGAGTAGAAGTTGATGTTGTTGTTTATTTAGAAGGCCGAACAAATTTTAATGCTTTCACCCAAATGCGCCTTTAGTGCTGTTTTTTTCTATTTACATTTTTAAAAAACACCTAGTACAAAAAGCGAATATGACGAGGCATATATCATAAAAAAGTACCTTTCGTTCCAGTTGGATAATTGTATTTTTGTAACAATAACAAAGTATATTTGATATAAGCTTCTGTGGCTACTGTTGATAAATGATTTTCACTCTTAGTTGAACGCGATTTAATAAGATTATCAACTAAAACTATGCTACAAGCATAAAAACTTGTAACAAGTTTCTCCCTTTTAACGAACTTTGCGTTTGACCTACGGTAAAATCCATAGCACGTTAAAGGTGAAATTGTGACTTGCCTTTGTATCAGTAACTCGTAATACCTTGAATGACTTGCCTTTGTAACACCAATTCGTAATATCTTATTGAATTCAAATCCAGCAAGCTAATTCAGCCTTCTTTCCAAATTATAGCAAACCAAGGATTGTGCTTGGATTTCATAAAAACAATCCCGACCAAAAGTAGAGACAATAATGAGTCAATGAATTATCACCAATCAATTTTCCTTTGAAATATACGCTTAACTAGATTTGAGTCAATCATTAAGTACCGACCAAACCCAGAAACAATAATTATTTCATAAAAAATCATTCAATTTAACTTCTAAATAAAATCTTCATCAGTTTTGTGTTTATATTTTATGGTCTTGTGAAAAGTTAGCTAAACCCAATTCTTGCTTACTGCTACTTGATGCTTGTCAATGGAAAACTGTTGTCGAGCCCGCAAAGTTTTGCTTGCATCATGCTCCGGACAAGCACAATTTTAGTGCTTGACCTTGATCCTTTAGCCTTGACCTTGAAAAAAATTCATTCATATGGCACATCTACTAATGATTGGAATAGTTGTGCCAATTTATTTTGAAATCATTCAATAATTGTAAATGAAATGCTCTTGACAATCACAATTGTAGTGTTTGACCTTGAGCAGTGACCTTGACATAAGAACTATCCCAAAAATTCTTTCAAGTGGTACATCTACTCATGATGGGATTAGTTGAGCCAATTTATGTTGAAATTCTTCAATAATGGTAGATGATATGCTCTTGACAATCACCATTGTAGTGTTTGACCATGAGCTATGACATTGACATAAGAATTATCTCAAAAATTCTTTCAAATGGTACATCTACTCACGGTGGAAAAAATTGTGCGGGCTCGACAAAAAGAGACCGTCCTTTGAGAAGCAAATGTTAAAAGTAATAAGTTCATTTTTTCTTCTGTATAAGGCAAACATCTTGAGGAACATGGATATTTATTTATTCATTCTATACAATTCATAGATCTGTAATGGATAGTACGCTATATCATGTATTATCTTTCCGTACTAGTTGCTTTTGTTTAATAGTTTCTTTTAATAGAAACGTAAAAAATAGAACTTAAGGCGAACCCTACCTGAAAGACTACTGTGGCTACTGTTTATATCGGAATGTCATTTTAATTTAAATGTATTATAAGTAAATATACACTTCAAATGACGGATAACAAGTTAATGTATTATAATTGTGACAACATTTTAAAATAACGGAATATCGTTATGAATTATTAAATAATTAGCCTCCAGTTCGGCTCTCTTTCTTTTTGAAAAAAGTAAGCGAAATCATTGTCTTCCATATCGTCGTCGGTTTAGTCGTTGCCTATCTAGATGGCAAATTTAGTTGGCAAATTTCCAGGACATTCCAACGTGAACAGAAGCAACAGAAGCATTTTTGGTAAAAAGTCGACTTAAGCGCTTTTTTTATGTGTTACATCCCGTAAAGTGGTAAAACATATTCATATTCGGCGAATAAATTAATATTTTACGTGTATATACATTAGTAGCTAAAAATTAATATATTATCAACACGCGTATAAGAGAGTGTGTACTTGAGAAATTCATCATCATTCTTTTCCAATATATGTATGAATCTATAACGAAGAATATGTCCAAAATGCTAAACAAAAGGAACTAAGAAAGGACAAGACGTTTCAAGTTTTTGATAAAATTACAACAATTTAAGTTGATTAAGGGGTAGATATGTTATTTGATTAAAACAGAGTCAATTCCATTATTAATTTTAGGTTAACTTAAAATATGTTAATTCTTCTTTTTTTTGGAAATTTTTGTTTCAAAGAAAGGAGATTGTATTTCGTGACCCATTAATTCCTGAATTTAGACCTTGTATGAACTTGTTTAATAAGGTAATTTTTATGATATATGCCTTGTCATATTCGCTTTATTTGTACAAAATGAAAATGGAAAAAAGAGCACTTAAGGGCAACTTATTCAATTTTGCTACTATTGCTACTGTTGATAAAAGATTTCCATTGTTAGTTGAACGAGATTTAATAAGATTATCAACTTAAACTATGCTACAAGTTAAATTACTTGTAACAAACTTCTCCTTTTTACGATCTCAGCGTTTGACCTATGGTAAAATCCATAGCAACGGTAAAGGTGAAATTGTGACTTGCCTTTGTATTAATAAAACGTACATCTTGAATTATTTGCCTTTGTAACACCAAATCGTAATATCCTAAGGAATTAAAATTTATCAAGCCAATACGCCGTCTTTGCAAATTATAGCAATCCAAGGCCTGTGCTCCGAATTCATAAAATCTATCAATGGCAAACTTTTTATCCTTTACTTTAGAAAATAAATATTACCGACCAAAAGTAGTGGCAATAATGATTCAATGAAATATCATCGTTCAATTTAATTTTAAATACAATCTTAATCAGATTTGAGTCAATCATTAATCACCGACCACATCCAGAGACAATAGTAATTAATATAAAATCATTCAACTTAACTTCTAAATAAAATCTACATCAGTTTTGTGTCTATATTTTATGATGTCGTGAACAGTTAATTCAACCTAATTCTTGCTTACTGCTTTTACTAAGAATAAAAAATGCTCCGTCCTGTGAGATGCAAAAGTTCAAACTGTTAAGGTCTTCCTTTGTGATATTGAATTCTTTGTCTTTTTGAAGGTGAACAGCATGTGGAACAAGTTTATTTATTCATTAAATACAATTGAACCATCTTCAATGAAAGGTATCGTGTATTATCTTTCCGTATTGGCTGCATTTCTGCATTTGTACGATAATTTCTATTTATAAGAAACGTAAAAAAAAAAAAAAAAAAAAAAACAGAACTTAAGGCGAACCCTACAAAATAAACTTCTGGGGCTACTGTTTATATCAATATGTCATTCAAATTAACATGTATTATAATTGAAATTATAAATCACTATAATATATCCCCTGAAACGAATGGTTATCTTCATACTATATGCCTTGTCGTATTAGCTTCATCTGTATTATATATTTTTCAAATATAATACATAAAAAAGGCAAAAGAGGCGCAACTTATTTGATTTTGCTACCGAGGCTACTTTTGATGAAAGATTGTCATCTAAGTAAATGAACGCGCTTGAATAAAAGACATCACCTAAAACTATGATAATATTCTAATTATCTTTCTCATGCATTCACTTTTCCATATACTCTGCGTTTGACATAAGGCAGAAGCCACATTAAGGTTAGATTTAAACATGCTTAAATTTTTGTTCATCTTGTATCAAGGATGAGAGTTTGTATTTTGGTACTCAATTGACTACTAAAAATAAGAACTTGTTCTGTAATTGTTTAATCAGGAATTAGGCAGGATAATAATTGCAATTTATGGTTTTTGAAGAGAAATTTATAAAAACAGAAAAAACAGAACTTAGGGCTAATCCCTACCAAATAGACTACTGTCGCTACTGTTTATATCAGAATGTCATTCTAAGTTTAATACATTAAAACTAACAATTCAAAATGAAGGAATACCATCATCAAATGATATGATTAATCATCAGTTCGGATATTATTACCTTCCCAACTGTCATCGGTGCAGTCGTTGCTGTTGTTGTTTATTTAAAAGCCGTTTTGAATTTCAATACCTTCATCCAGATAATAACCTCATTCTGTCATTGAATTCGGACTTGTTAGTTTGGATAAGCTTTACTTTTTCATCTAGACATTCTAACATGAACGGAAGCCACAGAGGCATCTTTGGTAAATATCGCCCTAAGTACAAAACTAATATATTTGATATGATCATGCATATTTAATGAAATATTTTGATATTTTATCTTATAATAATGTTATCTATCATAATCACACGAATAAAAGATTGTGTATTTGAGAACTTCATTATTATTCTTTTTCTTTTAAAGGTATGAATCTATGCAAGGTCTATTTCAAAAGTATTATAAGAATAACATATTTCATTTTGTATCAAGTAAAGGAGTTTATCCTCAACTGACAACTAGATTTAGATCTTATTCTGTACTCGATTAATCAGGAATTAATACGGAAAAAACTGCAATTAATTTATTTGGAAAATATGTTAATACAGTCATTGATAGTGAGAAAGAAAAACAATGACAATAAAGACATGGAGACCATATGATATATTCTGATTTAAATAATTATTAATTCATTTAAATTTCAATAACATAATAAACAATACATCTTGAACGAATTGAAATCTTTATCCTGTTTCCCTAGTTATATTTGCATCATCTGTATTGCTTGAAATATCAATACATGAAAACAGCACTAAAGGCGCATCATATCCGAACTTGCTACTGTGGCTACTGTTTATAAAAGAATGTCATTTGTAGATAGATGAAATAAATTTTAAAAGATTTTCACCTAAAACTATGGTACAATTTTATAGGTGTATTATCAATATGTAATATAAAAATAAATATTAAGTAATCGAAATGTCATTAAGGATTCACTACTCAAATTAGACATTGATTTGTACTTGATACATTGGTAATTATCTCCTTAAGTGCTATATTTATGTATAACATTCCGTAACGTTGTAAAACTTATATGCAATATTTGAATTACTTTAATATTTCATTTAAACGAAATCGCGATACAATAATCTATTATAAGCACACGTATAAAGAATTGTGTACTTAACACTAAACAAAGGGATCTAAGGAAGGATATAGATATTACATGGTACGAATGAAATTACATCAATTTAACTTGATTAATGATAAATCCTTCATTTGATTTAAACAAAGTCAAAAGGCGTTGATGCAATTATTTGTAGTGAAGAAATGAAACGATACCGGAGGAAAGGAAATCATGAGATTAATTCTGATTTCAATAATTACTTAATACTTTGTTATTGTTTCAACAATACAATTATCCAACTGAAACGAAGGGTAATTTTTTATGATATATGTTTCGTCATATTTTCTTTATTTGTACTAAATGTTCTTTAAAATTTGAATAGAAAAAAAAAACAGCACTAAAGGCACATTTTATACGAATAAGCTACTGTGGATTCTGATGATAAACGATTTTCACTGTTAGTTGAACGAGAATTAATAAAGTTATCAACTAAAACTATGCTACAAGCATAATAACTTGTAACAAACTTCTCCTTTTTAACGAACTCTGCGTTTGACCTATGGTAAAATCCATAGCACGTTAAAGGTGAAATTATGACTTGCTTTTGTATCACTAACTCGGAATATCTGGAATGACTTGCCTTTGTAACACCAATTCGTAATATCTAATTGAGCCTTCTTTCCAAATAATAGCAAAAAAAGGGTTGTGCTTCGATTCCTTAAAAATAATCCATTTCAAACTTTATTTTCCTTAACTTTGGGAAAATACATAACCGACCAAAAGAAGAGCCAATAATGAGTCAATGAATTATCACCAATCAATTTTACTTTTAAATACACTCTTAATCAGATTTGAGTCAATCATTAATTACCGATCAAACCCAGAGACAATAATGATTTAATAGAAAATCATTCACCTTAACTTCTAAATAAAATCTACATCAGTTTTGTGTCTATATTTTATGATCTCTTGAAAAGTTAAGTCAACCAAATTCTTGCTTACTGCTACTAGATGATTGTCCAAGGAAAACTGTTGTCGAGCCCGCAAAGTTTTGTTGGCATCATTCTCCGGACAAGCACAATTTTAGTGTTTGACATTGAGCCTTGACCTTGAACTAGAAGCTTTCCAAAAGATTCTTTGTAATGGCACATCTACTCATGATTTGAAATAGTTGTGCCAATTTATTTTGAAATCGTTCAATGATTGTAGATGAAATAATCTTGACAATCACAGTTGTAGTGTTTGACCTTGAGCTGTGACCTTGAAATAAGAACTATCCCAAAAATTCTTTCAAATGGTACATCTACTCATGATGGAAAATAATTGTGCCAAGTTATTTTGAAACTATACCTAAATGTAGGAGTAATTTTCCTGACTAACACAATTTTTAGTGTTTAACTAATGAACTAACGCACTTATGCACATTCACCGACTTGTCATAGTGACAATTATGTCTTGCTCACCAAAAGCGGGCTCGACAAAAAGACCGTCCTATGAGATGCAAAAGTTAAATGTTATAAATTTTTCCCTTGTGATATTTAGTTTTTTTCTTTTATATAAGGCAAACAACCTGAGGAACATGGGATATTTATTTATTCACTCTATACTATTAATCTATATTAAATGGATGTACGTTATATCAGGTATTATCTTTCCGTATTAGCTGCTTTTGTTCAATAATTACTATTAATAGAAAATGTTAAAAAAGAACTTAAGGCGAACTAGACTACTGTAGCTACTGTTTATATCAAAATCGCATTTTAATTTAAATGCATTATAATAAATAAACACTTAAAATGACGAACAACAAGTTAAATGTATTATAATTGTGCCATATTTTAAATAACAGAATGAGTTGTTATAATTAGCCTCCAGTTCGGCTCTCTTTAAAAAAGAAAAAAAAAACAACTTTTGCTTGTTTTGTTTGAATCGCTTTCAACAATCTTTCAGTTATATGGCGGCGGAAAAAGCACCTAAACATGGATTCCTGGTATTTCTCACACCGGTACCGCCATTACACCCTTTCCTATCCTCCAGCTGCTATCCAGCATAGATCTACGATTATCGACCCATTGGTGTGAGACAAATAGTCGTAAAGGATGAGTGCCGCCGTCGGGGATCGAACCCTTAAAAAACTAAGCGAAATCATTGTCTCCTATATCGTCGTCGTTGTAGTCGTTGCTAATGCCTATTTTGATGGCAAATTTAGTTGGCAAATTGTAAAACCGTCTGCCAAATAATAACTGATTTCGTAGTGAGGACTTGTTATTTGATTAAGTGATATTAATTCTCACCAGGACATTCAAACGTGAACAGAAGCAACAGAAGCATTATTGGTTAAATGTCGACTTAAGTGCTATTATTTTGTGTTACATCCCGTAATGTTTTTAAAACATATTCATATTCGACGAATTAATTAATATTTTACGTGTATATGTATTAGTAGCTAAAATTAATATATTATCAACACGCGTATCAACATGAGTGTGTACTTGAGAAATTCATCATCATTCTTTTTCCAATATCTTTATGAATCTATATCGAAGGGATTGTCAAAAATACAAAACAAAAGGAACTAATAAAAGAACAAGACGTTTCAAGTTTTGAATTAAATTACATAAATTTACGCTGATTAAGGGTAAATCTGTTATTTGATTGAAGAAAGTCAATTCCATTATTAATTTTTGGTTAACTTAAAATATGTTTACTCTTTTGTCTTTTTTAAAATTTTGATTCAAAGAAAGGAGGTTGTCCTTCACGACTCATTAATTCCTAAATTCAGACCTTGTTTGTGCTTGTTCAAATAGGAACAAAGCTGGAAATATACACCATCCATTGTTTTTGACAATGGCGTTAATAATTTTTTTGGATATGAAAAAGGAAAAAAAATGATACTGAAGAACAGGAAAGGGTTGGATATATTTTTAATTATAAATCCATTATAATTCAACCCCCCCCCCCTGAAACGAATGGTAATCTTTATCACATATGCCTTGTCATATTAGATGTTGCTACTGTGGCTACTTTGATGAAAGATTGTCATCTAAGTTAGATGAACGAGCTGTAATAAAAATCATAACCTAAAACTATGCTAAAATTCAAATTATCTTTCTCATGCATTCACTTTTCGATAAACCCTGCGTTTGACATAAGGCAAAAGCAACCGCAAGATTAGATTTAAAGATGCTTACATTTTCATTCATTTTTTTCAAGGATGGGAGTTTGACATTTGGTACTCAATTGGCTACTTAGAATAAGAACTTTAAGCAGGAAATAATTACCATTTATGTTTTGGAAAAGGCGTTTAAAACACAGAAAAAAAGCAGAACTTAGGGCGAATCCCTACCAAATAGACTATTGGCGCTACTGCAGAATGTTAATATAAGTTTAATTCATTTTAACTCACATTTCAAAATGAAGGAATACCATCATCAAATGATATAATAAATCATCAGTTCGGAGTTTTCTCTTTGAAAATAAAGCTATTATTGCCTTCCCGACTGTAATCGGTGTAGAAGTTGCTGTTGTTGTTTATTTAGATGGCATGACAAATTTTAATACTTTCAGCCAAATCAAACCCCATTCTGTCATTGAATTCGAATTGAAGACTTGTTAGTTTAGATAAGCTTAACTTTTTCCTCTAGACATCACAACGCGAAAGGAAGTCACAGAAGCATGTTTGGTAAATATCCTCCTAAGTGCTTTAATAATATATCACCTTCCGGTACATGGTAAAACTAATACATTTGATATGACGATGCAAATACAATGGAATATTTCGATATTTTATACAAATTGGTTGCAATCATGTTATCTATCATAATTACACGTTCAAAAGATTGTGTATTTTAGAACTTCATAATCATTCATTATCTTTTAAAGGTATCAATCGATACAAGGTCAATTTCACAAGTATTATGAAATAAACGTATTCCATTTTGTATCAAGTAAAGGAGTTTATCCTTTAGGACTAAATTGACTACTAGATTGAGGTCTCATTCTGTACTTGATTAATCAGGAATTAATACGGAAATAACTGCAATTTATTTATTTGGAAAATATGAAAATACAGTCATTGATAGTGAGAAAGAAAAACAATGACAATTAAGAAATGGAGACCATATGATATATTCTGATTTAAATAATTATTAATTCATCTTTATCCTGTTTGCCTAGTTATATTTGCATCATTTGTATTGCTTGAAATATCAATACATGAAAACAGCACTAAAGGAGCATCATATCCGAATATGCTTCTGTGGCTACTGTTTATAAAAGAATGTCATTTGTACATCGATGAGCGAAATTTATTAAAATTTTCACCTAAAACCATGCTTAAATTCTAATAGCTTTTCACATTTTTCACATTTTTCTGTACTCTGCGTTTGTCCTAAGGTAAAAGCAACGAAATTGTTAGAGTTAAAATTTTGATTTACCCTGTATTTATGATATGTAATATCAAAATAAATATTTAGTAAACGAAATTACATTAAGGATACACTACTCAAATAAGACATTGATTTGTACTTGATTCATTGGTAATTATCACCTTCAGTGCTATATTTATGTATAACATTCCGTAACGTTGTAAAACTAATACATGCAATATGAAAATTCATATTCCATGAATTACTTTAATATTTCACTTAAACTAAATTGCGATACAATAATCTATTATAAACACAAGAAAAAAATTATGTACTAAACACAATACAAAGGGATCTAAGGATGGATAAATATTTCATGGTATGAATGAATTTACATCAATTTAACTTGATAAATGATAAATTCTTTATTTGTTTTAAACAAAGTCAAAAGGCGTTAATGCAGTCATTTATAATGAAGAAATTAAATGATACCGGAGGAAAGGAAATCCTGAGAATAATTCTGGTTTCAATAATTACTTAATAATTTGTCATTGTTACAACAGCCGTCGTCATAGCGCAGTTGGTAGCGCGTCGTACTGTCAATCTAGAGGTCCCGGGTTCGATCCCCTACGGCGGCACTCATCCTTTCCGACTATTTTTCTCTCATTAATGGGTCGATAATCGTAGACCAATGTGGGATAGCAGCTGGAGGCTAGGAAAGGATGTGATGGCGGTACTGTTGTGAGAAAAACCAAGAATCCATCGTTAGGTGTCCCAACCGCCGCGATATTGTTGAAAGCGGCGTAAAACCTCATTCAAACAAACAAATTGTTACAACAAAACAAATATCCAGCTGGAACGAAGGGCAATTTTTTATGATACATGCCTCGTCATATTCGCTTTTTAGTACTTAATGTTCTTTAAAAATGTAAATAGAAAAAAAAACAGCACTGTAGGCGCATTTTATTCAAATAAGCTACTGTGGCTACTGTTGATAATTTTTTTTTACTCTTAGTTTAACGAGATTTATTAAGATTATCAACTAAAACTATGCTACCAGCATATTAAATTGTAACAAACTTCTCCCTTCATTACGAACTTAGCGTTTTACCTACAGTAAAATCCATAGCACGTTAAAAGTGATTTCTGACTTGCCTTTGTATTACTAACTCGTAATATCTTGAATGACTTGCCTTTGTAACACCAATGCATAATATCGTATTGAATTCAAATTTATCAAGTTAATTCAGCCTTCTTTCCAAATTATAGCAAACCAAGGGTTGTGCTTCGAGTTCATAAAAAAACTATTCCGACCAAAACTAGAGACAATAATGAGTCAATGAATTATCATCAATAAATTTTCCTTTGAAATATACGCTTGATAAGATTTGAGTCAATCATATTGTACCGATTAAACCCAGAGACAATAATGATTTAATTGAAAATCATTCAATTTAACTTCTAAATAAAATCTACATAAGTTTTGTGTCTATATTTAATGATCTTGTGAAAAGTAAGGTCAACCAAATTCTTGCTTACTGCTACTTTATGCTTGTCACAGGAAAACTGTTGTCGAGCCCGCAAAGTTTTGTTGGCATCATGCTCCGGACAAGCACAATTTTAGTGTTTGACCTTTAGCCTTGACCTTGAAAAAAAATTCATTCATATGGCACATCTACTAATGATTGGAATAGCTGTGCCAATTTATTTTGAAATCCTTCAATAATTGTAGATGAAATGCTCTTGACAATCACAATTGTAGTGTTTGACCTTGAGCTAAGACCTTGACATAAGAACTATCTCAAAAAACTTTTCAAATGGTACATCTACTCATGGTGGAAAATAATTGTGCCAAATTATTTTGAAAACTATGAGTATTTTCCTGACTAACACAATTTAAGTGTTTGATATTGAGACGTGACCTTGGCATACAAACTATCCAAAAAATTCTTTCAAGTGGTACAACTGCTCATGATTGAGAATAATTGTGCCAAGTTATTTTGAAATCCATCCATAAATGTAGGAGTCATTCTCCGGACATATTCGGACGGACGGACAGACTAATTAACGGACTAACGCACTTATGTACATTTATCGACTTGTCATAGTGACAACTATGTCTCGCTCATCAAAAGCGGGCTCGACAAAAAGAGACCGTCCTTTGAGATGCAAAAGTTAAAAGTAATAAGTTTTTTTCTTCTGTATAAGGCAAACATGTTGAGGAACATAGATATTTATTCATTCATTCTATACAATTCATAGATATGTAATGGATAGTACGCTATATCATGTATTATCTTTCCGAACTAGTTGCTTTTGTTTAATAGTTTCTTTTAATAGAAACGTAAAAAAAGAACTTAAGGCGAACCCTACCTGAAAGACTACTATGGCTACTGTTTATATCAGAATGTCATTTTAATTTAAATGTGTTATAAGTAAATAAACACTTCAAAATGACGGATAACAAGTTGGTGTATTATAATTGTGACAACATTTTAAAATAACGGAATACCATTATGAATTATTAAATAATTAGCCTCCAGTTCGGCTCTCTTTCTTTTGGAAAAAGGTAGCGAACTTATTGTCTTCCATATCATCATCGGTGTAGTCGTTGCCTATTTAGATGGCAAATTTAGTTGGCAAATTGTAAAACCGTCTGCCGAATAATAACTGATTTCGTAGTGAGGACTTGTTATTTAAATAAGGGATACATTCTCACCAGGACATTCCAACGTGAACGGAAGCAACAGAAGCATTATTGGTAAATAGTCGACTTAAGTGCTTTTATAATGTGTTACATCCCGTAACGTGGTAAAACATATTCATATTCGACGAATAAATTAATATTTTACGTGTATATGTATTAGTAGCTAAAATTAATATATTATCAACACGCGTATCAACATGAGTGTGTACTTGAGAAATTCATCATCATTCTTTTGAATCTATATCGAAGAGAATATCCAAGATACTAAACAAAAGGAAATAATAAAGGACAAGACGTTTCAATTAACACGATTCAAGTTGATTAAGGGCTAAATATGTTTTTCGATTAAAAAAGAGTCAATTCCATTATTAATTTTAGGTTAATTTAACATATTTTAATAATTCTTTTTTTGCAAATTTTTGTTTCAAAGAAAGGAGATTGTATTTCGTGACTCATTAAGGTTATTTTTATGATATATGCCCTGTCGTGTTCGCTTTATTGTACTAAATATTCTTTAAAAATGAAATTGGGGAAAAAACAGCACTTAAGGGCATCTTATTTAATTTTGCTACTATTGCTACTTTTGATAAAAGATTTCCACTGTTAGTTGAACGAGATTTAATAAGACTATCAACTTAAACTATGCTACGAGTTAAATTACTTGTAACAAACTTATTCTTTTTAGTAACTCTGCGTTTGACTTACGGTAAAATCCATAGCAACGGTAAAGGTGAAGTTGTGACTTGCCTTTGTATTAATAAATCGTACATCTTGAATGATTTGCCTTAGTAACACCAAATCGTAAAATCTTAAGGAATTAAAATTTATCAAGCCAATTCGGCCTGCTTTGCAAATTATAGCAAACCAAGGGTTGTGCTTCGAATTCATAAAATATATCAATGGCAAACTTTTTATCCTTTACATTAGGAAATAGATATTACCGATCAAAAGTAGTGACAATAATGAGTCCATGAAATATCATTGTTCAATTTACTTTTAAATACAAGCTTAATCAGATTTGAGTCAATCATTAGTTACCGATCACATCAAGAGACAATAATGATTTAATAAACAATCATTCAATTCAACTTGTAAAAAAAATCTACATCAGTTTTGTGTCTATATTTTATGATCTCGTGAACAGTTAATTCAACCTAACTCTTGCTTACTGCTTTTATTAAAAATAAAATATACTCCGTCCTGTGAGATGCAAAAGTTCAAACTGTTAAGTGCTTCCTTTGTGATATTGAATTCTTTGTCTTTTTGAAGGTGAACAGCATGTGGAACAAGTTAATTTTTTCATTAAATACAACTGAACCATCTGAAATGAAAGGTATCATGTATTATCTTTCCGTATTGGCTGCATTTGTACGATAATTTCTTTTTATAAAAGACGTAAAAAGACAAGCAGAACTTAAGGCGAACCCAACCAAAACTTAAGTGATTTTATTATGTGTTATATCCCGTAGCGTGGTAAAACATCTTCATACTGAATGAGTTATTTGATACTTTATATAAATTAGTTGTTAAAAACTAATAGACTATAATCAAGCATATTAAGGAGTGCGTACTTGAGAACTTAATCATCATTATTTTTCTATGTCTGTATTAATTTTTATCGGAGAGTATGTACAAAATACAAGTCAAAAGGAACTTAGAAGGAATCAAGACGTTTCAAGTTTTGAATAAAATTACAGCAGTTTAAGATACTCAACGTTTAATCTGGTATTTAATTAAAAGAAACCAATTTCATAACTATTTTAAGATTAACTTAGATTACGCTATTTTTTTCACATATATCACATATGCCTTGTCATATTAGATGTTGCTACTGTGGCTACTTTGATAAAAGATTGTCATCTTAGTTAGATGAAAGAGCTTTAATAATTAAAGTGCCGTACGCACTGTAATTGGTCGTCACTGAGAAATTGGACATATCGTTGCATTCCGACTTTAGAATTAGGGTCAAACAACTATAATGTCTATTACTTTCACAACACGTAGGTTCTATCCTAGTGTATGATATTTCCGAAAATGTTAATTAGAACTAATATGATGCAACATGGGTACCGACAAAAAAGCAACTTTTTGTGAAAACTAAATTTTAAAAATTCTCGATTGTTAAATAGTCATGGTTAGATCATCCCTGCAAGCTTTTTTTTATAAAGCCAAAACAGAAATTTATGGAAATATGATAACTTAATTTTAAGAGCAAATGCTGACAGCAGGTTCATGAAAATTCAAAACCCTCTCTTTTTCTGGGCAGAAATTACTAAGTTCCTAAACAGTGCTAATTATAAACAAAGGAAAAAACAATTGATACTATTCTTTGGGCTAATTCTGTAGACAGCTTGAAAGCATAATAATCAAATTTGCTCTCCAGAAGAACTTTCAGTACTTTGATTAGCTTATGGCTAGAAAATAATTGAGTGGCAGTATCATCTTTGTTTACACCTCGATATGATTGAAAGAAAGGGTTGGTTAGACTCGTTCATCACTAGCGGAAAATCCTTGAAGCATTCATCTTTAAAGCGTCCAGTTTTCCTTTACTCCTTTTGATAATTCTTAACATGTAAAATGAAATGATTTTTCTGTTTTCCCGTCAGAATATACGTCCAGTTGGGCTAAAGGCAGTTTTGGTAAATTGCAGCGACACAATCTCGAATTTGTGGTTATATAAATTGATCTACGACCAATTAAAAATCATAACCTAAAACTATGTTACAATTCAAATTATCTTTCTCATGTATTCTCTTTTCCATATACCCTGCGTTTGACATAAGGCAAAAGCCACCGCAAGATTAGATTTAAAGATGCTTACAATTTTTATTCATTTTTCTCAAGGATGGGAGTTTGACTTTTGGTACTCAATTGACTACTTAGAATAAGAACTTGTTCAATCAGGAATTAAGCAGGATATAAGTACCATTTATGTTTTTGGAAAAGGCATTTAAAAACAGAAAAAAATAACTCACATTTCAAAATGAAGGAGTACCATCATCAAATAATATAATTAATCATCAGTTCAGAGTTTCTCTTTTGAAAATAAAGCTATTATTGCCTTCCCGACTGTCATCGGTGAAGAAGTTGCTGTTGTTGTTTATTTATATGGCCTGAAAATTTTAATACTTTCAGCCAAATCAAACCTCATTCTGTCATTGAATTCGAAACGAGGACTTGTTAGTTTAGATAAACTTAACTTTTTTGTCTAGACATCCGAACGTGAACAGAAGTCACAGAAGCATGTTTGGTAAATATCATCCTAAATGCTTAAATTATATATTACATTCCGGTACATGGTAAAACTAATACATTTTATATGACGATGCAAATACAATGAAATATTTCGATATTATATACAAATTGATTGCAATCATGTTATCTATCATAATTACACGTTCAAAATATTGTGTATTTCAGAACTTCATTATCATTCATTTTCTTTTAAAGGTATCAATCGATACAAGGTCAATTTCACAAGTATTATAAGATAAACGTATTTCATTTTGTATCAAGTAAAGGAGTTTATCCTTTAGGACTCAATTGACTACTAGATTGAGGTCTCATTCTGTACTTGATTAATCAGGAATTAATACGGAAATAACTGCAATTTATTTATTTGGAAAATATGAAAATACAGTCATTGATAGTGAGAAAGAAAAACAATGACAATAAAGAAAAGGAGACCATTTAATATATTCTGATTTCAATAATTATTAATTCATTTTTATCCTGTTTTCCTAGTTATATTTGTATCATTTGTATTGCTTGAAATATCAATACATGAAAACAGCGCTAAAGGAGCATCATATCCGAATATGCTTCTGTGGCTACTGTTTATAAAAGAATAAACTTTTCACCTAAAACCATGCTAAAATTCTAATAGCTTTTCACACTTTTCACATTTTTCTGTACTCTGCGTTTGTCCTAAGGTAAAAGCAACGAAATTGTTAGAGTTAAAATTTTGATTTACCCTGTATTTATGATATGTAATATAAAAATAAATATTAAGTAATCGAAATGTCGTTAAGGATTCACTACTCAAATTAGACATTGATTTGTACTTGATACACTGGTAATTATCACCTTCAGTGCTATATTTATGTATAACATTCCGTAACGTTGTAAAACTAATACATGCAATATGATAATTCATATTTCATGAATTACTTCAATATTTCACTTAAACTTAATTGCGATACAATAATCTATTATAAACACAAGAAAAAAGAATTATGTACTAAACACAATACAAAGGGACCTAAGGAAGGATAAAGATATTTCATGGTATGAATGAATTTACATCAATTTAACTTGATAAATGATAAATTCTTTATTTGATTTAAACAAAGTCAAAAGGCTTTAATGCAATTAGTTATAATGAAGAAATTAAATGATACCGGAGGAAAGGAAATCATGAGAATAATTCTGGTTTCAATAATTACTAAATACTTTGTCATTGTTACAACAATACAATTATCCAGCTGGAACGAAGGGTAATTTTTTATGATATATGCCTCGTCATATTCGCCTTTTAGTACTAAATGTTCTTTAAAAATGTATATAGAAAAAAAAAAACAGCACTAAAGGCGCATTTTATTCAAATAAGCTACTGTGGCTACTGTTGATGAATGATTTTCACTGTTGTTGAACGAGATTTATTAAGATTATCAACTAAAACTATATTAATGGTATTCTGTTATTTTAAAATGTTGTCACAATTACAGTACATTAAGTTGTTATCAGTCATTTTGAAGTGTTTATTCACTTATTATACGTTTAAATTAAAATGACATTTTGATATAGACAGTAGCCACAGTAGTCTATTTGGTAGGGTTCGCCTTAAGTATTTTTTTTAACATTTCTATTAATAGAAACTATTAAACAAAAGCAGCTAATACGGAAAGATAATACCTGATATAGCGTACTATCCATTTCATATAGATTAATAGTATAAAGTGAATAAATAAATATCCATGTTCCCCAGGTTGTTTGCCTTATATAAAAGAAAAAAAAATAATTACAAGGGAAGAACTGATAACATTTAACTTTTGCATCTCATAGGACGGTCTCTTTTTGTCGAGCCCGCTTTTTGTGAGCAAGACATAGTTGTCACTGTGACAAGTCGGCGAATGTGCATAAGTGTGTTAGTTCATTAGTTAAACACTAAAATTGTGTTAGTCAGGAAAATTACTCCTATATTTAGGTATAGTTTTCAAAATAACTTGGCACAATTATTTTCCATCATGAGTAGATGTACCATTTGAAAGAATTTTTGGGATAGTTCTTATTTAAAGGTCACAGCTCAAGGTCAAACACTACAATTGTGATTGTCAAGATTATTTCAACTACAATTATTGAATGATTTCAAAGTAAATTGGCACAACTATTCCCCATCAAAATTAGATGTGCCATTACAAAGAATTTTTCGGAAAGCTTCTAGTTCAATGTCAAGGATCAAGGTCAAACACTAAAATTGTGCTTTCCGGAGCATGATGCCAACAAAACTTTGCGAGCTCGACAACAGTTTTCCTGGGACAAGCATCAAGTAGCAGTATGCAGAATTTGGCTGACCGAACTTTTCACGAGATCATAAAATATAGACACAAAACTGATGTAGATTTTATTTAGAAGTTAAATTGAATGATTTTCTATTAAATCATTATTGTCTCTGGGTTTGATCGGTAATTAATGATTGACTCAAATCTGATTAAGCTTGTATTTAAAAGTAAAATTGATTGATGATAATTCATTGACTCATTATTGGCTCTTCTTTTGGTCGGTTATATATTTTCCCAAAGTTAAGGATAAAAAGTTTGAAAATGGTTGTTTTTTATGAAATCGAAGCACAATCTTTTTTGCTATAATTTGGAAAGAAGACTGTATTAGCTTGATAAATTTGAATTCAATAAGATATTACGAATTGGTGTTACAAAGGCAAGTCATTCCAGATATTACGAGTAAGTGATAAGAAAGCAAGTCACAATTTCACCTTTAACGTACTATGGATTTTACTATAGGTCAAACGCAGTTCGTAAAAACGGAGAAGTTTGTTACAAGTTATTATGTTTGTAGCATAGTTTTAGTTGATGATTTTATTAATTCTCGTTCAACTAACAGTGAAAATCATTTATCAACAGAATCCACAGTAGCTTATTGAATGAAATCCGCCTTTATTGCTGTTTTTTTTTTCTATTTAAATTTTAAAGAACATATAGTACAAATAAAGCAAATATGACAAGACTTATATCATAAAAAATTACCCTTCGTTTCAGTTGGATAATTGTATTGTTGTAACAATGACAAAGTATCAAGTAATAATTATCAAAATTAGAATAAGTCTCATGATTTCCTTTCCTTCGTTATCGATTCATTTCTTCACTACAAATAACTGCAATAACGCCTTTTGACTTTGTTTAAATCAAATGAAGGATTTATCATTTATTAAGTTAAATTTATGTAATTTCATTCATACCATGTAATATCTTTATCCTTCCTTACATCCTTTTGTTTAGTGTTAAGTACACAATTCTTTATACTTGTGTTTATAACAGATTATTGTATCGCAGTTTCGTTTAAATGAAATATTAAAGTAATTCAAATATGGAATATGAATTATCATATTGCATATATTAGTTTTACAACGTTACGGAATGTTATACATAAATATAGCACTTAAGGTGATAATTACCAATGTATCAAGTACAAATCAATGTCTAATTTGAGTAGTGAATTGAGTCCTTAATGATTTTTCGATTACTTTATATTTATCTTGATATTACGTATCACAAATACAAGGCAAGTCAAAAATCTAACTCTAACAATTTCGTTGCTTTAGTCTTAGGACAAACGCAGAGTACAGGAAAATGTGAAAACATGTGAAAACCTATTAGAATTTTACAATAGTTTTAGGTGAAAATTTTATTAAATTTATTTCATCTATCTACAAATGACATTTTTTATAAACAGTAGCCACAGTAGCAAGTTCGGATATAATGCGCCTTTAGTGCTGTTTTCGTGTATTGATATTTATGCAAATATAACTAGGCAAACAGGATAAAGATTTCAATTCGTTCCAGATGTATTGTTTATAATGTATTGAAATCTAAATGAATTAATTATTATTGAAATCAGAATATATCATATGGTCTCAATTTCTTGATTGTCATTGTTTTTCTTTCTTACTGTCAATGACTGTATTTACATATTTTACAAATAAAATAAGTTGCAGTTATTTCCGTATTAATTCCTGATTAATCAAGTACAGAATAAGATCTCAATCTAGTAGTCAGTTGATAAACTCCTTTACTTGATACAAAATGAAATATGTTAATCTTATAATACTTGTGAAATTGATTTTGTTCCTTTAAAAGAAAAAGAATGATAATGAAGTTCTCAATACACAATCTTTTATTCGTGTGATTATGATAGACAACATTTTCACAAAAGATGCTTCTGTGGCTTCCGTTCACGTTAGAATGTCTAGATGAAAAAGTAAAGCTTATTTATTTATCGACAGTTAAAACTTCCAAAATGTATACGAACTCCCATCATGTCATATCATTTGGAATGGAAATTGTTGCTATCTTAAGTACAATAAGAAATTTCCAAATACACGGTATCTATTATTTAAATTACAATCACTATCGAAGCAAAGAATAGATGATTTTTAAAGTTTTCCTTCTTTATTTCTATGTAAAATCAGGGATCACTCAGAAAAGGGCTAATTTACAGAATACGGTAATTCTTTGAAGTATTTTGCTAGAGGGTCAATAGATGATGATTTGTACCAATTATCAAAGCTCTAGTCCTTATGGCTTGGAAGAAGAAGATTTTCTAAGTTTTTTCACTCCGTTGCCATGGCAACCAGAGTTCTTCATTGATTTCAATTCTTTGAAATATTTTGAAAGAGCATGACCTAACGATCATTTATGCAGACTGAAATACTGTTAAAAGTGGCGTTAAACCCCATTCAGTCAATCAATTTAAAAGTATTCTAGTTATATTGCAGCGGCTGGAACACCTAACAGTGGATTCCTGGTATTCTCGGACCAGTACTACCACTACAACCTTTCCTAGCCTCCAGTTGCTATCCCACTTAGGTTTGTGATTATCCATCCATGCCTGACACACCAAGTTTAACACCAATTAATCTATTACCAAACGGCAAAATTCTAGACAAGTCCAAATTAAAAGGAGTTGCAGAAAATAATTTGAAGCTGAAAGAATTTAGAATGATCAACTTTCTGGACAGAAAACATTGTTTTAAAATGAAGAAATTGCTAACAAGCAATTTTTTTTTCATTTCACACAATGTTTTCTCAATTGTTTTTCTTGGGGGGGGGCGTCAAAAGCTTTACTATGTGGAAATTGGTCAAACAATATTTCAGTCATATCACGGTCACTGGTCAATCAAACATAGATTTGGTCATTTCTCACACCTGAACAACCATACGATTTAATCTGAGTCACCACATGCTAGGGGCACAACTTATCATTCACCCATTGGTAAGAGATAAATGATTCATGTCATGATGACTTTTGTCATATGTCAGACAGACAATTTTCTGAAATGGGGTTCAAACTCCCAACCCAAGCATTATGAGCATAGGGTGTTATCAATTGAGTTAACTGGATTAAGTAGGACAAGTAAGAAAAGTTAACAAGGCTGTTTTCTGTGATCCAGTAGAAATGTATAACCATATAATTTTGACGATAAATATTCTGTAACCCCTCCTCCCCCAAACCATCTTACAGAATTCAAATTAAGAAAATAAACAGACATACAGATGGGCAGACACAATGGCCCCACCTTGTCTACAGCAGGGTATGTAAACGAATAAATTGAATTTTGTCATGCTGTTTTCGGAATATTTCGGTTTGGGCAGGAGGTTTAGACCAAGATCAGCCTGCAAATAAGTGCATTCTGATCTGGGTGTACACCTCCTGATTGTACTTTTCCTGTCTGAGTTGTTTATGAAATTGATTTCTAAAAGAAATATTGGTTTTTGAACAAGTCTTATCAGTGCTTTCAGTCCTTTGGTTTTACAGCAATTCAGTAAGGTTATTTATACAGCATGACAAAGCATTTAGGAAAAAAATCCCATTAACCCATTTCCACCATGGTGCCAAATATGGTCAATGAATCTTAAATCGGCTTGAAGAAATAGTTAATGTTAAGGTTTTTAAGTAAGTTTTTGAAGAATTTGACCTTAACAAATGACCTTGACCTTGTTGAATTACCAAAACCTTGGTATCTGCGGATGCATTTCAATTTATTATATTGTAAAACTAGAAAATATGCAATCCTGGTGCAAAATCATGGCAACTAAGACATTGATCAAAAACTTTTCTTCACAGTCTTTATTAATCACCAAATATATCATCCTGGTGCCAATTATATTTCATTGCAACTAGGCCAGTGGCAGTCACTTTCATTCATTACCTTGATTTTCAAATGGTTTATTTCATTCAATAAGGTATCTTGTTGTTTTTTTTAATTCAAAATCATGACATTTTGTCCCTTTATGCACCAGCTATTTATAACGTCTGGGGAGGGAATCGAACCCCTATACATGATTTTGAATGAGGAGACAAAATTAATTTGGTCCTGATTGCTTGAATATTTAGCAATATCAGTTTAATCCATTTTGAGCAAAGCAAAAGCGTTTGATTAATGTCGATTTAAATAATCTTCTATTAATAACTTGGATTTCAAAATTTCTGAATTTTAACCCTTCTGATGCTGAACCCGGAATATTTCGGTTTTGGTAGGAGCTGTAGACAAGATCAGCCTGCACACAAGAGCAGTCTGATATTAGTCTACACCTCCTGCTTGTACTTTCCCTGCCAGAGTCGTTTATGAAGTTGATTTCTAAAAGAAACATTGTTTTTTGAACAACAAGTTCTATCAGTGCTTTTAGTCCTTTGATTTTACAGCAATTCAGTAAGGTAATGTATCCAGCATGACAAGTTTTAAAATGATGATGACAACTCAAAACCATTGCATGACATCATGCACAGCAGAATGACCCATCCTTTAGGAACTGGTAAACAGATAAGAATTAACAATAGCTAGATCAGTATGGGGAGTACTCCAGTCACAGGACATCAACAGCAAGATCTGAATAGATATTCACTTGTGAAAGGGCTAATAGCTTTTAGACAACCTTGGCTGGATTTTAATCTACCCCCCAGGGACTCTTGAAAGTGTCAGCAACTTTGCGTCATAAGGGTCATTGCATAACTCATCAATGCACAATTCTGCTTTTTGAAGCTGTGAAGTATCAAAGTTCAGGAAAACTTAGTGGTAAAAAGAGAAATTGCTTAGTCACAGTTTCTCCTTTCTTCACAATTATTTCTACCTTACTTCATATGTAGAAGACTTTGAAATGTTTTCAGTTTAGCCTAGTCCAAAACATTTTCGCCTTTACAATGGGTTCAGATTTGGGAGGCCAGCACCTTCTTTCATCTCGGATCAGTCTAAAGTTTTCTGATGTGGCAAAGTTTTATCACATTACCACATGAGAAAATTTTATATTGGTTCAAATCTGAAGTGGTTGCAGACGAAATTCAAAGCTTCCAAATTTTAAAAATAAGAAAATATAATGAGAAAAGTTCAAAGAAATCTCTTATTACAACCAATTTCTTCTTTTCTCACTATGTTTTTAACTGTTCATTTTCAACCTAGCATAAATTGTGTGGTAATGGCTTAAAACATTGTTTGATAGACTGAATGGTTATAACTCCAACTGTATTTCAGTAATATTGTTACAGCTGGAGCACTTTACCAAGGATTCCTGGTACACCAGTAATATCACTTTATCCTTTCTAAGCCTCAACCTGCTCATCCATCTAAGGTTTACCATAATCACCTATTGGTGGTAGTTTAATATTAGAGAGGGTATTTTTTGTATCCAGGAATCATTTGATTGATTGAATGGGGTTTAACGCCGCTTTTAACAGTATTTCTGTCAAATTACGGCGGCTGGAGCAAGTAACAATGGATTCCTTGTATTTCTCACACCAGTACTACCACTATTCTTTCCTAGCCCCCAGCTGCTACCCCACTTAGGTTTACGATTATCCTCCCATTGGTGAGAGACAAATGTCGGAAAGAATATGTGAAGCCGCCAGGGATGGAACCCATAACATCCCATGATTGTAGATTAGGAGTCTGACGCGCTACCGACTTTGCTATGACGGCGGCTAGCCAGGAATAAAACCTCATCCCATGATTAGGAGTCCTACATCCTACCAACTGTGGTATGGCACAGCCTGAATCTGAAACATTCAATTCAAAGCACTATGGTTAAATGGTGAAAACAAATTGTCAGCTATGGCCATAAAACCTTATACAGTTCCTTCCTGAAGTTGAGGGTGAGTTTAATAGGATTCATGGGACTTACATCAGAAAGGTTTGAGTCCTGGCAACATTTGTGAGTTTCAGGCTCTCAAAACCTGTGTCCTTAACTCCTTATAATTCCTGCCATCAGTGTCTCACTCATATTTTTGATTTAGGATTTTGTTCCATCTGTTTTGCAAAAATGGGGGTTGAAAGACAGAAAATTCTGATAAAAATTCAAACCCTTGTCACCAATTAAGCTTTAGAACAATTAATAATAAGAAATAATTTATTTCTTGATTATGCATCACTTTCATGAACAATGACAATGTATTCATTGACAGTAACGGACCTTCACAACAAAGCTAGCAGTCTAAATAGGTTTCAAATATTATCAACCATACAAACAAATTAACCAGGCCACAAAAAGTTGGTCAGTTTCTAATCAAACCCTTTCCTGTTTTTAAAATCTTAGACTGGTTCAAAATGAAAGAGGTTGTAGATGGCATTGAAAATTGGATGCAATTTGAGAGGAAAAATCCTATGACTTGTTTGAGGTAGAAATATTGTCCAAAAAGATAATTTGCTTGTGGGAAAAGGGTTTAAGAAGCTGCTGACAGTAATATTTGGTCAATAAAATCGTTAATTCCTGATCTTTTGGGGAAGAAAAACATTTATGATGATGAAGGAAATCGCTTGAAACAAGCATTCCCTTTATTGCTTCATAATGACTTTCAAAGCCTTTTTTTGTGGGGGGGGGGCAAAAGCAGCGTTGTGTGGGATTGATTATGGGTAAACTCATTACCACATAATGATCCTGTCTGACGCCCAGAGGTAACTTTCCTGGCAAAAAAGGAACTGATTGTAAAAAGCAATCTTTATTCTTCTCAGATATTTGTATCCTAACTTCTGAGAATCAAAACCATCAAAGCCAGTGTTGGTTAAAAGTCAGGTCTGAAACTAGTAAGGGCTGAGAAAGGGCTTACCGTCAACTCATTCCTCAGTCCATTGGAGGTCACCCCACCCCCCGAACAGCCTGCCCTACGTCAATTGCGATTATGGAACAAGTACAGACTAGCAAAGTGTTCAATCTGTTATGAATAAACAAAAAAAAAAAAAAATAATAATAATTTGAATGCACAAAAAAACATTCAAATTATCTTGAGCTTTGAGTAAAACAGTACATTTAGATTTGACTTACCAAAGCGATACGGACGATGACAGATGGTTCCGTCGGAGTGAAAAATCTTCAGAAAAAATACACATTTTTTAATTGGTCGTAGACCGATTTATTTTACCATAAACTCGAGATTGTGTCGCTGCAATTTACCAAAACTGCCTTTAGCCCAACTGGACGTATATTCTGACGGGAAAACAGAAAAAAATCATTTCATTTTACAAGTTAAGAATTATCAAAAGGAGTAAAGGAAAACTGGACGGTCACACGCTTTAAAGATGCATGCTTCAAGGATTTTCCGCTAGTGATGAACGCGTCTAACCAACCATTTCTTTCAATCATATTCAGGTGTAAACAAAGATGATACTGCCACTCAATTATTTTCCAGTCATAAGTTAATCGAAATACTGAAAGTTCTTCTGGAGAGCAAATCAGATTATTATGCTTTCAAGCTGTCTAAAGAATTCGCCCTAATAATAGTATCAATTGTATTTTCCTTTGTTTATAATCATCGCAATTTAGGAACTTGTTAATTTCTGCCTAGAAAAAGGAAGGTTTTGAAATTTCATGAACCTGCTGTCAGCATTTGCTCTTAAATTTAAGTTATCATATTTCCATAATTTTTCTGTTTTGGCTTTATAGACAAAGCTTTCAGGGATGATCTAACCACGACTATACAACAATCGAGAATTTTTTAAAAATTTAGTTTTCACAAAAAGTTGCTTATTTGTCGGTACCCATGTTGCATCAAAGTCTTACGTTCGTGTAAAATAATATTAGTTCTAATAAACATTCAAGGAAATATCATATACTAGGATAGAACCTACGTTATGTGAAAGTAATAGAAATTAAAGTTGTTTGACCCTAATTCTAAAGTCGGAATGCAACGATATGTCCAATTTCTCAGCGACGACCAATTACAGTGCGTACGGCACTTTGATTTTAAAGGCCAATACTGTTTCGGCGTGATCTTATTTCAGAACTAGTTATTCCGTATCAAGAATTTAATTAAGATTTTATTTCTTCTTCTTGACCTTTGGGCCTGGCAATTTTGACCAATCAAATCATTTGCTGCGGCGCCCTTACGCCGAAAAGTTAAACAAAAAAATTTCTCATAGTAAAAATGCGGGTCTGGTCTAATTCACTTATATCCACAATCGCCTTTTAGAAAAAAACAAAAGACGGTACTACCGCGAAACGATCTTCGATCGTGTCTTGCTTCGCAAGACACGATCTGCGATCTTTATTAAACTTAGAATGACATTCTGATATAAACAGTAGCGACAGTAGCCTATTTTGTAGGGAGTAGCCCTAAGTTCTGTTGTTTTTTTTCTGTTTTTATAAACACCTCTTCCAAAAACATAAATTGCAATTATTTCCTGCCTAATTCCTGATTAAACAATTACAGAACAAGTTCTTATTTTTAGTAGTCAAATGAGTACCAAAACATAAACTCTCATCCTTGATACAAAATGAACAAAAATGTAAGCATGTTTAAATCTAACCATACTGTGGCTTCTGTCTAATGTCAAACGCAGAGTATATGGAAAAGTGAGTGCATGAGAAAGATAATTAGAATATTATCAAAGTTTTAGGTGATGTTTTTTATTCAAGCGCGTTCATCTAACCTAGATGACAATCTTTCATCAAAAGTAGCCACGGTAGCAAAATCAAATAAGTTGCGCCTTTTGTGCTCTTTTTATGTTTTTATATTTGAAAAAATATAATACAAATGAAGCTAATACGACAGGGCATATAGGATAAAGATAACCATTCGTTTCAGGGGATAAATTATAATGAAATTACAATTAAAATGTATTTGTAGTTCTTAAAATCAAAATATATCAAATCATTTCCTATTCTTCAGTATCATTTTTTTCTGCCTTTTTCATATCCAATAATTTATTTTATTGACGCCTTTTCCAAAACCAATGGATGGTGTATATTTTCAGCTTTATTTCTAAATGAACAAGTACAAACAAGGGCTTAATTTAGGAATTAATGAGTCATAAAGGACTCAAATCTGATTAAGCTTGTATTTAAAAGTAAATTGAACGATGATATTTCATTGACTCATTATTGTCACTACTTTTGGTCGGTTATATCTATTTTCTAAAGTAAAGGATAAAAAGTTTGCCATTGATATATTTTATGATTTCTAAGCACAACACTTGGTTTGCTATAATTTGCAAAGAAGGCTGAATTGGCTTGATAAAATTGAATTCATGAAGACATTACGATTTGGTGTTACAAAGGCAAATCATTCAAGATGTACGATTTATTAATACAAAGGCAAGTCACAATTTCACCTTTACCGTTGCTACTGATTTTACCATAGGTCAAACGCAGAGTTCGTAAAAAGGAGAAGTTTGTTAAAACTTGTAGCATAGTTTAAGTTGAAAATCTTATTAAATCTCGTTCAACTAACAGTGAAAATCTTTTATCAACAGTAGCAATAGTAGCAACGTTAAATATGTTGCCCTTAAGTGCTGTTTTTTCCTCATTTTCATTTTAAAAGAACATTTAGTACAAACAAAGCGAATATGACAAGGCATATCTATTAAAAAATTACCCAATTGACATACAAGGTCTAAATTCAGGAATTAATGAATAATGAAGGACAATCTCCTTTCTTTGAAACCCAAAATTCAAAAAAAAAAAAAAAAAGAGTCAACATATTTTAAGTTTTAACTTTTGCATCTCATAGGACGGTCTCTTTTGTTGAGTCTGCTTTTGGTGAGCGAGACATAGTTGTCACTATGACGAGTCGGTATATGTGCATAAGTGTGTTAGTCCGTAAGTTAGTCTGTCCGTCCGTCCGACAATTACTCCTACATTTATGGATGGATTTCAAAATAACTTGGCACAATTATTCTCCATCAAGAGAAGTTGTGCCATTTGAAAGAATTTTTGGGATAGTTCTAATGCCAAGGTCACATCTCATTGTTAAACACTAAAATTGTGTTAGTCAGGAAAATTTCTCCTACATTTAGGGATGGATTTCAATATAACTTGGTGAAATTATTTTCCATCATCAGTAGATGTGCCATTTGAAAGAATTTTTGGGATAGTTTTTGTGTCAAGGTCACAGCTCAAGGTCAAACTTTAAAATTGTGATTGTCAAGAGTATTTAATCTACAATTATGGAAGGATTTAAAATAAATTGGCACAACTAATCTCCATCATGAGTAGATGTGCCATTTGAAAGATTTTTTTTGGAAAGCTGCAGTTCAAGGTCAAGGTCAACACTAAAATTGTGCTTGTCCGGAGCATGATGCCAACAAAACTTTGCGGGCTCGACAACAGTTTTCCTTGGACAATCATCTAGTAGCAGTAATCTAGAATTGGGTATATTTAACTTTTCACGAAATCATGAAATAAGGACACAAAACTAATGTAGATTTTATTTAGAAGTCAAATTGAATGATTTTTCATTAAATCCTTATTGTCTTTGGGTTTATCGGTAATTTATGATTGACTCAAATCTGATTAAGCGTGAATTTTAAAATAAAATTGATTGGTGATAATTCATTAACTCATTATAGTCTCTACGTTTGGTCAATTATATTTTAGCCACAGTAGCTTATTCGAATAGAATGTGCCGTTAGTACTGTTTTTTTTTTCTATTTACATTTTTAAAGAACATTTACTGCAAATAAAGCAAAAATGACAAGGCATATATCATAAAAAATAACCCTTCGTTTCAGCCGGATAATTATATTGCTGTAAAATGACAAAGTATTAAGTAATTGTCAAAATCAAAATAATTCTCATGATTTGATTTCCTCCGGTATCATTTTATTTCTTCACTATAAATAATTGCATTAACGTTTTTATGAGACACTTGCTATAATCAAATCCACTGTCAAAATCGACAATTGTAATGATGGTTCAATGAATCTGAGAAATCTGTGGAATTTATTGTGTTAATGCGTTTATAGTTAAATCTTCATTTGGGCCCTTTTCCCATGATACTTTACTGAGCAAACCAAATTTCAAGAGGAACAATTCTAATGAAGATACAATCATTCTTTAAAAGTTAAAGAGAATCAATGACAAAAGTGGACTAAATTGTGTCAATAAATTTTGTAATAAAATTTTCAAAGGCCCCTTTTCTCGTGAAACTTGATAATATACTAATTTTTAGCTACTAATTTATATACACGTTAAATATTAATTAATTGAGTAAATATGAATATTTCTAAAAACGTTACGGGATGAAACGCATAATAATAGCAGTTAAGTCGACTTTTACCAATAATGCTTCTGTTCACGTTTGAATGTTCCCAATTATTTAAATACCAAGTCATCACTACGAAATCAGTTATTATTTGGCAGACGATTTTACAATTTGCCAACTAAATTTTCCATCTAAATAGGCAATAGCAACGACTACACCGACGACGATATAGAGGACAATGATTTCGCTTACTTTTTTCAAAAAGAAAGGGAGCCGTACTGGTGGTTAATTAGTTAATAAATCATAATGGTATTCCATTATTTTAAAATGTTGTCACAATTACAATACAATTACTTGTTATCCGTCATTTTGAATTGTGTATTCACTTATAATAATTTAAATAAAAATGACATTCTGCTGATATAAACAGTAGCAACGGTAGTCTATTTGGTAGGGTTCGCCTTAAGTTTTTTTTTAACGTTTTCTATTAATAGAAATTATAAAACAAAAACAGCCAATTCGGAAAGATAATACATGAAATAGCGTACTATTCATTTAAGATAGATAAATATCCATGTTCCTTGAGTTGTTTGCCTTATATAAAAGAAAAAAAATTAATATCACAAAGGGAAAACTTTTAACTTTTGCATCTCATAGGACGGTCTCTTTTTGTCGTGCCCGCTTTTGGTGAGCGAGAAATAATTGTCATTATGACGAGTCGGTGTATGTACATAAGTGCGTTAGTCCGTTAGTTAGTCTGTCTGTCCGTCCGAGTCTGTCCGATCAATTACTCCTACATTTTGGGATAGTTGGCACAATTATTCTCCATCATGAGTAGGTGTGCCACTTGAAAGTAATTTTTAGATAGTTCTTTTGCAAAGGTCGCATCTCAATGTTTAACACTAAAATTGTGTTAGTCAGGAAAATTACCCCTACATTTAGGGATGGATTTCAAAATAACTTGGCACTATTATTTTCAATCATCATAAGATGTACCATTTAACTTTTTCAGTAAGTTTTCACAAAATCAAAAAAAAAAAAAATATATATATATATATATATATATATATATTCACGACTATACCCTCTTCTCTCCCTTAAACATAATGATATGAAAATAGATAAAGCCTGTAGTACATTATTTTCAATCCTTTTCTTATAGTCCCTCAATTTTTATGTCCACTTGAATGGAATTCGAAACAAGTGGGCCATTGGCTCTAAAGAGTTCACTTGAGTTGATGACTATGGAAGTTAAATAGCACAAGAGACATTATTTGATCCAAAAGTAACCTTTTATTAAATCTTGTCTAAGAAATCAAAAACAAACATTCTTACAAAGTTTCCAGAAAGAAGATTTCTTTATATTAGACCTTGTGACCTATTTTTTGACCCCATGTCGATGGTTCAGGACGAAACAGTTGTAACTGCCTATATGTTTATAGGCAGTTACGACTCTTTTGTGCTGAACCATCAATGTGATCATGGCGATCGATCAATTATTTAAATTTCTTAAGGGACTCACGTCAAACTGTTTATCCTTTAATTTAGAAAAAAATATATTTCCGACCAAAAAGGCAAAAATATCATCGATCCATTTAACTCAAAAATAAAAAAACATTTCAACATTTTCTTTTACAATCTCGGAATCGGTGAAGTCTGCTTAATTCTGTTATGAATGTCTTTCGATATAAGCTGCAGTCGTAATGTAATGTCTAAAAATATAAAATACTAATTATTAAAAAAACAAACAAAAAAACAGAACCTAGGGCGAACCCTTACCAAATAGGCCACAGTCTCTACTGGTAAAATGAAATTGTCATTCTCAGTTACTGTATTATAATTGACAACATTTCAAACAAACGGAAAAACAATATGAATTTTTATCATTTATCATTGTTCGGCTGCTTTTTTCTCTATGTAAAAGAAAAGAACAGTACTGTCTTCCTTATCGTTCACGATGTAGTCCTTGTTGTTGTTGTTGATGATGATGATGATTGAACAGAAGGGATGACAAGTTAATATCTCTGCCAATTCTTACCTCATTCTATCATTGAATTTGAAGTATTAACGTTTTATTTTTAATAGGAGTAATATTTTCATAAGGGCATTCCAACTTGAACAGAAGCATCAGAATCGTCTGTGGTATAAAATAGCATAATTGCAGATGAAATCTCTCTCATATTTATTCAATAAAATATCAGCTTTCTATTTAATTCCAAATGACAATCTACAAAATATTTGTGTTTACCTTCAATGACCTCGGAAACAGGTAAGTGAACTTAAACCTTGCTAACTGTTTTTATAAAAGATAAAAAGAGTCCGTTCTTTGAGATGCCAAAGATAAGAAATACAATTTTTTAGTTCTTTTTCTACACTCAGGGTAAACAGCTTGAAAAACAAAGAATTTAATTCATTCATTCAATATCAATGATCAACCTGAAAAGCATAGTAATCTTTATTATGTATGTCTTTCCAAATTATCTCCATTCGTATTATAATGTCTATAAATATTCAATAGAAATAAAACAGAACTTAGGGCGAACCCCTGCCTAATAGGCTACTGTCTCTACTGTTTATACAAGAATGTCACTCTCAGTTGAGTGTATTATAATTGACAGCTTTTCAAAATAACGGATTTTTTTATGATTTATCATTGTTCGGCTTTTTCTCTATGTAGAGAAAAATAAAAGTATTGTCTTCCCAATCCTTGTCGATAATGGCATTGATTTTTTTTGTTGTTGTTGTTCGTATAGATCATGACAAATTAATATCTCTCTGCTTATTCTTACCTTATTCTGTAATTGAATATATTTTGAATTGTAGTAAAAACATGTTATTTTTAATAAGAGTAATAATCTCCCCGGAACATTCCAATTTGAACAGAAGCCACAGAAGCTTCTGTGGGAAAATTTCGCCATAAGTGCTATATTTATGTATTACATTCCATAACATGGTAATCATAGTAGATATTATATAACAATGCAATTGCAATGAATTATTTTAATTTCTTTATATGAATTTGTTACAATTAAGTATAATATCGTCTTATACACATAATGAAATAAAAGAACAAGGTGGCAAATTGTCACAAAATACGCCCGTATCACTACTGGTTGTTGACTGGGGAAGGGGATTAAAATTTAAGTCTAATTTCAAGAAAGAGTAACAATTCACAATGATAACTTATTGTTCTGGTGTTTTTCTTGTTATCATGAGGTTTTGAAAACCATAGGCTATCACACCATGAGAAATTTAAAACAAAATCAAATGTGAAAAACAACAAAGGGGAATAATTCAAAAAGTATGCCAGGTAGAGTTATGGTTCTTGTGACCTGCACTTCCCCTTGGTGATATCTACCCACTCATGAAGTTTCATGATCATAGCTATTACACTTTCAGATATATAATCCAGACAAAATCCAAGTCTGAAAAACAACAAAGGGCAATAAATCTCGAAATATGCTAGGAAGACTTAAAGTTCTTGTACACTGCACTTCTCCTTTTAGAGATCTATCTACCCATGAAGATTCAAGATCATAGCTAATATACTTTCTGAAATATGCTCTGAACAAGTTCCAAGTATGAAAAACAACAAAGGGAAATAACTAAAAAGATAAGCTAGGTAGAGTTATAGTTTTAATGAGCTGCACTTCCCCTTGATGAGATCTATCTAACCATGAAGTTTCATGATCATAGCTTGAATACTTTTAGAGATCTGCTCCGGACAAGATCAAAGTATGAAAAAACAACAAAGGGCAATAACTCAACAAATAAGCAAAAGGTAGAGTTATGGTTCTTAAGCACTGCACTAATCCTTGATGAGATCTATCTACCCTTGAAGTTACATTATCATAACTTATATACTTTTAGAGATATGCTCTGAACAATATCCAAGCATGAAAAACAACAAAGGGCAATAACTCAAACATAAGCCAAAGGTAGAGTTATGGTTCTTGTGCACTGCACTCCCCTTTTATGAGATCTATCTACCCATGAAGTTTCATAATAATTGCTTGAATACTTTTAGAGATATGCTCCAGACAAGATCCAAGTATGAAAAACAACAAAGGGTAATAACTCAACAAATAAGCCTTAGGTAGAGTTATGGTTCTTGTGTACTGCACTTCCCCTTGATGAGATCCATCTACCCATGAATTTTCATGATCATAGCTTGAATACTTTTAGAGATATGCTCCGGACAAGATCTAAGTATGAATAAAAACTAAGGGAAATAACTCAAAAAATAAGCCAGGTACAGTTATGGTTCTTGTGCACTCGTTTCCTTTGATGAGATCTAAGTTTAAACGTCTTCATTTGACTTACCTTTTATTACTTATTTGTGGTCCGATAATCTTAACATTTCTGTCCAAATAAAAGCAATACGACGGTAATATGTCTATTTGATAAATCAATCCATGGCGATTGATCAATTATTTAAATTTCTTAAGGGTCTCACGTCAACTGTTTATCCTTTAGTTTAAGAGAGATATTACTGACCAAACAAGGCAAAAATATCATCGATCCATTTAACTCAAAAATAAAAGCTACACCAGAATTAAGACTCTCTTTTATGATCTCGGAATCGGTAAAGTCAATTCATTTCTTAATTCTTTTATGAATGTCTTTCGATATCAGCTGCATTCGTATTATTTCTAAAAATATAAAAAAAATAAAAAACCTACCAAATAGGTTTATGTCTCAACTGGATAAATGATATTGTCATACTATAATTGACAACATTTTAACTTAACGGGAAAACATTATGAATTATTATGGTTTATCATTGTCCGGCTGCTTTCTTTCTCTATGTAAAAGAAGCTAAAAGTGTTGTTTTCCAAATCGTCGTCGATGTAGTCCTTGTTGTTTTAGTTGATGATTGCACAGAAGGGGTGACAACTTAAAATCTCTCTACCAATTCTAACCTTATTCTATCATTGCATTTGTTTTAAAAACTTGTTATATTTATAAGAGTAATATTCTCAGAAGGATATTCCCGCTTGAATAGAAGCAACAGAAGCTTCTGTGGTAAAATAGCGCAATAAGTGCTATATTTATGTATCACATTCCGTAACATGGTAAAGTAATAGATATAATATTATAATGCAATTTCAATGAATAATTTCAATTTCTTTATATGCTTAAGTTGTAAGAAAGTAATCTATCATAAAACACGTAAAGAATAAAAGTAAATTTAAGATATATTCTGATTTTAAGAATTACTTAATATATTTTGATTGTTACAACACTTTAAGTGATCAATTTGAATCGAATCATCATCTTAATCATGTATGTCTCGCCACATAAGCCCCATTTGTATAATTATATTTGAAAATGATGAACATAAAAACAGCACTAAAGGCGCATCTTATTTGAATATTCCAGTATTGCTACTGTTGATAAAAGAATGCCATTAATAGTTTGATGAACGAGATTTATAAGAGGTATCACCTAGAACTATACTAAAATTCTGATAACTTGTTTCATACTTTTATTTTTCCATGTACTTTGTTTTTTACCTAAGGTTAACGCCAGGGCAAGATTTAAGCCTTTATTTGTCTTACCTTTTTATTACTAATTTGTGGTCCGATAATCTTAACAATTCTTTCTAATAAAACCAAAACGAGGGTAATATGTCCATTTGATAAAATCAATCCATGGCGATCGATCAATTATTGAAATTTCTTAAGGGACTCGCGACAAACTGTTTATCCTTTAATTTAGAAAAAAAGATATTTCCGACCAATAAGGCAAAAATATCGTCGATCCATTTAACTCAAAAATAAAAACATTAAGATTAAGATTCTCTTTTATAATCTCGGAATCGGTGAATTCTGCTTGATTTTTAACTCTGTTATGAATGTATTTCGATATCAGCTGCATCGTATTGTAATGTCTAAAAATATAAATTACTAATTATTGAAAAAAACAGAACTTAGGGCGAACCCCCACTAAATAGGCCACAGTCTCTACTGGTTAAATGATATTGACAACATTTCAAACAAACGGAAAAACAATATGAATTTTTATCATTTATCATTGTTCGGCTGCTTTTTTCTCTGTGTAAAAGAAAAGAACAGTACTGCCTTTATTATCGTTCACGATGTAGTCCTTGTTGTTGTTGTTGATGATTGAACAGATGGGATGACAAATATCTCTCTGCCAATTCTTACCTTATTCTATCATTGAATTTGTAGTATTAACGTTTTATTTTTAATAGGAGTTATATTCTCATAAGGACATTCAAACTTGAACAGAAGCATCAGAATCGTCTGTGGTAAAAAATAGCATGATTGCAGATGAAATCTCTCTAATGTTTGTTCAATAAAATATCAGCATTCTATTAAATTTCAAATTACAATCTACAAAATATTTGTGTTTACCTTTAATGATCTCGGAAACAGGTAAGTGAACTTAAACCTTGCTAACTGTTTTTATAAAAGATAAAAAGAGTCCGTTCTTTGAGATGCCAAAGATAAGAAATACAATTTTTTAGTTCTTTTTCTACACTCAGGGTAAACAGCTTGAAAAACAAAGAATTTAATTCATTCATTCAATATCAATGATCAACCTGAAAAGCATAGTAATCTTTATTATGTATGTCTTTCCAAATTATCTCCATTCGTATTATGATGTCTATAAATATTCAATAGAAATAAAACAGAACTTAGGGCGAACCCCTGCCTAATAGGCTACTGTTTATACAAGAATGTCACTCTCAGTTGATTGTATTATAATTGACAGCTTTTCAAAATAACGGATTTTTTTATGATTTATCATTGTTCGGCTTTTTCTCTATGTAGAGAAAAATAAAATTATTGTCTTCCCAATCTTTGTCGATAATGGCATTGATTTTTTTTTGTTGTTGTTCGTATAGATCATGACAAATTAATACCTCTCTGCTTATTCTTACCTTATTCTGTAATTGAATATATTTTGAATTGTAGTAAAAACATGTTATTTTTAATAAGAGTAATAATCTCCCCGGAACATTCCAATTTGAACAGAAGCCACAGAAGCTTCTGTGGGAAAATTTCGCCATAAGTGCTATATTAATGTATTACATTCCATAACATGGTAATCATAGTAGATATCATATAACAATGCAATTGCAATTTCTTATTTTAATTTCGTGATATGAATTTGTTACAATTAAGTAATATATCATCTTAAACACATAATGAAATAAAAGAACAAGGTGGCAAATTGTCACAAAATACGCCCGTATCACTACTGGTTGTTGACTTGGGAAGGGGATTAAAATTTAAGTCTAATTTCAAGAAAGAGTAACAATTCACAATGATAACTTATGGTTCTGGTGTTTTTCTTGTTATCACGAGGTTTTGAAAACCATAGGCTATCACACCATGAGAAATTTAAAACAAAATCAAATGTGAAAAACAACAAAGGGGAATAATTCAAAAAGTATGCCAGGTAGAGTTATGGTTCTTGTGACCTGCACTTCCCCTTGGTGATATCTACCCACTCATGAAGTTTCATGATCATAGCTATTACACTTTCAGATATATAATCCAGACAAAATCCAAGTCTGAAAAACAACAAAGGGCAATAAATCTCGAAATATGCTAGGAAGACTTAAAGTTCTTGTACACTGCACTTCTCCTTTAGGAGATCTATCTACCCATGAAGATTCAAGATCATAGCTAATATACTTTCTGAAATATGCTCTGAACAAGTTCCAAGTATGAAAAACAACAAAGGGAAATAACTAAAAAGATACGCTAGGTAGAGTTATAGTTTTAATGAGCTGCACTTCCCCTTGATGAGATCTATCTAACCATGAAGTTTCATGATCATAGCTTGAATACTTTTAGAGATCTGCTCCGGACAAGATCAAAGTATGAAAAAACAACAAAGGGCAATAACTCAACAAATAAGCAAAAGGTAGAGTTATGGTTCTTAAGCACTGCACTAATCCTTGATGAGATCTATCTACCCTTGAAGTTACATTATCATAACTTATATACTTTTAGAGATATGATCTGAACAATATCCAAGCATGAAAAACAACAAAGGGCAATAACTCAAACATAAGCCAAAGGTAGAGTTATGGTTCTTGTGCACTGCACTCCCCTTTTATGAGATCTATCTACCCATGAAGATTCATAATAATTGCTTGAATACTTTTAGAGATATGCTCCAGACAAGATCCAAGTATGAAAAACAACAGAGGGTCATAACTCAACAAATAAGCCTAAGGTAGAGTTATGGTTCTTGTGCACTGCACTTCCCCTTGATGAGATCCATCTACCCATGAATTTTCATGATCATAGCTTGAATACTTTTAGAGATATGCTCCGGACAAGATCTAAGTATGAATAAAAACAAAGGGAAATAACTCAAAAAATAAGCCAGGTACAGTTATGGTTCTTGTGCACTCGTTTCCTTTGATGAGATCTAAGTTTAAACGTCTTCATTTGACTTACCTTTTATTACTTATTTGTGGTCCGATAATCTTAACATTTCTGTCCAAATAAAAGCAATACGACGGTAATATGTCTATTTGATAAATCAATCCATGGCGATTGATCAATTATTTAAATTTCTTAAGGGTCTCACGTCAACTGTTTATCCTTTAGTTTAAGAGAGATATTACTGACCAAACAAGGCAAAAATATCATCGATCCATTTAACTCAAAAATAAAAGCTACACCAGAATTAAGACTCTCTTTTATGATCTCGGAATCGGTAAAGTCAATTTATTTCTTAATTCTTTTATGAATGTCTTTCGATATCAGCTGCATTCGTATTATTTCTAAAAATATAAAAAAAATAAAAAACCTACCAAATAGGTTTATGTCTCAACTGGATAAATGATATTGCCATACTATAATTGACAACATGTTAACTTAACGGGAAAACATTATGAATTATTATGGTTTATCATTGTCCGGCTGCTTTCTTTCTCTATGTAAAAGAAGTTAAAAGTGTTGTTTTCCAAATCGTCGTCGATGTAGTCCTTGTTGTTTCAGTTGATGATTGCTCAGAAGGGGTGACAACTTAAAATCTCTCTACCAATTCTAACCTTATTCTATCATTGCATTTGTTTTAAAAACTTGTTATATTTATAAGAGTAATATTCTCAGAAGGATATTCCCGCTTTAATAGAATCAACAGAAGCTTCTGTGGTAAAATAGCGCAATAAGTGCTATATTTATGTATCACATTCCGTAACATGGTAAAGTAATAGATATAATATTATAATGCAGTTTCAATGAATAATTTCAATTTCTTTATATGCTTAAGTTGTAAGAAAGTAATCTATCATAAAACACGTAAAGAATAAAAGTAAATTTATGATATATTCTGATTTTAAGAATTACTTAATATATTTTGATTGTTACAACACTTTAAGTGATCAATTTGAATCGAATCATCATCTTTATCATGTATGTCTCGCCACATAAGCCCCATTTGTATAATTATATTTGAAAATGATGAACATAAAAACAGCACTAAAGGCGCATCTTATTCGAATATTCCAGTATTGCTACTGTTGATAAAAGAATGCCATTAATAGTTTGATGAACGAGATTTATAAGAGGTATCACCTAGAACTATACTAAAATTCTGATAACTTGTTTCATACTTTTATTTTCCATGTACTTTGTTTTTTACCTAAGGTTAACGCCAGAGCAAGATTTAAGCCTTTATTTGTCTTACCTTTTTATTACTAATTTGTGGTCCGATAATCTTAACAATTCTTTCTAATAAAACCAAAACGAGGGTAATATGTCCATTTGATAAAATCAATCCATGGCGATCGATCAATTATTGAAATTTCTTAAGGGACTCGCGACAAACTGTTTATCCTTTAATTTAGAAAAAAAGATATTTCCGACCAATAAGGCAAAAATATCGTCGATCCATTTAACTCAAAAATAAAAACATTAAGATTAAGATTCTCTTTTATAATCTTGGAATCGGTGAATTCTGCTTGATTTTTAACTCTGTTATGAATGTATTTCGATATCAGCTGCATCGTATTGTAATGTCTAAAAATATAAAATACTAATTATTGAAAAAAACAGAACTTAGGGCGAACCCCCACTAAATAGGCCACAGTCTCTACTGGTTAAATGATATTGTCATTCTCAGTTACTGTATTATAATTGACAACATTTCAAACAAACGGAAAAACAATATGAATTTTTATCATTTATCATTGTTCGGCTGCTTTTTTCTCTGTGTAAAAGAAAAGAACAGTACTGTCTTCCTTATCGTTCACGATGTAGTCCTTGTTGTTGTTGTTGATGATTGAACAGATGGGATGACAAATTAATATCTCTCTGCCAATTCTTACCTTATTCTATCATTGAATTTGTAGTATTAACGTTTTATTTTTAATAGGAGTTATATTCTCATAAGGACATTCAAACTTGAACAGAAGCATCAGAATCGTCTGTGGTAAAAAATAGCATGATTGCAGATGAAATCTCTCTCATATTTGTTCAATAAAATATCAGCATTCTATTTAATTTCAAATAACAATCTACAAAATATTTGTGTTTACCTTTAATGATCTCGGAAAGAGTTAAGTGAACTTAAACCTTGCTAACTGTTTTTATAAAAGATAAAAAGAGTCCGTTCTTTGAGATGCCAAAGATAAGAAATACAATTTTTTAGTTCTTTTTCTACACTCAGGGTAAACAGCTTGAAAAACAAAGAATTTAATTCATTCATTCAATATCAATGATCAACCTGAAAAGCATAGTAATCTTTATTATGTATGTCTTTCCAAATTATCTCCATTCGTATTATAATGTCTATAAATATTCAATAGAAATAAAACAGAACTAAGGGCGAACCCCTGCCTAATAGGCTACTGTCTCTACTGTTTATACAAGAATGTCACTCTCAGTTGATTGTATTATAATTGACAGCTTTTCAAAATAACGGAAATACATTACGAATTTTTATGATTTATCATTGTTCGGCTTTCTTTTCTATGTAAAGGAAAATAAAAGTATTGTCGTCCCAATCTTTGTCGATAATGGCATTGATTTTTTTTTTGTTGTTGTTGTTCGTATAGATCATGACAAATTAATATCTCTATGCCAATTCTTACCTTATTCTGTAATTGAATTGTAGTAAAAACATGTTATTTTTAATAAGCGTAATAATCTCCCCGGAACATTCCAATTTGAACAGAAGCCACAGAAGCTTCTGTGGTAAAATTTCGCCATAAGTGCTATATTTATGTATTACATTCCATAACATGGTAATCATAGTAGATATCATATAACAATGCAATTGCAATTTCTTATTTTAATTTCGTGATATGAATTTGTTACAATTAAGTAATATATCATCTTAAACACATAATGAAAAATAAAGAATAAAATATGATATGTTTTGATTTTAAGAGTTGCTTAATACATTTTAATAGTTATAACAGTTTAATTGATCCATTGAATCGAATCATGATCTTTACAGCATGCCCACTGGGTTTTCATTTTGGGGGTACATGTACTCCTTAGGTTTTGAAATGGGGGTATAAAGATAATCTTGGGGTAGAGTGTACCCTTTACTTTTAGAGTTAAGAGTACACCATACGAATCTGAACCCTTTACCAAATGACAATATTTTTGTTATATAATTTGTTAATAAGTGGCTCACGTCATGTGCAAGTGTCAATTAGATTAAGAGCCAAGGATAGCAAACTTTTTTTTCAAAAGCTGACTTGACAATTCGCTTTCTCTTAATCATTGGATTTTGAAGAGGTTCAATGGGATATGAGAGCGATGGCTAAATAACTCTAACAAGTTTATTATGAGGTTGGGGAATGGCAATTTGGAGCAGGCCATACCAGGAAGAAAATAAAAGTATTGTCTTCCCAATCTTCGTCGATTTAGTCATATCCTTATGTGTTGTTTTCGTACAGATCATGACAAATAAAATTCTCTACCAATTCTTACCTTATTATGTAATTGAATTTAATTAAGTAAAAGCTTGTTATTTCTAATAAGAGTAATATTCTCCCCGGAACATTCCAATTTGAACAGAAGCCACAGAAGCTTCTGTATTAAAATATCGCCATGATTGCAGAATTCATGTATTACATTCCCTCAAAGGTAAAACTAATTCAAATGCAATGAATTATATTAATTTCTTTATATGAATTAGTTGCAATTAAGTAATCTATCATAAAAACACGGAAAACATATGATATATTTTGATTTTAAGAATTACTTGATACATTTTAACCGTTAAAACACATTAATTGATCCATTAGAATCGAACCATGATCTTTATCATGTATGTCTATTCATATTAGCTTCATTTGTATTAAAATGTTTGAAATGTTAAACATAAAAAACAGCACTAAAGGCGCATCTTATTCGAATATTCAACTGTTGCTACTGTTGATAAAAGAATGTCACCCGTAGTTTGATGAACGAGATTTGAAACAGTTATCACCTAGAACTATACTAAAATTCTAATAGACTGTCAATTTAAATGATCTCTGATTATTACTTAAGGTAAAACGCATAGCAAGTTTAAAAGAGATTATCTGACTACCATTTTACTACTAATTTGTGGTCCGATTATCTTTATATTTCTTTCCAAATAAAGGCAAAACGTACGAAGAAAAATGAGGATAGTATACTAAAATTCTAATAGCATGTTACATACTTTCACGTTTCAATGAACCATGCTAATTACTTTAGGTAAAAGTCATAACAAAGTTAAAAGAGATTATCTGACTACCCTTTTATTACTAAGTTGAGGTCCGATTTTCTTAATATTATCTTAAGAATTTAATTCATTCATTCAATATCATTGATCCATCTGAAAAGCATAGTAATCTCTATTATTTATGCCTTTCCATATTAGCTGCATTTGTATTATAATGTCTATAGATATTAAAAAGAAATGAATCAGAACTTAGGGCCAACCCCAACCTGATAGGCTACTGTCTCTACTGTTTATATAAGAATTTTACTCTCAGTTGGTTGTATTATAATTGACAACTTTTCAAAATAACGGAAAAACATTATGATTTATCATTGTTCGGCTTTTTTTCTCTCTAAGTAAAAGAAAATAAAAGTATTGTCTTCCCAATCTTCGTCGATGTAATTATTTTGTTGTTGTTGTTGTTGTTCGTACAGAGCATGACAAATTAAAATCTTTCTGCCAATTCTTACCTTATTCTGTAATTGAATTTGTAGTAATAACTTGTTATTTTCAATAAGAATAATATTCTCACCGGAACATTCCAATTTGAACAGAAGCTACAGAAGCCTCTGTAATAAAATATCGCCATAAGTACTACATTCATGTATCACATGCCATTACATGATACAACTAATAGATATTATATAACAATACAAATGCTATTCAATAAAATAAATCCGTGGCAAAAGGAAATTTTCTTAAGGAACTCGTGTCAAAATGTTTATCCGTTAGTTTTGGAAAGAGATTAAACCAAACAAAACCAGAAAAATAATGTTTCAATGAAATAACATCAATCAATTTAACTCAAAATAAAAACTATATCAGATTTATGTTTATATTTATGATCAAGGAAACATTTAAGTCAACTGAATTCTTGCTTACTTTTTTTATGAAGGATAAAACAGTGTCCGCTCTATGAGATGCAAAAGTTAAAATTGTAAATTCCTTCCTATATGGCATTTAGTTTTTTGTTTCTTACACATAGGGTAAAAAATTTGAGAAAGTATTCATTCAATGCCATCTGAAAAGAAAAGTAAACTTGATCATGCATGTCTTTCCAATTTCGCTGCCTTTGTAGTATAGTGTCTATTAATATAAAAAGAAACATAAAAAACAGAACTTAGGGCGAACCCTACCGAATATGCTACTGTAGCTACTGGTTAATGTAATTCATTGTTAACTGTATTATAATTGAAAACAAGGACAACATTTTAAAATAACAGAATACCAATATAAATTATTATATTCTATCTTTAGTCAAAGTATTTTTGTCTCTGAAAAAGAAGCGGATGTATTATCTTTCGCATCTTCGTCGGTGTAGTTGTTTGTGTAGTTGTTTATTAGATGGCGATAAAAATGTCAAACCTTTCTGCCAGATTCTAACCTCATTCTGTCATTGAATTTGGACTTAAGGACTTGTTATCTTGAATAAATGTAATAATTCCACCTGGACATTGCGACGTGAACTGAAGTCACAGAAGTTTATTTTGTAAAATATCGCCTTAAATGCTATAATTTTGTAATACATTCCTTAATATAGTTAGACAAACAGATGCAATATGACAAACATATTCAATAATTTGTTTAAATACTTTCTGTTATTTATATGATCTCGGAACAATTAAGTCAACTGAATTCTTGCTTTCTGATTTTATAAAGGATGAAACTGTCCGTTCTATGAGATGCAAAAGTTAAGATTGTAAAGTTCTTCCTTTTTGGCATTTAGTTTTTGTTCCTTACACAAAGGGTAAACAAACTGATAAACAAAGAATTTTATTTATTAATTCATTACCATCTGTGAAGAAAAGTAAACTTGACCATGCATGTCTTTCCACATTCACTGCTTAAAGTAGTAGTAAAGTGTCTATTGATATAAAAACAAAATCAAAACAGAACCTAGGGCGAACCTCACCGAATAGGCTACTTTTGCTACTGGTTTAGGCTACTGTGGCTACTGGTGTAGAATGTCATTCATTGATAACTGTATTATAATTGTAAACAAGACAACATTTCAAAATAGCAGAATATCAATGCATATTCAATAATTTGTTTACTTTATGTAAATTAGTTGCAATAAAGTAATCAATTAAAACCAGACGTGTATTTAAGAACTTCATTATTATTCTTTTCTTTTATCTGTATGAATCTATATGGGCGATTATGTGAAAAACACAAAACAAAGGGATATAAAGAAGAATTAAGACGTTTTAAGGTTTGAATGAAATACCATGAATTTAATTGGCTGAATGATAAACCTGTGATTTGAATAAATTTAACTCAATTCCCGAACTCCAAACTCAAAACATGCTTTTTTTTCATTTTGAAGGGAGCTTGTCCTTAAGGACCCAATTGACGACTTAAATAAGACCTCGTTTTGTACTTGTTTTAATCAGAAATTAAAACGTAGTAACATTTTAATTCCATCATCATAGAAAAATACCATTCTTAGTTAACTGAACGAGTTGAATAAAAAATATCACCCTAAACTATGCTAAAAGTCTAATAACTTTTTACACACTTTCACTTTTACTTGTACTCTGTTTTTGACCTAATGTATAGGTCACAGAAAGTTTAAAGGTAAATTAGACTTACCTTGTGTACGATTTTTTTAATATTTTGCTCTCTTGAATATCTTGATGAATACAAGTTTATCAACTTAATTCAGACTTCTTTCTAAATAATATCAAAACGAGGGTAGTACGCCCATTCAATATAATCAATAGATAGCAATTGACCAATTATCGACATTTCTTAAGGGATTCATGTCAAAGTATTTCTCCTTAACTTTAGGAAAGGGATAAAACCTACCAAAACAAGGGACTAAAAGATAAAATAAAATTTAAAGATATCATCAACCTATTTAACTCCAAAATGCAAACTACACCAGATTTGTATTTATCTTTTATGATCTCGAAAACAGTTAAGTCAACTTTTTCTCGCTTAGTTCACGGAATAGAGTCCGTTATATGAGACGCAAAAGTTAGAAAAAAAGTTCATCTTTTATGGCATTTAGTTTTGTGTTCCTTACACTTAGGGTGAACAGATTGAGAAACAAGGAATAAATCTGTTCATGCAATACAATTGATACATCTGAAAAGAAAAGGAACCTTAATCATATATTTCTTTCCTTATTAGCTGTATTTTTTAACGTCAAGTTATATAAGAACATTAAAAACAGTCATTAGGGAGGCTACTGTGGCTATTGGGTATATCAAATGTAATCAATTGTTAAGTGTGTTAAAATTGAAGGCACTAAAAACATTTCAAAATAACTGAATACCATTACGACTCTTCATTTCGGCTTTTATTTTCTCTTTGAAAAAGTAGCCGAAATTATTTCCTTCCTCATCTTCGTCGGTGTAGTCGTTGTAGTATATGTTTATTTAGATGGTGTGACAAATGTAAAACCTCTGCTCAATTCAAAACTCATTCTGTCATTGAAATTTGTAGTGAGGACTTATTAATTTAATAAGTTTGACATTTTTACCAGGACATTCCAACAGAAGCCAGAGAAGCAACTTCGGAAAAATATCGTCTTAAGTGCTATAATAATGTACTTTCTGCGTCACTCGGTAAAACTTATACATGCAATATGAAAATGCATATTCAATGAACTATGTTAGTATTTTATATAGATTAGTTGCAAAAAAGTAATATATTGATAATAAACGCATAAAAGAGTGTTTATTTGAGAACTTCATTATCATTCTTTCTCTTTCATCAGTTATTAATCTATATCAACTAATATTTGCAAAACACAAACAAAAGAATCTAAGAAAGGTTAAAGACATTTCAAGTATTTCTTACTTGAATTTACACTTTGCTTCATTTGTTTGATAAAGGGCTCATTAACAATAAACACATCATTTCAATGTACACTTTCACAATGACTCTAGAGTGGGATCAAAATTGATTTACTGCGAAAACCAATTTTACTCGTTCGAATGCAAATACCCAGACATGAGAAATATGGACATAAATCACAAATACGATATTTTGACAAAAGTTAAAATTCAGTCGTCATTTAGATAGGCATTTTTGTGTTACATAAAGTGATGCGAAAGTTAAACAAGAAAACTTTAGTGGATGCCCCTAAGACTGAATTTGTATAAAGCATTCGATTAAGGGAGAAAATTTAGCAAAACGATTTAGGTCGAAGCACTTAGGGCGAAACCTTTTTAAAAAGCGTGTTACTGAGATGAAATTTTAGCTATAATAAAAAAAAAGCACCTCTGTCTAACTGAAAAATTAAAAAAAATAAAAAATATGAGTAAAAGGCAGTAAAATAGTAATCGAAAAATAAGCGCTCTAAGTGCTGATTTTCGGCTTTTCTTCCTTAGTGCGCATTCGTAATGTAATTCCTGTAAAATAGCAATAATATTGTTATAAATAAATGTACATATTATAATTTTGTAAGTTAAATGTAGAATAAAGACGTTGAAAGAAAATGTCTCTTTAAAAACAGTACATTTTTCAATATGTTCCATGTTCCATATGTTCGATAAGGCAAGGTTTAGGTATAGATGCTTCATAAAACTTGATTAAAAAGGACCAGTACATTTAAAATTTTCGTTTAAGATTTTAAGAAACATTTATATAATATATTTCAAAAATATATGTGTTTAAAGTGAGCAATGTATAACATTCATTACAATTATTTTTCATTGCAGGTAATAAATGTGAACTTCAAAATCACAGGAAAGTCATTTACACAGATTGGAGTCGTAGATGTGTTTTTTCAACATGCCTCGTATGCATACATTATCCTGAGAAATTCATAAACAGACACATTACTGAAAGAGATGGTCCTTATTCCATTTATATTGGATGACCATTGGACAATTCTAGCAAATGTCTCTTTTTAATGACAAACATTTGATCCTCTTTTTCGCCACCATGATCGTTTCACGTTTAACCTAGACTTGTTCTTAGAACCACCAATTAAGAATGGCTACCGTGAAAAACTTAAAGATATATTCATATTTAATTACAACGTAAATAAACACATTTCATAAAAGAGCACAATTTGAAAAAAAAAATATATAACACATCCAACTTACAAGGCAGCATCAAGACACTAACAAATAGTTTGTACTGTTATATTTTCAATACTCATCAAAAATAATTTTTATTTTCTTTATATAGCTATAAGACCATGTACTTTACCGTTTGTCTTCCCTTTTAGTGTTTCTGATTTGTTCAAAGAATAAACACTACAGATATTTTTGAATATGTATCATTACTTAATAAAACAAAATAATATCAGTTATTCAATTAAACAACATAAACTTCCTTAAATTTAGTTTCGATAAAAGTTGTTTATAAAAGTTTCTTAATATTAACGATAAAAAATAGCTGGAACAAGTTAGCCATATTCAGACAGTAGAAATATTTCATAATAAGATTGTTTGTAACTTAGTATTCGTTCGGGTTTTGTCTTTTCAAGCCGCGACTGAAATACTGATAAAAGTTGCGTTAAACCCGATGCAATCAATCAATTAATCGTTCGTTTAATCATAGTATGCTGAAGAAATCCTGTCTAATAATTTGTCTTGCTTATATTTTCTGCTGAATTAACATGACTTTACTTTATATTTTGTTTTCATGCAGGTAATCTACCCAGCAAAGAAAAAAATAACAATGCATGTTTCATGTGACAGTGGGCATGAGCCGTTAAACTTGATGAGGTATATTGTGCATCATATGACCATTTTTGTTGAAATGATGATTCGTTTAAATATATTATAGTGGCATTTTTTCTGTTCTCTTACAGAGTTCTTAAATCTGGCTTTTCAATGCTGGAAGAAGGATATTGACAAGAATAGAAAGTTACTTACCTTTTGCTTTTTTAATACATTTCTTAAACATAGCATACAATAGAACTTGTCGCAATTAAACTAATTTCAGAAAAAAGTATGTTTCCCCTTGTTTAAAGAGGCTTTTCATTTTATCATTCATTTATTTACGGAACATTCAATTAACAAAATATTTACATGTATATGCTATGTTATATTTTCGAGAGAAACGATAAGAATCTAAACTATGTAGCCAATCTATATTGTATTTTAGTATTTTTTATATCCTAATATTTTTGGGTTAATGTTGATACTTTAGAGGAATGTTTTAATGAAAGGTCAGATGTTATTATTTAGGATTAAATATAAAGTATAATAAAGTCATGTCAGCAAATAAATGGAACCATACACCTAAACAAAGTCGTTCGGATAACAGCTCCATAGATTCAGTTACCAAGTATCGAAAAAACCCAGAAAATGGTATCTGAAGTATGGTACGTGATCTCTAGCGTTCAGTTTGACAAACCTTTGACTATCGATTGTACTCGTTTGTGGTCGTTTCAGTGTTAGCTTTAAAAACATTTTTTTATTGCCGAACAAATTTCCCTCAAAAATAAATGATCTTATGTTTGGCTATTTTAAAGAAACTGTACCTTAAATTTCCATCGGTCAGTTGATAAGAAAACTATAATTATTTAGAGCCAATCTACCAGTTCGAAAATTAACGGGATTTTTACTTTTGTTGACCAACCTTCTTTTAATACTCAAATAGATAGACTGGCTTTCCTTGGCAGGATTATGTTAAGTTTAATAATGTAAAATTTACCCCTCGCCTACTACATTGACAATTGAGAAAATTCTCGAGAGAGATGCTCTCAAAACGCCTAAAACAAATATATATTTCCTTCAGAAATACGCACATGCTAGGTATTGTTTTTTTTCTAAAACGTGATTTTTCCTTCGCTCTAATAAGTATGCTTTGTTTTCTATCATTAATTACGATTAATTTAAAACGTTCACCGTCTTCATATTAAGATTTTTTTTTCATTTTCTTATATTAGATATTTTGATGGTTTCTTTCTTTTCTGTAGAAACTACTTGGTGACCACAAGCAATTGGAACTTTAGCGGAAACAAAGTGAAGGTGAATTGGCCCTTGGTTCACTCAGGCAAATACCTTACTGCTGACCTATTTTAGCTACATCATCAGCCTCGCTGTGATCTTCGACCATTTTTTAAAGATAGTCGCGTTGTGTTACCTTGTACTTAAAACTTTTGGATGGTGTTTGCTAAATAACTTTAAACGCTATTAAGCTAGAAATTTGAAGCCGTGAAGACCGAAAATATAGCCGGTGATTTAAAATCGAAATTAAAAAAGAAGTTTCTTTCGTTGTTGGCCTTTCGTCAGATATATTTAGGAAAATTTAATATGTTTAACATTTCTTTGGTAGTCGTCATTTCCTTAACTGCTAGTTACATACATCAATTAAACTATTGACAAATTAATTATTAATAATGTTGTAATTGAATAATGTCTATCATTGTCACAAAAGTGCCTTTTTAATTAGATCGAATCGTTCGAAAAAGAAATCGAAGTATATTGCAGCGACTGTTTATTGAAATACTCTCACAATTCCAACGATACAATGATACATCTTTAAGACATCAACATCGTAAACATTAATGATAACGAAACTATTTAATTACAGAGTATGTTTCTTAGAAATTCTTTCTTCTTAAAAACACGGACCTATATCATTTGTTACATGTATTTGAGCTGGCATCACTGCATGAACATACCTTATTTTGCAAGACCATATTTAATAAGTTTAAATAAGTTTATTTGATTTAAATTATCTATGCAATAATTCATTTTAATTCATACCATGCTAAAGAAAGTTTAATTACATTTTTTCAAAGAAACATAGTGAAAACGGAAATTCTTAGTGACTGAAGTCATCTCATATATAAGAGCTTGCTGTTATCGTCAAAATGTTACTTATTTAGGAAGACCAATATGTTTATGCTACAATTAAAACTTTTTTTTTCATGTTTATTTAAAAATTTCTTACTTTTCTCCATTGTATAATTCATTATTGCGGCAATCTCAAATGTTCACACTTTATAAAAACCATAAAGATGTATCGGGGAGGTACATAGAAGAGTTTATATAATGAAATGTAAATTAAATTATAATTGCTTTTATATATGACATGTTTGTTAATTAGTTGTATTCACATTTGTTAAATATATGTTACGATAAGCAATTTATAGATAAGCAGTTCAGTTTTCATTTACAAATTTCTTTCAGGAGTTACCGAAACAACAAAACTGCCAGGACTGCGGATTTTACATTTGTCAATTCGCAGAGGCAATTGCGAGTGGGGTAAAGATAAAGTTTAACGAGGTAATTTGCAGTTTTCTTATATTCCTAGCTGTGCAATCTTGAGATTTCCCTGTGTAATGAATTTGATTTCATCACGAAAACCGGGGAGTACTTTTATTTCCAAAGGACCAGGTCGTTCAATTTGAAGAATGCGAGAAATGCACAGTGACCTAATATTGAACTTCTTACGGCTACAAATCAGTTAAAAAACACAGTAAAGTAATAATTGGTTAACGTTCATAATTACAAGAGTAAAAAAGCAGTTTTGCTAGCAACTCGTTTTGAAAATAACGAACCTAAATGTGATATCACTCATACAAATGCATTACTTTACCCGCTTGAGTTTTTTTACGCTCAAGACAGGAGACTAAGTGATCACAGACTGCCTATCAAGTGGTTCCGTCCAAGTCTTGAATCGTCAGTCGATGTTCGAAATGTCCCGGTGCCTTTAGATTGAGGATAACAATAACCATCTTTTTATATGAAAAATCTCACACATTGATACGTTGTTATGCATTAGAGAAACTCGCGCCTTGGACTCGTTTTTCAACACCTAGCAAAAGTTTATTATCTTCTATTTATTTATTCCTAGCTGTGAAATCTTGGGATTTCCCAGTGTAAAATATTTTGATTTGAACTTTCACTATGAAAATATTTCCGAAGGGCTGGGTCATTCCATATCGTGAGGGCAGTGACCTTACATTTAACTTCTTTAGGCTACAAATAAACAAAAAGGTAAAATAATAGTAAGTTGACGTTCATAATTACAGGAGCCTGACAACGCTTTCTCGTGAAAGATTTTTCAGATAAAAAAAAACCAGTTGAATATCCTCTATTTATTATACTCCTTGCTGTGAAAACTTGATATTTCCCAGTGTTATCAATTCGTCACTAGTAATAATAACAAATTTTACTCCGGGAATCGGGAACTGCATTTATTTCCCTATTGCGGCGTCGCTCCAAATGGGAAGAGCGAGAAATTCACGGGGACATAATATTCAACTACTGAAGGCTAAAAATCGTTTAAAGACAGTAAAATTAGACGAAATTATCGTTAATAATTAAAAGAGCAGTTACAACTGGTTTTAAACAATAATGAACCTGATTGTCAGTTATCACTAATTGACTAAAACAAATGCATAATTCTCCGTAAAGTCCAACCTTACACCAGACCTCGAATACTGATGTCATTGCAGTTAAAGTCACAAACACTCAGACCTAACCCGCATGAACTTGAAATTTATGAAGAAAGGGAACTTTTATGTTTTGTGCAAATTTCCGAAGATAACCTATTACCATCCGTGTAATGTCAATTTATTTTTTTCTAAATGTCTTCAATATTTGATTTGCATATGGTGAAATTTAGAGGAACGTTCAACAAATTATACTTATCTAAAAATATTCAAGAGGCTATTACTTTTGAAAAAGAAGGAAATAAGGTGCAATATATTCACAAAGTTATTCTCTCAAACTTGAACGATTTGATAATGAGTACGTAGGGTATTTTACAAAGATCGATAAAGTCGGTGGCACACTGTTTTAATGAGGACCGTCTCTGCGTCTGTCTGTCTGTCCGTCTACATGCTAGCATTAAACTTAACGAAACATTTCGTGCTATTTGAATATTGGATAGCCACGGTTATGGCGCAGTTGATAGCTTAACAGCTGGAGGTAAGAAAATGATAGAGTGGTAGCACAGGTGTGAGAAATGCTAGGATATAATGGTTTGGTGTGTAACCGCCGCGTTGTGAATGAAATACTATCAAAAGTGGTGTTAAGGCCCATTGAATCATTTAAACACAGCTCAGTTAAGATGGGACCTAGCTTCCTAGCTTCGATAGGCATCCTTGTGAGGTCAATGTCATAAGTCAGAGTCAATGTCAGTTATGAAGGTTAAGCAAATGCACAATCCAAACGTATTCAAACACCTTTGAAGATACATGGGTTATATATTTGACAGTGTTGTTCATCGTGTGGGCCTTTTTGGCGCGCCTACCATATTAAGTTAATGAATTATAATAGTTACAAAAATTACATCATTTATTATTTAATCCCTTGTAAAATCCTATTTAGGGGGTAGAATCGCTCGATAATACTAGTGTAGGGACGTTAGTATGATTTAGTCATGATTTATGCTATTTTGTAAGAGATCAATATACTGATGCTTCATGCAAAATATCAAGGCTCTACGCCTTCTGTGTCAGGAGGAGAAGATTCTTAAAGATTATTTTAAAATTTCACTTTTGTTGCCATGGCAACCAGAGTTTTAAACGGATTTCAATTCTTTTAGCTAATTTTAAGGGGGACCACCTAAGGAACATTTCTGCCAAGTTTGGTTCAAATCGGCCCAGCGGTTTGGGAGGAGATGTCATTTAAAAATCGTTCTTTATTTCTTTATGAACCCCTACCCCCTGGGGCTCCGCCCCTGGGGACCCGGGGATAATGACTTAAGCTAATTTGAAAGGGGTCAATATACTGATGCTTCATGCAAAATATCAAGGCTCTACGCCTTCTGGGTCAGGAGGAAAAGATTTTTAAAGATTATTTTAAAATTTCACATTTGTTGCCATGGTAACCAGAGTTTTTAACGGATTTCAATTCTATTAGGTATTTTTTAAGGGACCACCGAATGAACATTTCTGCCAAATTTGGTTCAAATTGGCCAAGTGGTTTGGGAGGAGATGTCGTTTAAAGAAATTGTTGACGGTCGACGCACGACGGACACAAGGTGATCACAATAACTCACTTGAGCACTTCGTGCTCAGGTGAGCTAAAAAGGCTGTTATGGGAACAAAGGGGTACGATTGGATTAAATGGAGTATTGCAAATGACATTCTCTTGGTTGGCTATTGTGATCGGTCATCGTCTGGTGTGCGTCCATCAGTCCGTTCATAATCACAAAAAAATATTCTGCTTTTATACTGACCATGGCATTGTAACCAAACTTAACAGAAATGATCATTAAGTCATGCTCTTTTCAAATAATTCAAAGAATTGAAATCCATGAATTCCTGAGGTTGCCATGGCAATTGAGTAGAAAATATTTCTAATATATCAACAGAATTGGAACCTTAAGGCCTAGAGCTTTGATATTTGGTATATGTCATTATCCAATCTCCCTATACATAACTACTCGAAAGATTACTGTTCACTGTTTTACATGGAAACAAATAAGTAAATCTGAAGATCTTCTCCTCCCAAGTCATAAGGCCTAGAGCTTTGATATTTGGTATATTTAATCATCTACTAACCGTCTACCAAAACATTAGCCCTATATAGTGCGAATCAGATTTTTATATAGGAATAAGGGAGGAAATCATTTAAAAAAAAACTTTCAAAAGCTTAAAGTGACGAGCGTTTGTATTTGGTATATCTATTGAACCTCAGACAGATTGCTTCAAAGAATTACAATTTTTGAAAATTTACCCTTTTCTGTGCGATCTCTGATTATAAATAGTAATAAGTAAGTCAATCTTTTCAAAACCTTACCCCCAAAAATAAGCCAAAGATCTGTGATATTTGGTATATATTATAATCTATCGATCCTCTAATAAATTTTTTCTAAGAATTGCCATAACTTGAAAATTTAACCTTTACAGAATGATCCCTTTTTATATATCAGTAAAATGAAGGAAACCTTAAGAATTTTTATCATCCCAAACCGAAAGCTCCATGGCTTTGAAATTTGGTATTTATCAATATCTACAAGAATACTTAAAAAATAACCGTATGAACGATCTCTGCTTTTTATATAGGAATAAAGAAGGAAATCTTAAAAAAAAAATCTTACCCAAACCATAAGGCCCAGAGCTTTGATAGTTGCAAATTAGCCCTATATTATCGGGGCTTTGATATACATAGGATAAATAGAAAATCTTTAAAAATCCTCTTCTTTTCGAACACAGTTAAGTTTATATCATAAAGCCCTCAGCCATTATATTTAGGTGAGCGATATAGAACATCTAAGGTCCTGTTGTTTTATAGATAATTCATAACAAAATGACATTCAATACATTTGCTCGGATACTCTTGAAATGTTTACATAAATCGTTCGTCTTATATGGCTATGTGTGAAAATTCATGCTTAATCTGTCCATCTGTCATCTGTTCATTCGTAATGAGGACATGATCATGAAGCAAATATGCGAATGCTTTATAAGTGAATGTAAAGACGTCAAACTCTTTAAATCAATCTTTCAACAGTTTTTGACCATTATGTGCTCGTCAATGCAATTTATCTAGTCGATATCCCCCCCCCCCAGCTTCTTTGATTACCGAATATGTACTGATTATTTTCAGTATATCTAATATGTTTAGAATTCATGTATGTAGGACTTTTCTGAATGCTCTATCAATGACTTTATGTATAATAAAATAAACGTATCAAATTACCATTGAATTTCTGTTATCATTTTCTTATAAAATTATTTTCTTGAATCTTTGTATTCTTTGTAAGAAACTGATTATTTGATCTGTTTAAAATCACGATTTTTATGATAAATGTTCCTTTACAAGATACGTTGTTCATTTCAATATATTTTAACCCTACTGTGATCAAACATAGAGTTTTCTTCTAGACAACTCTACTATTTCCTTAATCGGTTATGAAATAATTGCTCTATCTCGATTGATGTTTGAAAGGCAGCCAGTACGATTGTGATAGCTCTAGTTACAAGCCATGTCTTTCATTTATTTTGGGGCAGGGTTGGAGATACTTTTGCTGATCCCCATGAACAAGAAATGGGAGTTCCCCAGGGAAGTATTTTGTCCATGACACTACTTTGTGTCAAAAATAAACAACATCGTTAAAACTGTTTGTCCTGGCGTTGAATGCTTTCTTTATATTGATGATTTCTGTATCTGTTACAGATCAAAACATGTGTACCATTGAGAGGCAATTACAACAGGTCTTAAATAACCTTTCCAAGTGATCAAATGAAAACGGCTTTAAGTTTTCAAAGACGAAAACCAAATGTATGCACTTTTTTCAATATAGAAAATTGCACCCTGATCCTGAACTATACCTAGATTGAGTGCCAATAGAAGTTGTTCCAGAGTTCAAGTTTTTAGGCCTTCTCTTTGACTCTAAACTCTCGTTTCGCCCACACATTGATAACTTGAGCAATAAGTGCCAAAAAGCTCTAAATCTCTTACGTGTAGTTTCCAGTATGGACTGGGGAGCCGATAAAAAGTTATATTGCGTCTTTATAGGTCGCTTGTTAGATCTAAGTTGGATTATCGATGTGCTGTTTATGGCTCAGCACGCCATTCATACCTTCGTAAACTTGATTTTATTCATAATCAATGATTGCGCCTAGTATTGGGTGCCTTTGGAACATCACCAGTAAACAGTCTTTATGCAGAAGCTAATGAACCATCCTTAAATCTTTGCCGAAAGAAGCTTTCCATGCAATATTATTTAAAACTTATATCAAATCCTAATAATCCTACTCACAAAGCTGTGTTTAAACCCGAGCACAGAGATAATTTTGAAAAGAAAAGAACCCTATACTTCCCTTTAGTTTACATTGTGAAGCTGATGTAAAGGCTTTAGATTTTGATCTAGAAGACGTGGCAGAACATATAGTACCTGACATTCCCTTGTGAACATGCAAAAGCCCCACGTTTCTTTACGATCTTGCTTCCAGCAAAAAGGATACAACGGATCCAACTGTTTTCAAAACTAAGTTTCTCAAAATTAAAGAGAGATGCGCATCATACGAAGAGATCTACACGGATGGTTCCAAGAACGAAGAAATAGTTGCCTCAGCCATAATATTAGAAGGTGAAATGTACCAATTCCGTTTACCAAACAACTATTCTTTTTTTTCAGCCGAGCTTAACCCATTTCCAATCAAGCCCTCCTTTTTACGCCCTCAAGAAAAATGCTTTGGAAAACATCGTGGAAAATGAAGAGATTGCTTGTATCAAGCAATTTCTTCATTATCCACAATGTTTTCTACCCAAAAAGACAAAGAAAATTAAAATTCCACCAACTTGAAAATATCGTCTGCAGCTTCTTTTAATTTGGACCAGTCTAAAATTTTGTTGAGTGGGAATGGGTTAAGGCTAATGATCTCGCACTTGACCACATAATTGCAGAACTCTTTGTTAAGTATGCAAGCGATTGAGCATGAGAAAACTGACAATCCCCTAGTAGTTAGATTACTAGATAAAATGGCTCAGCTTTATGATGTTGATCTCGTATTTTGCTGGCTCCCTAGCCACATGGGTATTCGTGGTAATGAAGAGGCAGACAAAGCTGCCAAGGAGGCATTATCACTTGATGTTTTACCATTTGAAGATCCTTTTAGTGATTTTAAGCCCTTGATCAGTAGTTTTATTCAGGATGTATGACAGAATTGTTGGGGCGATCCTTCAAAATAAGATAACAAACTTTACACTATCAAACAGGATCTTGGTGAATGGCTACCTAGTTAATAGATCAAATCGCCGTGAAGAAATTATTAAAGCCCGTCCACGCATAGGTCATACTCATCTGACGCATAGCTTTCTTCTTAAAGGAGAAGAGGCCCCGTGGTGTATTGCCTGTGACGCTCCTCTTACAGTCAAACATATACTTATTGACTGTGTTGATTTTTGTAACACTAGAGATAAATTTTTCAAGGTTGACAGTATGAGGCAGATTTTGAAAGCGTTAGAGTCATAGCATATTTGTATTCCTGAAATCTATTAGTTTGTATTACAAAATATAATTCTGGGTTCTTTTTGGAATTTTTTAGCACTGTTCACGATTGTCTAGATTATTACCGTTCATATACATCAGTTTTATAAAGTATTGTTATGTTTCCAATTCTAGTATTGTTATTGGATTCGAGTTTTTAATATTCAAAGATAATCTAATTTTTGCATATGGAAGATTTAAGTTACATGTATTGCGCCCAACATGACCATAGGTGTCGACGGGCCATAAAACACAATTAATTCATTCATTCCAACTGCGCTATGACGGCGGCTTGAAAGGAACAGTTAATACTAACGCTATATATTGTAATCACATACAATTAACACATCATAGGCAAACCTTAACCTAAGAGTTTTGTATCAGCTAGGCCTGGCCTCCGGTGTCGATTGCGCAACTACCGAGTAAAAACAATATAAGTTCTTTAAACATTGATTTATTTTTTTATAAAAAAAAAATGAAAAAATATTTGTAATTTCATTGATTAAAGAACTATAGAAACTTAAGGCATTATTTGTTTGGAGCATGCCTATTTACCAAACATGAAAATCTGACGAATGTTGTTAATCAAAATCGTATCACATAAGGACTGAGCGATTCTATGTCAATCTTGTAATAGGCTTATGTTCAATGCGGAAAATTATATGTCAAGAAGGGCATTTTATAGATTGTCAGAATATTTAATTAATTACGGACTGATTTGGGCAATGTATCGTTACAACGTATTTTATTTGATGATCCTGGTGCATTTATTAGGCTCCAACTCGACGCGCCACATTTTCAAAAGAAACAAACGAAACTAAATCTTAAAAAGCTTCAAATTCTAAACCAGATAATTTAAAGTTATGAGTTACGGTAACCTTAAGAATACCCATTAATATCTTTGTGTAAATGAATTTTAAGTTCGTAAACATTACAATAAACTTCGATGTTCAAAAGACGTTGATCTATATAACATGTCTAGACTACAATTCGTCTCAAATTTGACCAAATTCACCAAATTTAACAAAGACATTCATGGCCGCGGGTGTATTTCCCTATAAGTTCAGCTTAAATGGCCTTACCGGTTATATTTAAAGTAATACGACCCGAACATAAAGGTAAAAATAGCTTTTAGCATATTCTTGATAACATCTAGACCCAAGTGGTCCAAATTTACGAACTTAAGCACTATCACTCTTCGCAAGGTGTAATACGTAACGATTTTAGGAACAATCGTTCAAAGTTCAAGGTCAAGTTTAACTTGAAACTTAGCATTCATATATAAAACTTTGCCCGGACATTAATAAGAAAGAGAATTCAACTGTTTATTTTGGTTACATACATTAATCCCTGGATCTATAAGTAGCGTATCAAAAAGAACCCAACAAATAAATAGCAAAATCAGGATTTGTTATATGTGCAATATCTTGCCATCACAATAAAAAGACTAGGAAACACCGAAGACTCATTTGCTTTCACATATACAGCCATATAGATGGTTAATTGATCTCCATTTATAGTCAAGCCAATACAGTAAATGATACCGCCAATAATTTTATGAAGACAAAACCTTGTCAGAAAAAAGGCTGCCAAAATCATATTTGATTTCCGGGCTGCCAAGTTGCCAGGCTGCTAGGCTGCTGTAATTCAATTAGATTGCTAGGCTGCTTGTCAAATCTTTGTTTAAAGCAACTTTTTGTTCCAGGCTGCTAGGCTGCCGAAATTCAATTTGATTTCAAGGCTGCTGGGCTGTAATAATTTTATTTGATTTCCAGGCTGCTAGGCTGCTGGTCAAATCATTGTTAAAATCAACTTTTGGTTCCAGACTGCAAGGCTGCTTACATTCAATATGATATAAGGCTGCCAGGCTGCTAGACTGTTGGTCAAATCATTGTTCAAATAAACTTTTAGTTCCAGGCTGCTAGGCTGATGAAATTCAATTTGATTTCCAGGCTGCTAGGCTGCTGATAAAATCTTTGTTTTAATAAACTTTAAGTTCCGGGCTGCAAGGCTGCTGGCATGTTTATATTTTTTGTTTTCCAGTTTGCAAGCTTGCCGAGCTGCTAGGATGCTGGTCAAATCATTGTTTAAATCAACTTTTAGTTCAAGGCTGTCAGGCTGCTAGGCTGCTGAAATTAAATTCGATTTCCAGGCTGCTAGGCTGCTTGTTAAATCTTTGTTTAATCAAATTTTAGTTCCAAGCTGCTAGGCTGCTGAAATTCAATTTGCTTGCCAGGCTTTTAGGCTGCTGGTCAAATTTTTGTTTTTATCAACTTTTAGTTCCAGGCTGCTGGGCTGTTTAACTTTTTTTGATTTCCAGGCTGCTAGGCTGCTGGTCAAATCAATGTTAAATTCCAGGTTGCCAAGCTGCTAGGCTGCTAAAATTAAATTTGATTGCTGGGCTGCAGGTCAAATCTATCTTTGATTTAATCACCTTTTAGTTCCAGGCTGCAAGGCTGCTGGGCTATACAAATTCAAATTGATTTCCAGGATGTAAGGTTGCTGGTTAAAACATTGTTAAAATCAACTTTTAGTTCCAGGCTGTCAGGCTGCTAAGCTGCTGAAATTCAATTTGATTTCCAGGCTACCAGGCTGCTAAGCTGCTGGACAAATCTTTGTTTTAATCAACTTTAAATGCCAGGCTGCTGGGTTGTTAAAATTCTTTTTGATTTCCAGGCTGCTAGGCTGCTGGTCTAATCTTTGTTTAAATCAATTTTTAGTGCCTGGCTGCTGAAATTAAATTTGATTTCCAGGCTGCCAGGCTGCGGGTCAAATCGTTGTTAAAATCAACTTTTTGTTCTTGGCTGCTAGGCTGTTGAAATTTTTTTATTTCCTGTTTGCCAGGCTGCCGGGATGCTGGTCTAATTATTTTTTAAATCAACTTTCAGTTCAAGGCTGCCAAGTTGCTAGGCTGCTGAAATTCAAGTTGATTGCAAGGCTGCTAGGCTGCTTGTCAAATCATTGTTTTGATAAACTTTTAGTTCCAGGCTGCTAGGCTGCTAGGCTGCTGAAATTCAATTTGATTGCCAGGCTGTTTGGCTGCTTTTATAACTTTTGTTTTGATGAGCTTTAGTTCCAGGCTGCCAGGCTGCTTGGCTGTTAAAATTCTATTTGATTTCCAAACTGCCGAGCTGCCAGGCTTTTGGTCATTTTTTTTAAATATCTTTTATGTAAAGTCTGCTAGGCTGCTGAAATTCAGTTTGGTTTCCAGGCTGCTAGGCTGCTGGTTAAATCTTTGTTTAAATCAACTTTTAGTTCAAGGCTGACAGGCTGCTGGCCAAATCTGTGTTTAAAACAATTTTAATTCAAGGCTGCCTGGCTGCTGGGTTGTTCAAATTCTATTTGATTTCCAGGCTGCTAGTCAAATCATTGTAACAATTTCCATTTTTAGTTCTAGGCTGCCAAGCTGCTAGGCTGTTGAAATTCAATTTGATTTCCAGGCTGTAAGACTACTAGGCTGCTGGTCAAATAATTGTTAAAATCAACTTTTAGTTCTAGGCTGCTGATATTCAATTTGATTTCCAGGCTTCTAGGCCGCTTGTCAAATCATTGTTTAAATAAACATTTAGTTCCAGGCTGCCAGGCTGCAAAATTCTATTTGATTGCCAGGCTGCAAGGCTGCTGGTCAACTCATTGTTACAATCAACTTTTAGTTCACGGCTACCAGGCGAGTTTAGGTGGTGAAATTTAAATTTGATTGCCAGGCTGCTAGGCTGTTGGTCAAATCATTGTTAAAATCAACTTTTATTGCTAGGCTGCTGAAATTCATTTTAATTACTAGGCTGCCAAGCTGCAAGGCTGCTGGTCAAATCTTTTTTTTAATCAAGTTTTACTTCCAGGCTTCTAGGCTACTGGGCTGTTAAAATTCCTTTGATTGCCAGGCTGCTAGGCTGCTGGTCAAATCATTGTTTAAATCTATTTTAGTTCCAGGCTGCCCGGCTAGTTGGGGTGCTGAAATTCAATTTGATTTCAAGGCTGCTAGGCTGCTGGTCAAATCATTGTTATCATCAACGTTTCGTTCCAGGCAACCAGGCTAGAATGGGTGCCGGAACTCATTTTGATATCCAGGCGGCTTGGCTGTTAGTCAAATCATTGTTAAAATCAACTTTTACTTCCAGGCTGCTAGGCTGCCTCATTTCAATTTGATTGCAAGGCTGCTAGGATGCTGGTCAAATCTTTGTTTTAATCGACTTTTACTTCCAAGCTTCCAGGCTACTGGGCTGTTCAAATTCCTCTTGATTTCAAGGCTGCTAGGCTGCTGGTCAAATCGTTGTTAAAATCAACTTTTAGTTCCAGGCTGCCAGGCTAGTTGCGGTGCTGAAACTCAATTTGATTTCCAGGCTGCCAGACTGCTAGGCTGCTGGTCAGATGATTGTTAAAATAAACTTATAGTTCTAGGATTCCAGGCTTTTACGCTGCTGAAATTCGATTTGATTTCCAAGCTGTCTGGCCTAGGCTTCTGTCAATTTTTTGTTTTAATCAATTTTTAATTCAAGGCTGCCAGGCTGCTGGGCTGTTAAAATTGTTTTTGATTTCCAGACTGCCAGGCTGCTTGCCTGCTGGTGAAATAATTGTTAAAATCAACTTTTAGTTTCAGGCTGCTAGGCTGCTGAAATCAATTTATTTGCCAGACTGCTATGCTGCTGGTCAAATCTTTGTTTAATCAACTTTTAGTGCAAGGCTGCTGGGCTGTTAAAATTCAATTTGATTTCCAGACTGCCTTCCTATATAATAACAAAAAGCCCCCTTAAACTTAAGATATTATTGGTACTCCGGGCAATCTATGGATCTTGGTGAATGGGGTCCCCAACAGTTTGCGCATCGGAGGACCCTGTTTCTACACCCTCTGTTGTTGTGGTTACCAGCACACCTGGCACAAGCGGGGTAGTTGGGACATTTCTTGGCAGTATGGCCAAACTGCTGACAATTGTAGCACCTCATAGGTGGGGATAAGTAGGACTCAAGTGGAATATAAAGTTCAGAACTGCTGACCCTCACCTCAAAAAGGTGAGGATCACGGCTCTGGTTGGCTGGTTAAACCTATTAAAGATCCTGGAAGCTTTTATTATGGGGATTTTACTATAGTTGACATCAGCTTCCAGGATAGTGGGCAGTTCGTCCATATCTTGGTCCAAATTTATGTCGTATATGACCCCTCTGACCGTAACCATGTCCTCTGGTGTGTAGGCCACACAAGAAATTCCACAGAGGACTAGGGTGGTCATATTCAAAATCTTTGTCAACAGCTCGGCCGACTTGATTTCTAAAAGTAATCCGCCATCCTGCAATTTAACTACTCGATTTGTCATCCCGGACAAAGTTGAGGCTATTCCCCTGCAGAGGGTCAAGGGAGACATGTTTTTGAATCCCTCACTCCTCCCCCGGGGTCTTATAAAGGCTCTGTAGGCCCATGTATTTTTGGAAAGTAGGTGCCTCTGACCGGGGTTAATTGGGGTAGCATAGTGTAATAAATCTCTTTTGTTTGCAATGTTTCTGGAGTTCATCATTATATACCGTTTAGTGATAATATTTATAGATTAAGTCGCAACGCACTATTAATAACGATAATAATTAATAAAAGATATTGCGATCCTACCAAACATGCATGTAAATGTTTTCATAAGAGTACAAAGCTGGGCCGCCACCAATATGGTTTGACCTTCAGCTATCAAAAAATTAAACAGCTCATAAAAAAGTAAGTAAAGCCAAATAAGCTTAATAAAACAAACAAAAACCTATGATGAATTGATTGGATGCAATGAAAAAACAACTCTTCTAACACTGCCTGTTACCCGTTATACACCCAGATTGGAATGACTTTACTGTGCAATGCACTTTATGTGCATTGCTAGGTGCAAACTGGCAACAGACACTACTAGTACTGATGAAATGAAATGATGGACTAAAATAAGGTCGAAACTGTAAAGGTACGAAGTGGGTGGGGTTAAAAGGTAAACAACATAATTAGCCCTCTTATCTACAAATTAAACTCAAGCTAGCTACTCTACAAAATCAATAATATAAAACAATGTCAGCTAAGGGACTGAGACAGAGAAATCGTGCAGCTGATCTATGAAAAGGAAAATATTTTGACTTTCAAAATGTAAACAACGGCCTCTCATTCGCCCTGCCGGAAGTGAGTGATGCATTAGGCGTCCATTTGAATGTATTTTAAGGCAATTTGCAAACTTTTTTAACCAAGGTTTCAGACACATCGGTACGTCCCTTTAAATGTTAAAGATAGGTATCGATGTTTTTTCATGTATCAGATATTAATGATTCTTCTTCCCTTTCATACACTATTTGAATACAATATTCTGAAAAGCAGTTTTGCGAAAATCAGAGGTCGCTCATCAGAGAAAAAAAGGGTATTTCCCTTATAGCCTGTGTAGGATATTAATCTATTTTTAGATTAACTCGAGATAGTTGCAAACGATAAAGGGTGCGAATAACCGTTTGAATCTAGCATTTAAAGTTTTAATTACATCAAACCAACGTCATCGTCACGTCATCAGAAGCTATATTCGCTAGGCGGTTTTTACTTCTATAGAATTCAGTCCAAAACTGCTGTAAGCGTTAATACGTATATAAACCCTAACCGAAGTTTAGTGCTCACCATTTGATGTGATATGATTTAGGACGTTGATATTTTCGCTAGTCAAATGGTTATCTCCCGTTGACGTTGGGTCATATGCAAATGCGGTCATGCGATGACGACAACCGAATTCCGTGATATCTATAAATCAGCTGGAATTCCTCTGAACCTTCCTATATAACAACAAAAAGCCCCCTTAAACTTAAGATATTATCGCGAAGACAACATCTGTTTAAGTATAAAATGTTTGTTGGGTCGTGTCTTTCGACAATTGGCAATTTTTTCTAGTCTAGGTTTAAGAAACATCGATACTACCCATTAAACAAGAGCACCGCGCCCACGGGTGTCAACGCTCGGCTGCAGGTGCTGGATAATGCAAAAATTCCAAGTCGAAAAAGGGGCATAACTCTTAAAAGAACGCTTTTAGAGTTATCCTCTTTGATAGTCTAGATAGCTCTTGTGATGACCAATATACATGCCAAGTTTCATGAGGATATCTTTAATAACAACAGAGATATGACCAAGGTTAAAGTTTGCCACGCAAACGCAAACGCGAACGACGCAAAGGTGATCACAATACCTCGGGTTTTCTCCGAAAGCAGCCGAGCTAACAAATGATTCTCAATGAATATTGTTGATCTGATATTGTCTATGTTTCTTAAATAATATCTCTATCAATTGTGGACACTCACCACAAAGCATCCTCTCGGAAAAGTGTAAAAATATTGACATGGAAAGCTAAGCTAGTAAGACATTTAGACTGCGATCAAGTGGATTTGGTTTAACGTGACGTGAAGTATTTTAGTAAAAGCGTGGACATCTTCCGATTACAATAGCTCACCTTCAGCACGTTGTGCTCAGGTGAGCTAATACATTAAATAAACATGAAAAATTGTACTCAAGGGGTAATTTAATGGGAGAAAAACCACTCACATCAATGCATTGACTGATCAAGTTATATCCCATGTTAAACCAGAACTCTTGAAAACCCTCTGCTGAGCGCTAACTGAATGATCGAAATTGTCAGTTACCAAATTTTTTCCTGTTTGAATGGCATAATGTGCAAGTACAGTCTACAGTGTGAACCCTTTTAACTTACTCTTTTTTTCATCAACATGTATGTAAATATATCGTGAAGGCAAAATACAACAGAAACACTGTGTCAATCCGGATCAGTCGGGGTCTATATGCTGCTACCCGAGTAATGGCTGCACTACTCATGTTGGTACAATACTGCAACATTCACAGATTAAAAGTGGCTGACACAAATTTACTGACTTGACTGACAAATTATGAAATCAGCCTTACCAGTAGAATTTTCAAAATGTATTGATTATACATTATACCCTATATATATAATAATTAAGTAGAATGGTCATTTTTGGTTACGCCACCTAATCTTGTGGTCTCCTTTGCTTTGGACTTAGGCACCTACACTCGTATAGAAGCAGATGGCGGCGGTGTCATGTTAACAAACTAAAATCAATAATCAAATTACAGTGGTATCACGTTAAAATGAGATGAAAGAAAGACCCATTACAGTTTCAAACAACTAGCTCGGTTATGCAGAGGAACGAAATCGTCCGTAAAGTTTAGTCATAAGCACCTCTACGTACAACAGTCAATGCCGAAGATAAGCGATCATTTCCAGTAAAAAATAGGGTACATTCGTCTCGATATCAAAAATGTAAACAGATGCGATTTCAAATCGATAAGAAAAAAACAAAATACTCTTTCCAGACAACCCCACTTTTACCCTCCTTTTTTTATCAATATTAAGAAGGCTCTTGTTTGCTTTAGTCACCAAACAAATAATAAATTGTTTGAATAGCTTTCTTACTTGGGGGGGGGAATAAATGGCTATAAAAAACGAAGTAAGCCTTCTAAAACTTCACACATACACCCCCCCTTTCCAATAGAAATGATCTTGTTTACTTTAGTTACCAAATAAAGGTTAATTGTTTAGGTTAATTGTTTAAACTGACATTCTCTAACCTGGTTAAGATCTTGGTAAGATCTAGAATTGCTTTGGATTCACATATTTTGGAGATAAATTAGATTTATCTCGATTATCATACATTACAATTTGAAAATTGATAACTAGTGGATGAGTGTTCATGGATAATGTGGTTGGAAAAATATGCTTTGATAAATTGACCGGTCTTAGAATTGAATCTTCGTTTGAATAAATCAGTTTGAAAAACAGACTGGAAAATAAGCGTTTCAGGACAAAGGTTAAAAAGCTATGACGTAACGAAATTGTTTCTATATTATATTTGTCAACATACTTTTTTCGGTAAACATGAATAAGGATTATTATATTATAGTTGTGGTACAGTACGTTGTATCGGAGAATTTGGATTTTTTACGAGTCCTAAGGTCATAGTCTCGTTCTCGGCGAGAATCCAATTCCCGGATTTTTTAACACTACTACATCGTAGTATTCCGTTTATTATATACTAACGAATTTTGACTTTATAAAAGATCAAAAGAAGTTAACGCAGTTAACCTAAAACTAACCTTTCTCTAAATTATAATAACGATACTCTTGGCGCATCGTCATTTTACTAGGAAAGAGGCGCCATCTAACCATATCGTATCAGTTCAGTACATGTGTGAAGAGGATTTCTTTTTTGTCGGTTCTAATTTCAACGAGAAATTAATGCATCTAATAAAATATAGATAGATGTATGCTTGTGCTTTATCTAGTTTGCACACCATTGTTGATTCCTATCAGAAAGCGAGTTTTGCGTACCAATTAATGCTAACATTGTGTTTCATGCTGTTTGATGTTTTTCGTTATATGAAAAAAAAAAACAAAGTCTCAGGAAGATCACAGCTTATTATTGTTGACATTTGCCAAAGAAATGCTTGGTTCCAGCAATTTCTTCATTTTGCAAAATATTCCTAATTGTTTTTATTGAAGGGCGTAAATAAAGCGTCAATGTGTAGGAATGGGTTAACTAAATATTAAATGTAAAGAAAAACAAGATGTGTTTGTTAAACACAATTGCCCCCGCAACTGCCATTATTTCGTAACCTTATGTTTGATACATGAATATGGACATCAGTAGTAAATAAAACAAGAGGACCATGATGGTCCTAATCGCTCCCCTGTATGATGGTTCATGGCTTTATGATATAAACAAAAAAGCAAAGCCCTCTGTCTAATTATTTTGGAGATGATGTTTAAGGATTTCTCTTTTAATTCTAGGTATATTGATGATCCCACCATATAGCAATAATATCCTGAATATGGTAATGCTTTGAAGTATAGACATCAATACAGACCAAGTATAAAAGCTGTAAGCCAAATGGTTTAGGAGAAGAAGGTTTTCAAAGATATCATTATTTATTCCTAACTGAAATTTGGGATTGCACAGAAAAGGGCTAATTTTTTTTAAGTAATTTGGTAGAGGGTCAATGGCTGATGATATGTACCAAATATCAATGCTCTAGGCCTTATGGTTTGGGAGAAGAAGATTTTCAAAGATATCCTTCTTTATTCCTCTGTAAAATCAGGGATCGCACAGACAAGGGCTATTTTCAGAGTATGATAATTCTTTGAAGTATTTTAGTAGACGGTCAATATATATGATGATATGAATCAAATATCAAAGCCCTTGGCCTTATGGTTTGGGAGAAGAATATTTTTTCCTTCTTTTATTCTATGTAAAATCAGGAATCGCCCAGAATAGGCTAATTTTCATAATAAGGTAATTCTTTGAAGTATTTTGGTAGAAGGTCAATAGATGATGATTTGTACCAATTATCAAAGTTCTAGGCCTAATGATTTGAAAGAAGAAGATTTCCTTCTTTTATTCAATGTAAAATCAGGGATTGCCCAGGTGAGCGCTAATTTTCAGAATACGGTAATTCTTTGAAGTATTTTGGTAGACGGTCAATAGTAGTTGATTTGTACCAAATATCAAAGCTCTAGTCCTTATAGTTTGGGAGAAGAAGATTTTTAAAGATTTCCTTATTTATTTCTATGTAAAATCAGGGATCACAAAGAAAAGGGCTAATTTTCAGAATACGGCAATTCTTTGAAGTATTTTGGTAGAGGGTCAATAGATGATGATTTGTACCAAATATCAAAGCACTAGGCCTTGTGGTTTTGGAGTAGAAAATTTTTTAAAGATTTCCCTCTTTATTTCTATGTTAAATCAGGGATTTAAATCAGGGATCACACAGAAAAGGGCTAATTTTCAGAATAGGTAATTCTTTGAAGTTTTTTGGTAGAGGGTCAATAGATGATGATTTATACCAAATATCAAAGCTCTAGGCCCTATGGATTGGGAGGAGAAGATTTTTAGAGTTTTCCTTCTTTTATTCTATGTGAAATAAGGGATCGCCCAGAAAAGGGATTATTTTTATAATACGGTGAATCTTTAGAGTATTTTGGTAGAGGGTCAATAGATGATGATTTGTACCAAATATCAAAGCTCTAGGCCTATGGTTTGGGAGAAGACGATTTTTAAAGGGAGGTATCGATGTTTCTGAAACCTAGATAAGAAAAAATTATCGAGTGCCGAAAAGTACAATCAAACGAACATTTAATACTTTAAGTTGAGTCAGGTATCGTCTTGGTGGTAATCTAATAGGCACAAAGTGGTTTTTTTATGATTATATAGGAAAGCTTCAGCGAATTCCAGGTTATTTTTAGATATAACGGAATTCGGCTGACGACATCGAATGGCCTCATTTGCATATGACCCAGTCAACTGAAGGTAAACAAATTTACTAGCGAAACAGCCAACGTCCTAATTCAGGTCACATGAAAGGGTTGGCGCAAAACTACGGTAAGGGTATGTATTCGTTATAACGCTTACGACAGTTTTGGACTTATCTTTACAGAATTAAAGACCGGCTAGTAAACATAACTCCTGATGACGTAACGATGACGTTTTTGTGATGTAATTTAAACTAAATTCAAGGTTCCAACGGTTATTCGCACCACGTGAATGAATATATAATCTTCGCAACTGTCTCGGATAAATCTAAAAATATATTAATAGCCTACGTAGGCTATTAAGGAAATACCCTGCTTTTTTCTGATAAGCGACCTCAGATTTTAGCGAAACTTCTTTTGAGCATATTGTATTCAAATAGTATACGAGAGTAAACATAAATAATTAAAATCTGTGACATGAAAAAAACATCGATACCTACCTTTAAAGATTTCTTTCTTTATTTCTATGTAAAATCAGGGATCACAAAGAAAAGGGCTAATTTTCAGAGTATGATAATTCTTTGAAGTATTTAGTAGACGGTCAATATATGATGATACGAACCAAATATCAAAGCTCTGGGGCAAATGGTTTGGGAGAAAAAGATTTTTAAAGATTTCCTTCTTTATTTCTATGTAAAATCAGGGATCGCCCAGAAAGGGATTATTTTCATAATACAGTAAATCTTTAAAGTATTTTGGTAGAGGGTCAATAGATGATGATTTGTACAGAATATCTAAGCTCTAGGCCCTACCGCTTGGGAGGAGAAGATGTTTTAAGTTTTTTTCACTCTGTTGCCATGGAAACCAGAGTTCTTCATGGATTTCAATTCTTTGAAGTATTTTGAAAGAGCATGACCTAAGGATCATTTCTGTGAAGTTTTGTTGATATTCCATGGTTAGTTTAGGAGGAGAAGATATTTTTAATTGTGAACGGACAGACTGACGGACGATCGTAATAGCTCCCCCAGAGCACTTCGTGCTCAGGTGAGCTGAAAAGGGTAAAATTTTGACCTTGACTTTAATGAAATGACCCTCCCCAGTTGAGTGTTGATGAGACCTACCTGCATACCAAATATCAGCACTGTAGCTTTATTAGGCTTGAAGTTATAGAACAATGTTTAGTTGCAGGTTACGTTTTGCAGACAGACAGACAGATGGACAGACGGACACCAATAAATTTACCCTCCCCAGTTGAGTGTTTGCGAGACCTACCTGCCTACCAAATATCAGTACTGTAGCTTTAATAGACTTGAAGTTATAGAACAATGTTTAGTTGCAGGGTAAGATTTGCAGACAGACATACAGACAGACGGACACCGGTAAAACAATATGCCCCCGATATTTCGATACGGGATCATAATTTTTTTTTTTAATTCCATGCAAATTGGTATTTTCATTTGAACTCAAAAGTAAGCATTACCTAGACCTAATATTGTTGACTAGAGCATCTATAAACCTGTCCACCAAGTTCTGAAGGTTGAAGTTAGTTTGTGTACATTGGTGATCTGATTTGAATAGGTTTGAATCTGATGGTTAATTATCTTTCAATTGTAGCAAGTGCTGCGTAGTTAGTGCCTTAACTTTTCCCAGATCTTCAAAACATAGATCTATCTTTACCTATAAAAGATTGCAAAAAATTTCAGTCCTTGGTAAAAGGATAGAATTAAGGGCTACAGTATCTAATTACAAAATTATAATCTTTAGTTATGATATAAACTATTATAATTTATAAAGTTCTGGAAGAATAACCCTTAAAAGAATGGTGAACTACATCCAGGTTATCATGTCTAAGTAACTGACATAACTAAATTCATAAACACACAAGAAAATCTTAGAATAGTCCAAAATAAAAGAAGTTGCAGAAAATAATTTCAAGTTGATGAAATTTTAAAAATCTTTGTCCTTGGTCCAGAAAACATTGTGAATGATGAAAAAATTACTTGTTACAAGCAATTTCTTCTTTTTCCAAAATGTTTTCCAAAACCTTTTTTCTTCAGGGGCATCAAAATGCGCCATTGTGATGTGATGGCCATCATGGGTGAAATATAAGAGGTGAAATACCTTTAAAAGTGCTACATCTAAATTTTCTGTCTGGAAAAACTAGGACAGAGTAGTAACTGGAGCCATGGCATCCATCATCATATAGGTAATGGATATGAACTTGTCAGTAGTAACCTGAAACGCAATATTTTATGATTATAAGACTTATATAACAATAATGAATAACAGAATTGCCAAATAACACAGCTCATTCAGATTTAAAACTTTGCATTAGTTTTCATTCATATTATACCTCATAATCATAAGGATTAATTTAATCAATTCATTTTTGTGCAATTCCATTTGGCTGGCTACAAAGATAAAGAAGATAGACAAGACAGTGAGAAAAGGCAGTATATCAACTCTGCATAACCTATACAACTGTATAATTTTGTTTTTCAGTCAATATTCAAAAATCACAGTATCAATTTAATACCTTATTCTTGAAACACTTGGCTTTGGGGTCAGTGGCTTCTTGGAAATAAGTAAGTAGATTATCCATAGTTCTGTACACATTGGTCAAGGCATTGAAATAGCTCAACCACCTGACAGAATGCAGCTCCTTGATTCATAATTGAGGTTCGTCTAGGATTCTCTGGATCTCCTGCAATCTTTTGGTACGTTTACTGCTAGCCTATGAAAAATAATGTTTTAAACAAAAACAAATTTGAAACATGCCTAAAAATACAAATATAGAAATTTATAGGTACAGAGAGAAAACATAAACTATACCATTTCTCTTTTTATCATTGAATTTTAGTTATGAACAGTTTATCTTACCCTTGAATGTTTTGCAAATTTTAGACCAATCCGAATTAAAAAAGCTTTGCAGACACCAATTTCAATTTCATTTTGTTAAAAAATAATCATTCAGTACTAGGGTAGAAAATACTCAAGAAAAGGAAAAATTGCTTGTGATATACAGTTCTTTCCACACTTTTTTTAAATATAGAATAATAGTATGTTAAAATATCAGTGACTGTAAAGTTATTGAATCTTATCGGTAATCCTTAATTATAATATTGTTACCTTGAAATAGTAAAAAAAAAAAAAATTGTCAAGATCTACTGGTGCTGGTCAAGGGTTTCAATCCCTTTTGCTGCCTGAGATGTGCAGAGTGCCAATCTGTGGGCAATGCAATGGACATTGTTCATGTGAGGGTTTTCTCGCTGCATGATAGCAGCACATCCTTTGAAAAAGAAAAGATGTATTTTTCAAAGATCACTAAGAATAAGAGCTTTTTTAATAAAAAAGGCTTTTAACCTGATTAGATGACAAAATTTCAGGGTAATCCAAATTGACTGAATTTGCAGACAATATTTCAAAGTTGATGAAACTTTAAGATTGCTTAATTTTTTGAGGTAGAAAACAATTAAAGAAATTCAACACAGCTCCAGATAACATTTTGAATATTAACCCTTTCCCGTACAATCACAACCCATAAGTTCTGTATGAAATTGGGGGGAAATTGCAGGGAAAGGAATAATTTCTTGTAAAGAGCAATTTCTTCTTTCCCTACTATGTTTTCCACCCTTTACAGACTGTGGTTATTTCATAGAAATTTTATGCTACAGGTAATTTCTTTATTAAATAATGTTGTTGTTATTTTCGAAAAGCCAAAGATTGCAGTCTGGAAAATAGTTAAAAAAGCACTCCCTAACTATTTTAAAGGACATTTTGTTTCAATCCTTTTTTCAAACGCTAGAAAAATTACCATTATTTTTTCCGGTCATCACAGATGCTCCATCTGACCCTAGGCTCATAATTTTGGATGGATTAACCCCTCGTTTCTGTAGCTCCTCCATAATGGTCGAAGCTATTCCGGACCCTGTTGCATCTACATTAGTAAGAAAACGTGTGAATGGTTTCATTGTCGTAACTATAAGCTGCGTGTAAATCACCAAAATTTTATGATTTGTAATGTCTGTACTTTCATCCGCCAATACATTTACAAATGCCGAGTCTGACAATTTAACCTTCAAGTCTTTATCTACTACCTCTGATAAAAATTTCAATATATCAGTTGCTGAAGTAGCGGATTCATACTTCATTTCACTTTTGCTTAAAGATTCTAAATCTTTAACAGCAAGATCGCGCAGTAAATTGGTCAAGGATCCAAATTTGATGAGGGGTAGATCTTCAGTAACCAACCAGTGGACACATTTCATAAACACTTTGATAGCTTTTTCCCTTTTGGTTATATTTGTCTTGGCCAATTTCTGTTTGTTTTTTACATGAATGGGTGCTTCAACCAATATCTTATGATCATTTAATTGAGAATGGCGTAACAAAGTACTGTTTTGAAAATTCCGACATTTTGTTTGCTGGTGCAACCAATTCTCTTTCCCAGCATAAGTGCAACGGTTACAATACATGAAGTCTTCTTCATCATTCTATCTTAGCCAGCTGTAGTAGGTGGTCCATATTTGTTGAAACTTGCGAGCTTTTTTTGGTTTACTTGATTCTGAATCAATGATTTTTTCTTTTGTTAGATCGTCTTTATCAGCAGTATTATTACTACTTTCGTTTTGGGGTATAATAAAGTTGAGTTTTGTTTGTTTGGGATCAAGCTTCAAACGCTTTGCAGACGCCATGGCGAAAGAATGGCGAGAAGACTGGTTATCAACGTATTTTTTATGATTTATTTACTGAACAATAATCAATAGTAACTTACTGTTATGTATCCAGTCTGTCGACTCACCAGTGTAAAAATCTGTTTATGGGGCCTGTTTGATTTTTGGATATTAGCAGAGCAATACATCGCTTATCTTCGTTTCTCATAAAAAAAATCCGGTTTCAAAGCAGTTCGTGAAACTACAAGAATCTCAATCGAGTGGATTTCAATAAAATGGTCCAAGATAGGGCAGCTAAACTAGCTGGTCATCAGGTTTTAAAATTGGATGTCCCAGTCTATTAGACAGGGAAATAATCGAATTGGTCCGTAGACTGGTGGACCAGTCCCATCTACGCTGCTCTCCGATATTGGGACAGGAAAACCCTAATTTTTACTAGCCGGTTTTTAGACTGGTACGACTGTCGACTTTAATAAAGCCGACAGGTATACACAGATTTTCGGTACATACACGGAAAGCCTGGCCCGTTAGGTTTTTTCCTTACTGAAATCAAAAACGCGCCTTACGCATGCGCTGCAATTTTTGTTGAAAAATTTGGAAACGCCGCGGGATTTCCAACCAATACGATAGAAAACTTCCTTTTGTAGTTTTAAAGGAGTCAGTTTTAATGTTAAAACATTTCTCACATAAACAATCGAAATAGTGTGCGAGAAAAACCTTGTAATGTCGCCCCTTTCATGTCAAATATGTGAGGAACACCGCGTTCCGCTTCCGCCATAATGTTTACAAACAATCTATCACCCAATCAGATTCGATTTTGGGGTTTACGTCATTAAAAGCCCATCTGCCAATCTCTTGGTGCAGTCTTTCGGGATCTACCTGTCGGCTTTGTTAAAGTCGACGGCGGTACCGGTCTAGCCGGTTTTCTGCCTTATAACGAGTGCGCATGCGCGAGAAGAGTGCTCGTTGAATTTGCACTCAATCGGATTTAATGGAAGGAAATGACTTTCTTCGCCAAAAGAATGTCATTGACACTGATGCCTGTTAATTAACGGTTTTAGTTCACCTTTATTCGCAAGATTTCATTTTAGTTTTATGATGAAATTGTGAGGGCTGCGATGTATGTTAACTAAGAATCTACCTTTACCAATCAAAGAGTGTCTGGTAATATAATTTATTATAAGAATAGTTGTTACCCTTTGTTCTGGGTCGAGCCTTTTTACCCTTTCGCTTTTATCAGCAGCATTAACCCATTACAACACAAGAGAAAATTGACTGGTCCAAATTGATAGAAGTTGCAGATAACATTTTAAAGTTAGAATTTAAGATTTTCACTTTCTGGGAAGAAAACATCCTGTAAAATGAAGAAATTGCTTGTGACAAGCAACTTCTTCCTTTTACACAATATTTGCTCAGTTGTTTTTCATGAGGGGTGTCCAAAAGCGTCACCGTGTGAGAATGGATTAATGGGTCTAACCTGTGGAAAAAAAAGGAAAAAAGGGGGTATACAAAAAGTCAATATCCTTCTTTAATTACAGTATCAGCAATGTTAAGTACTTATCATTTTCTTATCATTTTTGTATATATTTACTATAATTGTCGAAGAATATCTATTTGGAAGAAGGTGAAAAGCAGGGCCTTTTCTCCATTTATTGTGAATTGAGTGTCTTTCAATTCAAAATAACTGGTAATGCAAAAACAATGCATGTAATCGGATCAATCTGCTCAAGCAGACGAGTTTGCTAATGCTTTGACATTGATATCAGCTTGTGCAGAGAAAACAATTTTCAGACAAAAAAAAAATTGATGATGATAGATTGACAATGTATTAAGATCGCAGGGAAGGTGGTGCTTTTGCAAGTCAGTTAATTTAGAAATTCTGGATAATCGGCAGATTTACATTCTTATTTGCCCCGGGCACCGATCTCAATCTTGAAAAATTATCTCTCTGCAATGATGTTCATTCAGTATTTCAAAAGGTTGAATTGTGTAAGAACTGACCATTACGCGAGAACCTATTGTAAGACGGCTTTGCACAATTCAAAAGAGATGCAGACGAAACCCAATTTGGGTTTTCGTACTAAAATAGGTTTCATATAGAATGGAAAACATCAAGAGAACAGGAGAACATTATCATTATAAGCATTTCAAAGCTAAATGTTTTGATAGTTTCAATATTCAGGATCGTGTAGTAATAGGTTAACTCTGAATAGGATTTAACCCATTACCAGAGTATTTTTGACGGATAAAACTAAAAAAAGAAAAATGGTGCATACTTCTACGTACTTACAAATCAGATTATAAGTGTATAAACAGATATAAAGCATTGTAATAAATAGAACACGTTTGGTGAGAGTACATTCTTCTTTTTTCACTATGTTTTTCCATTTTTTATGCGAGACTTTGAACGGAGCCGGACTGTACCTTTTTATTACAATGCTTTTGCACTTATGCACTTATAATCTAATTTGTAAGTACTTAGAAGTCTGCATCATTTTTCTTTTTTTTTTTTTTTTTTTTTTAGTTTTATCCGTCGGAAGATTTTGTGATTCCATTGTATTTGAAGAAATATTAGATAATAAAGTTATCATGGTAGCAACCCAGTAATTTTGCTTTCTGGAATACTCTTTCTTCAATATTTAACCCATTACCAGGCAACAATTTATTTGAAACTGAGCCAAATTTAAAGATGGGTAGGATACAAATTTTAAAAATGTTCATTATTCATTTTATTTATATTCATTTATTTATTCATTTATCACTAGTGGTAGAAACTATTGTGTATAATGAAGAAATAGTTTGTATTTAGGTTTTCTTAATTTTCCACAATGTTTTCCAAACCTGATATCTTTAGGGGAGCATCAAAATGCCTGGCTGCGTGGGAATGGGTTAAGTCATATTTCCCGGTGATAATTTTAAGTGATTTAAACAAAATGTACTAAAATTTATTTAGTATGTGTAGTTCTCACCAACTTAATAGGAGGAATTGACCAGAACAGCTGGATTAAGCCATTCCCACAAGACTTTTTTTTAGATTGGTTCTAATTCGAAGAAATTGCAGACGAGAATTTTTATTTGAAGAAATGTTACAAGTCTTTGTGCTAGACAATATTGTTGATAATGAAGAAATTACTTAAAACTTTCAATTTCTACATTTCCCTGATATTTTCCAAAGCACTTTTCCTGAAAGGAAAACTCTTGTCAATATAGATGGTTATCTTTTGCCCATGTAGGCTATATTACAGGCTTAGCCTATTACAGGCTTTTACAAATTAACAAGCACCAACTTTCTAGGCAAAAGATCATAGAATTACACTTGTTACATGTAATACTATCTCTCTGTGCTGAAATTCACTCAAATGTATATTTGCGTACAGGTCTCTACGTCCATTACAAGCTGAAAACAAGATATGCCTTCAAACTATGATACAAACTCTGGAAATTAGTCAGAGCTTGTTGGATTTTCACCTTGCAGGGTTTTCACTAGTACCCAAAAGTCACGAGTCATTGATCCTTGGGCCAAATTTTCAAGAGTCAAAATTGAAATCCCAAGAGTTAAAATGAGATATGCCCCCCATCCGTAGAAAATAATAATAGTACATAAAAAGTTTTTTAAATGTTTATAACTATTTTAGCAATGGTGCCTTAGAATAAGCTAAGTGTCAGATTGGGAAATTTCTCCAATCTGACAGTAGGCCTATTCTATTTTTAATACAGGAAATTTTAGTTTTCATGCAAATATCAAAAGTTTGAATCAGTTTTAGAAAATATCAAGAGCACTAAGAGATACATGTTCATCACTCGAGAGTGCTTATAACCATTCAAGCTTGTGTAATCCATGACAAGGGTGTATATTTACATAATCAATTAAACGTCTCCAAATGAAATGGAACACTTATGATGACCCTTGACGCATGGCTAAATAAATTTTCAAGAGTCAAAATGACACTCAGTGACAAATTTAAAAGCGTCAAAATTGCTTCTATTTGAATTTCTGTGTGTCAAAACCCGAGGAACCATTCAAGCTTGTGTAATCCATGACAAGGGTGTATATTTACATAATCAATTAAACGTCTCCAAATGAAATGGAACACTTATGATGACCCTTGACGCATGGCTAAATAAATTTTCAAGAGTCAAAATGACACTCAGTGACAAATTTAAAAGCGTCAAAATTGCTTCTATTTGAATTTCTGTGTGTCAAAACCCGAGGTCTCGGGTCAAACGAAAACACTGCCGCCTGTACTTTGGACAAACAAATAATATTTGTTTCTTGCAGAACTAAGACTGGTGAATATATGAACTTTCATCAAAATCTGTAAAACTATATCAGATTTTGTTTGAAAATAAAAATGCAAATAATACGTCCCTCAAGGAAAAATTGACCAAGACAGATAGCATTGCCAAAATGTGTGTCTCTTAGAGGACAACTTGTTATGAATAAAAGACATATAGTTTGTCTATATATACAGCTGTGAATATTAATACATGTATAATCATCTGGAGTCTGTGGTATTGGCAATGAGTATAAATAATATTAATGAATATCTTCAACTCTGATGAATTAAAGACCAGTTTATTGTATATGCAATATTGTAAATTTTCAATACACTTCAAAAATCTATCAAAAAGGCGTTATTCGTGATCGAATTATTTCTGTTATTTTCATTCTAAGTCTTTACACAGATACAGGGTGCAATTTTGGATATTAATTAATAAAAAAAATTATCAATCAAATAGCCAGTCGACTAATGAAGTTATTCTTTTAGACTAGAAATTAATTTGAAAGTCTAACATTGGCCGCCATTTTTATTAACCTTTTCAGTTGGTTTGGCGACATAAACGTCGTAACTAGAATTTTTCAAGCTGTAATTACGATGTTTGGGTCGCCTACAAGCTATTTTACCTTTTTGTTACCGACAACTTGCCATAAATTTTGCAAAATAATGCCCCGTTTAAAATCGAGCGTGACTTCCTGTAGGAGTCGATGGGCGTGGCAAATGGAGTAAGTGGTCGGGGCCAGCAATTTATAAATAAAGTTAACCTCTGTCATCGTCTATCAGGGCTAAAAATCTATTTTTGAAGAGGTCGATGACTGACATATGATCCCGTAAAAATATATCAATTTATATAGGATACTTCACAATGGGCATATCTCTATTGTATTTTATACACGTTTGTTATTCTATCTTTCATCCACCTGCGTTACGCAATCACTTGTAAAAAGGTAAAAAGGTGTTTTAGAAGAAAGCGGACAATTCTAAAACAGCAGTATTAAAGCGGCTATTGAACACATTTTCATAAAAAATCGATACAGTAAAATTATGTGTTTTTTCATTAGTTATTAATTTTATTTCACGATAAATATTCTTTCTTAGTTTTAAATCTATTAAATTATTTATGAATTTAATTTAATCTGATATATTTCCATTGCCCTACTTTGAAATATCGGATTAGGTCGTTAGTCTTCGTGTGACATCGATTACAACTGTATATATATAGCGAAATATAATGAAACCACAAATAAGGCAATTTTCGGCCGCATCGAAAGAGAAGGTCCACGTATTTACCCGGTGATTTACGGTTCAATTGTGGTTGTAATTCGCTGCATTATTTTGCGTAATGTAACGCGCAATTTTTGGCTTCTTTTTTAGAATTATTAACTGTCATTTTCATTTCAAAATTACATTCTTACTAATCACTTAAAGCGTTACAGCTAGAAATTTGCAAACGGAGTGCCAAGATTTTTCTTTCACAATCCAAGGAAGAGCCGATTTAAAAAGAAGACATAAAACGCTCATCTCAGTGAACTATCTAGACAAACAGCACTACCCATTTTCAGATCAAATGAGATAAAACATAGCCTCTAAAGTGGCTATTTCCCCCAAGGATTTATCTTAGTGGCATCGCTTTCACTGAAAAAATCAAGATTACTCTACTTAGATTTGACATATTGACCTGATTTTGAACTCTAAGTGGCCAATATCCAAAATTGTTCAAATTTCATAAGAAATAAATTGAATGTACTTACTAATTTTCGGAAAGGATGTAGTGGTAGTACTGGTGTAAAAAAAAATACCACGAATCCATAGTGAGGTGCTCGGACTGCCGGGATAGTAATGAAATACTGTTAAGAGGTGAGTTAAAACCCGTTCAAATATGAACTAGTTTTCCTGTCCACGATGCTTTATTTTGAGACCGCGGCCATAGCATAGTCGGTAGTCGGAGTCTCATTCATGAGGTCGAGTGTGAGATCCCTGGTCGCGCCAAATTTTCTTTCCGACATATGTCTCCCACAAACGGTTGGTAATCGCAATTCTAAGTGGGTGAGCAGCTGGGGGCTCCGAAAGGATATTGTGGTAGTACTGGTGTTGGAAACATCAAGAATTTACGGTTAGGTGCTCCAGCTGACGCAATTTGACCGAAATACTGGCAATAGTGTCATTAAACCTTGTCAAACAGAACAAAAAAATCGTAATTTGAGAAAAAAGATATCTAGAGATTCCCTAAAATTTAAAATTCCCCCCTCCCACGTCCTAATTTGGCCTAATAACCTTGATTTAATTGGTGGCTTAATTTCAAAGTTAAATAAAGTTATTAAGTTTCTAGTCAATTGAGAAAAACTAGTGTCATTTTTGACTTTCATTACTAGATTCCGAACAATTAGCTTACCAAGAAAAATATCCTGGCCGTTTTCCTGATGACTGAATATAAAGTATGGCCATAGGAGTTCCCACAAATTTACCGTCCGTACGTCCACGTACCCTCTTACACTAATGAACGAATTTGAATGAAATTTTCACAAAATATTCCTAGTCACCTGACCTTAATCATGTTCTTGGAGTTTTACCATTTTAAGCTGCGTCGCAGACAGGGAGCTTATTTAAACATTTCCTGTACCAGGTCTTCATTATTCTTATCTGTGTCACGCATAAGGTAACCTTAGTGTATAGGAGCATATATATTCTTGGTTATAGCACTCTTGTGTTGGGGTTTGAACCAATGAAGTATTTTTTTTATCCCAAGTTATCTGCTATCGATGTTACCCTATAGTTCACCCATGCATACATTATGTGATTGGACATAAAAATATTGAATCTAGAGATCTGAACCAGTGTCCTAGTTTTTCACCCTTAGTGATCTAATATCTAATTTGTTTAGATAAACATTTTGAACATTTTTTTCAGTTTGATTGATCAAAAAATGTTCCACCATGAAAGTCCACATGGGTATTTTCTCTTTTTTATAAATATATATTTATTCCAGTAATCTCGAGTAATTCTAGGATGATTTGGCAAAAAATTGACCTATAACCGGTCCTACCGACTTACTCAGTTGGCAACCGTCAGGAAGTCCCGCCTCGATTTTCAAATGCGTTATTATGCAAAATTTATGACCAGTAGCATGCAACAAAAATGAGGACCTGAACGTAATAACTACAGCTTGAATAACCTGTACGACATTTAAGTCACCAACCCTAAAAAACGCTTAACAAAAATGACGGCCATTGTCTGAGTTCAAAGCTCAATTATGGGATGAATTAATTATTTGATTCGTCGGTTTTTAATTTTTGATTGACAGCCGCGATTGTACAATTGTGACCTTTTATTGTCCATATATATTCTTACAACCGACGTAGGACGGACAGCATACTTCCACAAAAACTAACCTAGGGCGCGTTGTGGAGTCTTTGTGGATCTCGGGTTCGAATCACGCCAGAATGGAGGTCATAAAGAAAACATATCTATCTATCCATTTGATCTTTTTAGACAACGCTATCTCTATCACAAATATTATTACAAATATTAATAATTTAAGGGTAATTTTGACAGAAGGGTAAACACATTTGTATCGTCATGGGCAGTTAGGTTTCAATGACATTTAACTATCCACGATAGTAGTAACATGAGGAGGATATAAAACTTTGGCTAGATGTGATCTATCTTAAGTTCTTAACCCATTACTACACGCTGTTTTAAATTGAAAAATGATTCAAACGCCAATTTATAGTTAATGGTATGTGAATGAAATGGTTGTCTTTCATGGATAGAAAATACTGTGGACATTGAAAAAGTTGCTTGTTAGTTGTTACAAGCAGTTTCTTCAATGTCCACCACAATGCTTTCCACAGTTCTTACGTTGAGGACAAAAAGAGAAAAATAAGAGGGTTTGTGACGCACTCTGTTAAAAGAAATCAATTCTTTGGATTAAAGCCCCGACGAAATGCATTAAACGCACCATAACAAGGATTAAGTCATCTTTATTTCCTTTTTATATATATTTGATATGAAGCATGTACTAATAAAGTCCTTCCAGTTTTTCATTTGTTCCGGGTCATATTTGAGGGACAAATTTTTTTACATCGAAACATAGAATAAAACATCTAAACTCTTTTGACGGTGAAATAATGTGCAGAGCAACAATATTTGCGATGTAGATCTTCTGGTAGACTTTTCAAAGAGTAATCACATAGTATCACAGGGGCGATTTAAAGTTCTAGTCGACCGCATTCTATTTAAGACAGAAGCTTGTAATCTTTTAAAATTAACCTACTTTGAAGACTTACTATATTTATGAGGTATCTTCTAAGGGATATCTACGAATTTTGTTCGCTTGATGTCCCAGGGTTTGTATTTGGGTTCTAATTGAAGCGAGAAGTATTATCTTTAATAGGTCCAGAGAATTTCAGCTTAGATATTAGACGGTGTTATTTTTCAAACTCATGGGCAGTAGCTTGTAGCAAATAAAATAAAATGGTTGGCGACCTAAAAATCGTAGCTACAGCTTGAGTCAGATGTAGCTGCGACGTTTAAGTTGCCCAACCAACTAGAATGCAGACACTTACAATGATTTGACACAAATCAATGAATAAATAGAATCATAGATCTGATATTGTTGATAAAAACTAAGAAAACATGCTCTGTTTTAAGGTTTTTAGTTGGTTATTGTTATTGTTGTTTAGTTCTTGATAATATAGTGATATTAATAGCATGAATACATCATAATCTTAGAATTTTATGCCACTTTACTATAGGCCATATGTTGATCTTTTTCCACACAATGAGGGTAAACAGTTGACTTTTTTTTTTGTGTTAAAAACCATCTGCTGAGATATGCTGTTTTTCCATATATGCAGTGCTAATACACTAAACGAAGTTTTAAATAAAATGTCCAAGCCAGAAATCATTCGGTCATTTCGCCTTTCAACATCCTTTATTTTCCCAATGTTCTTGCGCAAACATCGCTGTTCGTCGTATTATAAGCTTGGTTTATACTAATCCATTTAAGTTCGATTGCGACGAAAGCGTTAAAGCCATATCTTCCCCCAAAACATACATCAAATTTACTCGAGGGTCAAAAGCATAAATAAACAAAGGACTGAAAGTACTCAGAAGTTGGAATGCGCTGAAAGGGTCATAACTGTGGAATTCGGTTCAAATTTATTTATTACTTTCCAAATAAGCCTCCCTCCTTTAAACTTAAACCAGCATTTCCATTCGTGTACATATGTGCGTGAATAACGCACAAAAAACATAAATTCACATACAGAAATCAAAAACTAGCATTGTCTTAACCCATTCCAAGACAGTGACGCTTTTAAATGACCCTCATCAAGAAAGCTTTGGAAAACATTGTGGAAAATGAAGAAATTACTTGTTTCAAGCAATTTCTTCATTTTCCACAATGTTTTCTGCCCAAAAAGACCAGGATTTTAAAGATATCATCAACTTACAATTGTCGTCTGCTACTTCTTTGAATTTGGACTGGTCTAAAATTTCATCATGTTTGAATGGGTTGTAAGGTCGTGTCACGCACAGCAAAATTGGAATTTTCAAGCATAACATTCTCCTTTTGAGCAACTGAAATACGTGAACTCCTTTTAGAATCTTGAAAACAGAGAATAACAGCTTCTACAGTAAGAAATATTGATGATAATTTGACCCTCAACTCGGCCAATTCTGTAACGATCATACTAAACTCACGTAGATTTTCACTTCAAGTTTAAGAGTATACGTGGAAATTTGCAGAAATGTCAGGGTGATCGATTTGAAATACCGGTTAAGACTTAGGAAAAAAGAATATTTAAAGCGTTGTGAGTAAAATTAAAAAGAAAAAAAGACGTTAACGTTATTGTAACGTTATTGTTTGCACATGGTAGTTTTGCCCTTTTCCTAAAAATTCCTATGATTTGATGAAGATCTTCTGCGCCCTGTAGTTGCGCGATTTCCTTATTCGTTGTTCGGCTTTAGAACCGTAAAAAAATCTTAAGTAAAAAGGACCAAGCTGAAAGCTAGATGACACTCGTTAAAGGTTTGATTTGTTATTATTGATTTAAACTTGTAAATAACGACATAATAAAGTGTAATTATTTAATGAATAAGTAGAAACCGGAAGTTGATATGTAAATTGATATGTTTACATTCTAATTTTCAAAATCGTCTGCTTTCATTTTGCATCTATTTGATTTTTATTGAGTAAAAGCTGTAAATCCCACAATAATCGCGTTTGTTTGATGCCTACGATCCCCCTTAACCGCTCTAGAATGTTTTTAAAGCACTGGGCGGCGTTATTATTGTAAAAATGCATTTGCGACCACAGCCATATTTGTAAACGTTGCCTATCTATGGTCACATGACTACCACATGTCTCTTGATATCACGTGATTACCAATCACGGGACGGCGAATCACAAAAAAACAAATTACTGCCCTGATTATTACCTTAACTTTCAATAATTTAAAGCAAGCTAAAGCATATTTAAAAGTCTCTGAACGATTTTTTATATAATCCTTTACATATGCGATATTATTGTCTTCGGCTACAACTAACTGAATGTCCGTGGCAAGTTGAGATGAGAAGTAACCCGTGTGTATTCATATCTAAGAGATCATGTGATATGTGTTATCAAGAAAACCGAAATGAAATTGTTTTGTGTTCATTTTGCGGTTTTGTTAAATCTAAGTTGGAATTGCTCCGCATTCCAACTTAAAAATGGTCATTGCGGTAAGCCTACATTTCATGAAAGAAGTTACGAATTTTGACTTACCACAATTCAATAATTTTGTTTTTACATTAAACTATAACGTCAGTGATGACGTTTTAAATTTCGCTGGCCATTGAAAGAACTAGCTCGGTCGCTGAGGTTAACGAAATCGTCCGTAAAGCTAAGTCATAAGCAATTGTGTATATAACATTAAATGCCGAAGATTCCGGTGAAGAATCGCATGCAGTCGTCTCGATCTTAAATGTTAACAATCACGAGTTGAATTCGATAAGAAAAACACAAATAACCAAAATACTCTTTCCAGAGAACCTCACACATATCCTCCTTTTGTATATTGTTATCAAAATTGCCCCTGTTTGATTTAGTGACCATCAAGTTTGATTTAGTGACCATCAATAAACCACGACCGATAAACGATGGATTGTTTAAACTGGTTTTTCTTCCTCGGAGGGAAGATATGGGTTTAAGCTTATAGAATCGCCCCCGAACACTCACAAACCAGATGTTTTGACTTCCCTGTAAGAGAGACGGTGGCATAAAACCCACTGCTACCCACTTTTGCGGCTGGGTAAACTGGAGATGGCTATTCAGAGTCTTGCCCATGAACCAGCCCCAGTGACGGTTTAGCTCGAGCCCGTCACCATTCAAGCACCTTTCCCACTCGGCCATCGAGGCAGTCCGTTGCAAACAGCATATCCATTTTGTTACTGACTACGGTTAACTATGATGAAATAGAATCAATGAATGACTTCAGTGAGATATTCTTAGATGTCAATATTAGAATAATAAATACCATGACCATTTTTTTTTTACTGATCAAGATTGCTTGTATATTGAAATTTGGCCTTTGCACTTGGTACATTGGAAATTAAAGGGCGGCATAAACGTTGAATGATCACAAAAAATGTTTGCTATAATTTATATTAAAGTGGTTATTTTTCTGCCCATCGCTTTATATGTATTTTGCTTTTAATGACCCTTTGATGAAAAGATACCTGGGTTAATGTCGCCCTATTTAGAGGCCATTCTTTACTGAAAAAATGATATATAGTAATACAATATGATCAAGGGAAGTTGACAAAATCTGAATGAATTGAAACAAAATCAGAAGTTATCTTAAAACTATACACCATTCCAATGTATATAGTCGTTGTCCTTCTAAAACCTCGTGACTACAACTTGACCCAATAATGTATGTTAAGCATGTTGTTAGCACCTTAAATGCCATTACTAAAACTTATTTAAACTGTTGTTACGACGTATGGGTCACCAACCTATCATTATACTTTTTGGTAATACATTCCACAAAGCTTAAGAAATATCGCCGATTGAAAGACAAGCCGAACAGGAACAGTGGCGGTAGCCAGCGATTTGTCAGAGGATATCTTATTCAGGCTAAAAAACAAGTTATGACGGTGCAAACGTGACTGAACTATCGATCGTCCCACCCACTTACCCCTTAAACATCGCATCGCCTGCTTTCTCCAACAGGTAGTCCCGCTTCGATTTATTTGGCAAAATTCATAGCCATTAGCATGTAACAAAATTATGATGAAGTTAGTTAACGACATAAAAGTCGTTACCACTGCTTAAATAAGCTGTAGTTACGTCGTTTAAGTCGCTAAGCTTAACAAAAATGGCGACCAATGTCGGAGTTCAAAGCTCGATTCCGGATAGAATGAAATATTTTTATGGCCGATTGATTCCTTTATTTACAGCCGTGATTGGTCAATTACACTTTCTGGGAGAAACCAGACCACATACACAGCTGGTTGCAAGCAAGCACCACTACAGTGGTCTGCGGTTAAGATACAAACCTTGGTAAGTGAATAACGATTGCCTCTTTGCGAAGAGAAATACTAACACAAATACCAACTGACCGAACGCTGGCCCTGCCCACGTACTCCTTTTGGTCTTGCCCATTCACTCTAACAGGAAGTCCTGCTTCCATTTTAAACGGCGTTGTATTAAAAAAAAAATAAATAAAAAAATGGCCAGTAGCATGTAACAAAAAGTAGCATGGTTTGTTGGCGACCTAAACGTCGTATCTAGAGTCATTTAAGTCGCCAAACATCAAAAATGTTTCACACAATTTGCGGCCAATGTCGGAGTTTAAATCTCGATTCCGGACTGAATGAGTTATTTGACTGGTCGATATATTCCTTGATTGACAGACGTGAATGGTCAATTAGATTTGGTATTATCTTTGAAATTATTGCTTAATTTTGGTCAGAAATTGGCGAATCGCCGGTCACATCCAACTACTTCCAACACGACAGTTACGACTGAAGTAATGAAGGATATCGTATTGCAAAATATGTGGCAAGAGATATAAAATAAAACGGCAATATGTATATTGTCGACCTAAGCGTCCTGACTACAGTTTGAAACTCGATGTTGCCAAACCAACACTTTCTGTCTAAATGATTTCTTTTAAAAGTCGGCCAATTCTTTGATTTACAGAAGCGATTCCTCGATTCATGACGTTTACTGCCGCTGCAACATAAGACATCATACGATTATGTGCATCTTGAATGTTGGCATTTTTTCCAGATATCACCGAATACGCTTACGAAATTATACTGAGTAGTAGGTAAAGACGTTCATGTATTTCGTGGCGTATAAATATATATAGTAACTTATTTCATTTCACTATTTATTCTATCTGGGCTTTTGTCTAGTTCAGTATATGGATATTGAATACCCTGTACTCACATTATAAAGAAAAAACGCAATGTCATTACACAAAGCCCTGTGTCAGTAGTAAATGTTTTACGGTCAACTATACTGTAGATCATTTTATCTTGTACTAGAAGACGAATTAAAATCCAATAGGACAGGAAAGAAAAAAATCTGTCAGCTATTTTTTTCAGGAAAAAAGAAATATCTAGCAAGGAGATAAATATGTTGGTGTTATTTGTGTGTGTTGTTGGACTTAGCATTGCAGGGGCTGATGGTTGTGCCATGACTGACACTCACTGCACATTCTACCTAACTGTTAAATCAAGACTCACAATGTGGCGTAATCCATTTGAGCGTGCAGCTATAAACGACGATGAAACTGTGAGCATTATTGGGCAAAACGGAACCGTCGATCCCAATGATGTGATTCTCGCGGACGGTTATTCGCGACCTAAAATGCTTACGCTTGTTAATGATTCGTTACCAGGACCAGCACTTACTGTGTATGAAAACCAGAACGTTACGGTCTATGTTACGAACCGTTTGATGAGTGATGTTATTTCTATACACTGGCATGGACAAACCCAAAGAGGAACGCCCTGGATGGATGGGGCCGGATTCATAACTCAATGTCCAATAATGCCCGGACAGACATTTACATACAATTTCATAGCAGATACCGTTGGTACACATACGTATCACTCTCACATTGGTGGAAAAATCATAACTGGCTTATTGGGGCCACTCATTGTTAAAAAGAGACAGCAAGACATGTATCCAGAACACATCATTACTATACAGGACTATAGCAATGCCTTCACCACGGAAGACTACAGATTTCGGACTCAATACGGAGATGTTTTCCCCGATGGTCGACCATTTGGCGGCTACCTTACAATCGACCAAGCTCAGACGACATTATACCAAATAACGTCTTTCCTTATAAACGGCAGGGGCCGGGTATATGAAAACGGTGTAAATGTGACCAACACTCCGTTCTATGTCTTCGATGTTGAGCCTAACACGACGTACCGTTTCAGATCAATTAATGCAGCCTCCCTGTATCAAAGCCGATTGTCCGTTGACGGCCATAAGCTAACAGTTATATCGATGGACGGAAAAGATATTGATCATGTAGAAAACGTGGACAGTATAATATCACATTCTGGTGAAAGAGTCGACTTCTTACTTCATACAAATCAAACACCTGGAAATTACTGGATTCGCTTAAACACTTTGATTAACGACGGTCTGTTTCCCGCTTATGCTATATTGAGGTACACTGGAATTGCAGAGGAACATCCTGAAACTGACAGTGTTCAATGTACTTCACAGAGCAGTTGTAAATGGGTTAACTGCCCAGTAGAAAGTTTTGAAAATGTTGAATGTTTCAACGTCGATCATATGATGTCGGCCGATCTTAGCTCGTCGGCACCCAGTGTTCCTACTAACGGTAGATTCAAAGAGTTTTTTTTCCACGCTGGTTTTGCGGTACACGATGGATTTGTCAGAGCCAACATGAATGGAGTATCGTTTCAGTTGCCAACGGTATCAGCTCTAACACAGCCTCATCACGTCACCAACAAATGCTCGGCAGAAAAGTATGACTGTGGTTTCGAGAAAACTTGTGAATGTGCCAATATCATTGATGTCGAATTCGGTGACGTTGTTCAAATGAACATTTTTGCACGCGGATTTGGTCCCGCTTTTGTCCATCACCCAATGCACTTGCACGGTTATCACTTTCACCATTTAAAAACTGGTTACCGACCTATAGGCTCTGATGGAATTCCAGGAAGGTTTACGTCTGACATCGATTGTCAGGTGGAAGGTGATGACACAAACAGTGTTTGTAATGGAGCTACATGGACCAACTCGAGCTGGCTAGGGGGCAACATACCTGACCTCCGACTACAGAGGGCGCCGTTAAAGGACACGATTACCGTTCCTGCTGGTGGTTACGTTGTTATACGTTTTGTGGCTGATAACCCGGGACTCTGGCACTTTCACTGTCATATAACCTTCCATACCAGTTACTTTGGTAAGTCAACCCTTGTCATGCTGAATAAAAAACTTTTCGGATTTGTATTAAGTTAAAGCATTGAAAGGATCAGGTGTGGGTAAATATTCATTTTGGAAAAAAATCCAAAAGATCTTATTAATCCCATAAAAATTAGAAGCTTTCATGTTGATGATTTTATTTTGTCATTTTGGATAGAAAACATTGTGGATAACGAAGAAGTTGGTTGATAAAAGCATTTCTTTTTCATTTTCCACAATATTTTCCAAAGTTTTATTCTAGGGGAAAATTGTGGGAATGGGTTAACCATCCAGGTTTGAAAAGGAAGCACAGATGCTATATTCTAAGATCAGACTTTACATATTTACAGGCTGATCTTCGTCTATAGCACCTGCAAAAAAAGAAATATTCCGAAATTAACATGAGAAGAGTTTAATCTATTAAGTCTACAAACACCTCACTTGTACAATGACAACCGAACTTTAAAATGTGAAAAGGGCATCGTCCCAGGATCGACGCAGTACGTGAGTGTTGGTAATTTTAATGTCAACTTCGTATGAAATTTAAAGAGTAGCTTCTTTACAAGTAATTAAAATGAGTAAATTAACTTGAAACGTGGAATATATTTCATTACCAAAAGAGCTATTTAAAACAACAAGGGGAGTACCTCTAAATGCATTTTGACGAACTATGCCCCTTTTTCGAACAAGAAGAAGATTTATATTTTGTAAATTGGTTGCATGTGTTACTGAATTTATTTACTTTAATCTAGGACAAGAAGTTCACTGTTAAAAGAGCAAGGGGTATAGTTACAATTGCATTCTAACTTGTTATGTCCCTTAGTCGACTATTTGAACAGTCGTGCGTTTGCATCCGCATACGTTGCTCTTGTTACATATCAACTCTTGAATTAATATGCATAGTTAAAGTTTCAAGTCAAGATTTTCTCTCCGAGGCAGGAAAATACTCCATCATTTATTAAAGCAAACAAAAACATTCTTAACCCTTGTCATGCTGAACCCGAAATAATCCGGTTTTTGCAAGAGGTGTAGACTAAGATCAGACAGCACTTATGTGCAGGCTGATCTTAGTCTATACCTCCTGCTTGTTCTTTTCCTGCCAGAGTTGCTTTAGAAGTTTAGAAGTTGATTTCAAAAAAAACAATTGTATTTCGCACAACAATTTCTACCAGTGCTTTCAGCCTTTGAATTTACTGCAATTCAGTAAGATAATTTATACAGCATGACAAGGGTTAATATCAATATGCAACAGTAGGAAATGAGTGAAGTTCTCTGGGAAGAGTATTTTCTCTTCTTTTTTTTTTCTTATCGATTTCAACTCGTGTTTGTTTACATTTTGAAATCAAGGCTTCTCCGGAAATGTTCGGTTATCTTCGGCATTGACTGTTATGTTCACATGTGCTGATGACTAAACTGTACGGACGCTTTCTTTGAATTCCGTGATTGAGCTATAGTTCTTTAATGACTAGATAAAGTTAAAAAGTCATAATTGACGTCATTATCTTAAGTAAAAAAACTGGTGGGTCAAAACGTCCGTTTTGGACTCTTGGCTAGACCGTACATAGTAAATTCGAACGTTTCTAGGTTATGAAAATCCGCTAAGGTACAGTCAGTTCAGTGTCGACATCTTTAAATTTGCACTTTTCCCTTGACGGGACAGGATTTGTTTAAATGTCGTGAATACAGATTGAATAAAGCTGTAGTTACGACATTTTGATTGCCCCATGATGATATGTGTTTTCTCGGAGTACCTATTATTCGTGTCTCGCGGTTTGCATAATTAATTGTAAAGTAAATGATAAATAAGGAATATTAGGTTATAGTTGTGATACCAAACCCCATATTAGATTCGAGATGTGTAGGAAAACTGAATATTTCAAGAGAAGCATTTAAGCCGAGATGTTAGTAATGTAATTGTATATGATTTTTATATCGGTATTTAATACTGTTCATGCCCATCGAAATAGAACGGTCAACGTTCGCAAAATATGACAAATTATTTCAAGTTACAGTTATAGGGGGATATCGAGATATTTCCCAATTGCTCATAACTACGCTAGAACAATTGTTTAATACTTAAGTATGAGTATTAGATAGTGTCCTAATCTGACAGACTTAAAGTGGCTTTTAATGGTTATCTAGGAAAGATTCTCAGGAAATCCACGTTAAATTTAGAAATCATGACTTCCGTTGCCGACACCGTATGACCTCATTTGCATTATGAGCTGATTAAAAAGAAGATTACTAAGTGACAAGGGAAGCATCTAACGCCCTGAATTATGTCACATCAAGACTAAGGTATTTGTCTAGATATATTAACTCTTACGATAGTTTACAGTATTTAAAACCAGCTAGCAAACATAACTCCTTCACGATGACGTTGGCTTGAGCGTGATCCCAACGGTTATACGCACCACGTGATAGTCTCAATAGTCACTAAAACTGTCTCGGTGTAATCTAAAAGTAAATTAAAAGCATTTGCATGCTACTTTAGAAATACCCTGGTTTATTTTGATGAACGATCTCCCATTTTCTCAGAACTACTTCAATTCAATGGGAAACGTTTAATTGAAAAAAAAAAGAAAATACAATAAAGATAAAAAAAATAACAAACATTTTTTTCTCTGTCTAAACTTTTATGATGTACCTAAAAGGCAGAATTTGAGACATTATACTTTCTCCGTTACTTCCTCTTCTATAAAGGTAAACTTGGTTATGTAAGATATTCAAAATGTGCTATCCTGCATGCTTACATGTATGCTTAACGGATCGCATGCCCGTACACTGACCTTCGTTGTAGAATATATCGCTAGGGACATAAAAACAAATCTGTATATCTCGGGTCGGAGACATAAACGCCACAGCTTTAATTACCTACAGTTACGGCGTTCAAGTCGGCGAAACCACTTAAAGCCATATTTTCCCTCCGAGGGTGTATATGTTCGCTTTAGCAAACAAAAGCCTTCTTAACACCGCTATACAAAAGAAGGGAATGAGTAAAGGTCTTTGGGAAGAGTAATTTGAGTTTTTCTGATCGATTTCAACTCGTGATTGTTTATGCTCGCTAATCTTCGGCATTAATCAATTATAGGCACATTGTGGCGTCATTACTTTATGTATACAGACCTTAAATTGTGGTGGATCACAATTTAAAATATCCAATCGTCTTGACAAATTGTAGTCTTACCGAGTAGAATAGCTTTCAATTTATATCGTCATATTTATTTATTCATTTTGTGTGTAGGGGGGGGGGGGGGGGTCGAGTATAGTTTTCTTATTATTTTTATGTGTTTTGGGGAAGATATGGCTTTAAAGGGAGGTATCGATGTTTCTGAAACCTAGATAAGAAAAATTACCAAGTGCCGAAAAATAGACTCAAACGAACATTTAATATTTTAGATTAGGTCAGGTATTGTCTTGATGGTAATCAAATAGACCTAAAGTGGCTTTTGTGGTTATATCGGAAAGGTTTTGCGGAATTCCAGGTTATTTTAGATATCACGGAATTCGGCTGTCGACATCGAATGACCTCATTTGCATATCACCCAAAGTCAAATGAAGGTAACAAATTTAATAGCGATTCATCACACATGGAATGCTAAGCGCAAAACTACAGTAAGTGTTTATATTCGTAATAACACTTACGACAGTTTTGGAATGATCTTTACAGACTAACTCCTGGTGACGTAACGATGACGTTGGTTTGGTGTTATTTAAACTAAATGCAAGGTTCCAACGGTTATTCGCGCCACGTAAGTCATATATTTTCCGCAACTGTCTCGGATTAATTAAAAATAGATTAATAGCTATGTATGCTATTAGGGAAACACCCAGCTTTTTTCTGATAAGCGACCTCAGATTTTTGCGAAAATACTTTGCGGCATATTGTATTCAAATAGTAAATGAGAGGAAATAGAAATAATTAAAATCTGTGACATGAAAAAACATCGATACCTACCTTTAAGCGGAAATGGAAAATTGAACAGCGCCGATATTTTTCTGTTTATATAATATGATTACGATACACAAATACCATTTTACCTCATTTTGTGGTAAATTCTTAAGATGACTTTTATATTGTTCTAGGCATGGGACTACTTATCAATGATTCCTACTCCCGTATTCCTCCGCCACCGTCAGGATTTCCTGTTTGTGGAAGTTATCCGTCACCTTCCTTTATTGAACCAAACAAAAACGAGGAGGACTGTACGTCTGCAGGTATAGTTAAACCTAGCTGTCAACAAAGTATATTCTACTACTTTATTCTTATCTTTGCTTTCCCGCATTTGTTGAATTCAGCTTCCAGACTTTTCTGCTTCCTGCACCAATATATTAGTGTGACCAAAACAGTGATGCTAGATGATGCAACATGTCATGTCTAATAACTGACCCGTCACACAAAAATTAACAACCCGGAAACTCATTTTGTTTGGCCCATTCCCACACATTGGCCTTTTTATCGCCCCCATGAGAAAAAGCTTAGGAATACATTATGGAAAATTAAGAAATTACTTGCCACAAGAAATTTCTTCATTGTCCACAATATTTCTACCAAAGAAGTTGAAAAATCTTAAATTTCAATTAGTTTGATTGGTCGTCCACTTCTTTCAATTTGAACTAGTCAAAATTTTGTCGGCTCGTAATGGGTTAAAAGACACACATATTCTTTTATTTATTTATTTATATTTATTTATATTCATTTATATAAAACACAACAAAAAAAAAAAATAATACAACTGTGCTCTTGATTTAAAAAAAAAATGAAACAGAAATTCCCCTTCCACGACATCAACAAGTGACCAATCGCTTGCCCCCCCACTGACTCCCTAAGCTCCGCCCATTAACTCCAAACAGGAAGTTCCGCTCAAATGTTGAACGGCGTTATTTTGCAAAATCTATGACCAGTAGCATGTAACAAAAAAGTGAAATAGTTGGTTTGTGACCTAAACGTCGTACCTACAGCTTAAATAAGCTGTAGTTACGACGTTTAAGTTGCCAAACCAACAATAAAGATAAACAATGGCGGCTTATATCGGAGTTGATAAGCTCGGGTCCAGACTGAATAAATTATTTGATTGGTCGGTTGATTCCTTGATTGACGGCCGCGATTGGTTAATATTAACTACATCATCATTATGCGCAATCGTATAAGAGTGGTCACATTGACGCATATTTTGTAACGCTCGAATGATCCAAAATAAAAAATACTGGTTAGCTATTAAATGCGGGCTCTTTAATTTTTCTATGTCGTGGTTTCGTAGTTTTTGCTTTCTTTTCATTCACGCTTTATGTGTCGCTTGAATAACTATTTTAACCCATTCCAAAACAACCCGGCTTATGTTACGCCGATGAAGATAAGATCACAGGAAAACATCACGGAAATGAAGACATCGCTTGTTGAAAGCATTTTCTCCATAACCCAAAATTCTTTTTACCCAGAAAGACAAAAAAGAAAAATAATCACCGACTTGAAATTTCGTTTGCAACTTTGTCCAATGTGGACGAGACCACATTTTTGTCGTCGGTTAATGAGATTTAGTATGACTTGATTCGTTATTGCGATGAAAATAGACTGGAAATCCCGATTATGTTATAATGCTTTTCAATAGTTTCTTTTTCGTTTCAGGTATTTCTGTGTACAGAACCTCGGTATCATGGTCGATGATTGCTTTTGTGTTTTTCTTCGGAATTTTTCACGGAAAAAGAATTTAGACATAAGGAAATGAATGTTTTATCCTTTCCGTTGCTTATAGTTTTGTATACTGCGTACTCTTGTATTTGTTCTTAAAACTCATTTGTATTCCCCCAGAGTTACTTAACCTACACAAAATGTTACCCATGCATCTCTCAGAGTGTTATATAGGCTCGTAAGTTCCCATATTCGAAATAAAGAAACCATTGATCTTCTGGAGAAAACAGCCGGTTTGAAAAATGAATTCCGTTACTTTGTATTAAACGTCATACTAAACTGTCAGGAAATATGTGAAAGTATTTCGCATGAAATAATGAGATTTAAGAAGGATAATCAGATCAACCGAGATTATAAATAAAACTATACTCAAATGAGAGTTTACTCGAATTTCACGTTTGAATTACAGTTTTATTTCAACTTTGATTGAATAATAACTTTTATAAAAAGCAATGAAACAATATATTCTATTCAAAGTTTAGCATTTCAGTAGAAATAGATTTTTAATTTCAATTTGAAATTTGAGTAAATTCTCAATTGAGTACGAGAAAGTTTTATGATCTCGGTCGCAGAAGAATTCATCATTTCACAGAGACTCTACTTGCCTTTTTTTTAAAATTGACTGATCACATATATCCCAAATGGATATATATTCAAACAATTTAGAGGTTGTATGGTTAAAATGATGGAAATTGGATATTTATATACACTTATTTTCTGAATAAAACGACACAGTCATAAAGTTGTCTTTTTGTCTCCCCAAAGAAAACATGTTCAAAACGTTTAAATAGGCAATATAAACCCTTTACTGTTTTTATAATTGTAGAATTGTCTTGATTCAAAAGGATGGCAGAAGACATTATAAAATAAGTGCAATTTAAGAAAAAGTTATTATCTCTTATGAAACAGACTAATGTGTAAATGTAAGAATTGCTTGATACAAGAAACTTCTTCTTTCTCCACAATATTTTCTCAAGTATAACACCACAGGGACGTAAAAACAAGGACTGTTCGGGAAAGGATTAAATGTAATTGGATCGAGTAGATCCAAGTACTGGCAAGTACTGGACACACCTGTGATCATGAAAAGGATAATTTTGAAATTGTGACACACTCTGGTAAGAATGCATAGAGCGTATCGCTGACCTTTGTCCAATATTCAATTTTGATATTGCTCCCGTCTTTATAAATGAGATGTTTTATGATTCTTTTTCGCGCGCATGAGTAAACTGAACCAATGCTTTTAAGTCGTCTGAAGGTATTAATATTGCTATACAGCCGTCAGTTTAATTGTTTGGCATTATATTGAAGAACTAATCTCGACAGAATTAAAAGGTCTTTTGAATCTCCAAAATCAATAACTAACTTCATTCTTTTACTTGAATCCATCCATCTTTCTCACGATATTTCTCTCTCCTTTGTCTTCAATTGACCAGCCGTGACTGTCAATCAAATAACCAATCAACCAATTAAACCATCCATTGAGTCTAGAAATGAGCCGCTTTTTCATTAACCTATTTTTGTTGGTTTTGCGACTTGAAAGCCGTAACTATATCTTATTTTCGCTGTAGTTACGACGTTTCGGTCGTCAACCCTCCTTTTTTGTTACATGCTACTGGCCATAAATTCTAAATATAGGGAATCCAACGTTTAAAGGTAGGTATCGATGGTTTTTTTTTTCATGTCAAATATTTTGATTCTTCTTACCTTCTCATATACTATTTTAATACAATATTCTAAAAGTAGTTTTGCTACTATCAGAGGTCGTTTATCGGAATAAATATTGGTATTTCCCTAAAAGCCTACGTAGGCTGTTAATCTATTTTTAGATTTAACCGAGACAGTTGCGAATAATATTGGGCCACTCACGCGGTGCGTAGACCGTCGGAATCCCGTATTCAGTTTGAATTTGCTCAAACAACGTCATCAATAAGTCATCAACACGTCATCAGGAGTTGTGTTCGCTAGCCACTCATAAATTCTGTAAAGATTAGTCCAAAATTGCCATAAGCGCTTATTCGAACATAGACACTTACCATAGTTTTGCGCCAAACATTAGATGTGACAATTTAGGTTATTGATTGTTTCGCTAGTCAATTTGTTACCTTCCGTTGACTTTGGGTCTTATTGACAGCTGACGGTCGAAATTTTTTAAACCATGGTCAGCATGCGCTGTCACCGCTGTCTATCTAGTGTTCAAACTGTTTCCGCAAGCATAGAGATACTTATGCTCCCTACGCGTCAAATATTCTATGTTAAAGGGTTAAGGTAACCGGTGTATCGCGTGCTAATTATTCATCGCCCATTGATTTTTTTCTTTTCAACATTCGTCTCAGCATAGCATGTCGAGTTTTAAATATATTTTCGAGGTACCTTTCGGGCTACTTATTCATCACGCTAATTTAAACGCTAATTTCAGTGAGAACAGGTATTTGTGCTGTATTATGTTTTCAGGTTTATCCCCGTATATTCTGTTCGCATCTCGGATTTTACGTCCCTGTGAAATTGTACTTAAAAAACATAGTGGAAGATTGTAACAAGCAATTTCTTCTTTTCTTACAATATTTTCTATCATATAGGGTGATTATTTTTTAATAGTACTCACTTTCTAATGTCGTCTTCAAATCCTTTGAAAAGCCGCCGTCATAGCGCAGTTGGTAGCGCGTCGGACTATCATTCAAAGGGTCCCGGGTTCGATCCCCGACGGCGGCAATACTCTTTCCGACTATTTGTCTACCACCAATGGGCAGATAATCGTAAGCCTATGTGGGATAGCAGCTGGTGGCTAGGAAAGGGTGTAGTGGTAGAACTGGTGCGAGAAATACAAGGAATCCATTGTTAGGTGCTCCAGCCGCCGCGATATAACTGAAAGATTGTTAAAAGCGGCGTTAAACCCATTCAAACAAATCAAATCCTTTGATGTAGACAAATCCAAAATTTAGTATAAAACAGTAAAAGGTTAAATGATGTTGATTAGTGTCGTTTGAAATTTGAAAGCCAAGGTGTTTGCTAAAAAGGGTTTCTATATATGTCAAAGCAGAATGTTAAGCATTGGAAACTTAGAAGGCTTATTTCTGTAATTAGAGAAAATCACTGAATGATTTTTTTCCTATTTTAGATTTTTTCCCCTTAATTTTGTCTTTCCAAATGCAAAAATAGGGTACCTTCCCTCGCAAATGAGGGAGGAATTCCGTATACCAGTTTACACCTCCAACTTTGAAAAAAGGGTCTAAAAGTATTTTCGTCATATTTTGTCCTATGTAGTTTTTCATATCATGATGCCGAAATCAAGAAGTTTGTTATTATCTTTATGAAAATATTCATGTCCTTCAATCTAGTAATTTACTTTATATTGGGCATAAAAGGGAATTTTACTGAACCTTTGTAGATGTCAAATTATTTCTTGATTGTATACTTTTTCATTAAGCATCTTTTCACTTTTCGTAAACTACACAGGAGCCAATTAATTTTGGGTTTATGTCACATGATCCTATGCCCATGCTTAACGTTTTTGCACGTGATATCCGGTCAACGGAACCCGGATTGCAGGTCTTCCTAATCTCAGGCCAGCATCATGCAACCGATGTCTGGTGGTTTGGATAATAATGCGCTCGCCGATAGCATTCTGGAAGTCCCTTCATAACGATGTTGCGTTGTCAAATTGGTCACGCTGTACCTGAACCACCAGAAATTTGTCCTAAACCTTAATGGTTGAGCGTTCTTGTGCCCTAGCATTCAAGTGTCTAACATTTCAAATAGTAATAAACTGATTCAACAGTATGGAAACACCACTCACGGACACAGCAACATGCCTTTGGGATTCTCCAGAATGAAGCACCCCAATTTCCCTATTCATCTCATCTTGACTAAGATTGCGTCTAAATCGTCTATCTGCCATATTGAAATGGAATTAAATCTTAAGTTTGTGACAACTTTCTTAAAAGTAAGCTAAACGCAGGCCTTCTAGCAGGCCAAAGCAAAAATAAAGGGTTTTCAAAGGCTCAAATGTTAAAAAATAAAGGCCTTTTAGTGTAAAATATGAAGAAAAAAAAAAGAGTAAGTAAAGGCTTTTTTCGTCCTCATTTCTTTATTAGTCCACAATCATACCAAAGTCATTTTTGAAGTTATATACTGATAGAATAATACAGTATAATACATACTTTAATCTGTATATCTGTTTAACTACACATAAGAAGAGAAAATTTATTACTTGCATTAGGCTAGCACAGCAACCAGTCAGAGCAAATATAACCTTAAGGTTTTGTTTCAGAATTACAGGCTGTTTTGACATTTTAAAGGTTTTCTTGGGAAATGTAAAGGTTTTAAAGGTTTGCTCTGAAATAATAGGTTTTTAAAGATTTTAAAGGCATGTAAATGTACGAACGCATGGTGAAGATACAAGGCAAAATAAAAACACATTCAGGGGAAATGATTTTCCTGAGATCCTTATGCGTAGTATACATGCTGAATCGACATTTTTGCTACCGGGTCTTTAAGTCCGAATACTAACCTTTGTCAAAGAATATTTTTGGTGTAGACTTGTTGTGAGCATTATATCATTGAACGAAAAGCTTACCCCTAGCAAATTTGAGTAATACATGTTACATTGGTTCTTCACGATATTCACGATATTCGTCTATAAGAGAATTATGGTAGATTTGAAACATCATCTGTATGGTTATAAATGCTCTTTGTTGAAAAAAAAATACGGAGAAGAAAAGTGGTATCATTATAAACATTTCTCGGTGTAACGTAATCCTAGGCCTTTGTTACGAGTGATTAGCAAAACATCTTTAACCAATTCCCACAAATAAAATTTTAGACTGGTCCAAATTGAAAGAACCTGAAGATGACAATTTTGGTGATGGTATTTTCACTTTGTTCGTCTTTTTGGATAGAAAACATTGTGGATAATGAAGAAATTGCTTGTTTGCTTGCAATTTCTTCATTTTCCACAATGTTTTCCAAAGCTCTTTCCTCCGGACACTTAACAAGGAGTGATCGTATGGGATTAGGTTAAAAACCTACTTTTTCATCTTTTAATTTAATGTTTACATGTACAATGTATTATATAACTATTGTTATTAGTAATGAATAGTATTGATTACACATTGATTTGTTTATACCAATAAATTCCAAAACAATGATCAGTACTTATAATATTTGAATCCCCTTCATTCAAACGCATTTAGAATGGGTTTACTTTTATTAGTGACTATCACGATATTTCTTGGTAAGTAGAGCTTACTCTTATCTATTGTCATCAGTAATTTGGCTTTATATTGAGTGACTGCCACCATATGTTTAAAAACCAACTTGTACATCTTTTATTTTAATGTTTGCATGTACAATATATTAATTGACTATTGATATAATTGATGAATAATATCGTAATTTGTAATTAGGGCACACTCTTATCAGTAATCACGTGACCTCAATGTCGTAGTTTGGGAACAAAATCGTTGTAACTAAAGCTTGAGTTAACTTAAGGACAGTGTTTTGTTATTCGAATGATAAGGAGTTAAATTTATTTGTACTTGAAATGTGCAATTTGGACACTCCATAATGTACTTTGATTGGCCTATATACTCAAGATGAAGAACAACAACCGAAATTCATTCGTTACAATGGAAAATCTTCCTAAATCACGTATCTTTATGATGTTGCAAAAAAAAATCACAACCCCCCCAAAAAACAAGTTGTAAAGAATGAATAAAATTGCTTGCAACACTTTTTCTCAGTAAACTTGTATTTACTGGAATTTACCAAAATTCTACATATGCTTGACCACAAACACTAAAGTGGGATATTTGGGTGGAGTGGTCGTTTTTATTTACCTATGTATCCTCAATCCTCATGAATATCGACGAAAAAAATCAGGAAGTATTATCCTATTGGTTTTATTCTCGTTTCTTTTTTTATTACAACGTTGCCTGCTCAAAATCACAGCCGTGCGCTTGACCCGAAAAAAAATTTAAAGTTGTGTAGTCCTATTATGTTAAAGAAAATCTACATGTCAAATGAATCGATATTTAAGGGTTCTTATGATTTCGGATTTTAAAGGGGAAATCGATTTTCTAAGATCGGCGACTTTATCTTCAAGTTAATATATACCGATTAGTCGACGACGCCTTTTAAATTCATTGAGATCGGTATTGCATCGATGACTAATCGCTGGCGATCGGCCAGGCTACCACCGATCATCGGCCGGGCGCCGGCCAATTTTGTACACATTACGTACGTATTTTGTGTATTTTTCTGACCTTTTCACTTCCGTTAGAAATCGGCGAGTAGTCATCGACGCCTGGCCGGCGACTAGTCGATGACGTCTCGCCGGCGTATTAATAGCACGCTTACTTTAATAGTTCATACAATGTCTGCCTCATCGCTTGCCAACACCACTTTCCAAGAAGTAAGTCATCGTCACGTCGGCGGTTTTATGTGACTGCAAAATAAATAGTTTGCCCTAGTATCAGCACCGTCCGCGCGACGCTATTGTTTATTAATCGGCGGATGGAAAATAGAAATCGACAACTTGTCGGCGTCGCCGAATTTTATGTGACTTTAGGATGAAGTTATTTCTCTGTAATTGAATACTTCCAATGAAGTATACCGTATCTTTGATAAAACGTTGGGACAAGGGTCTAAGGTAAATAGGTGTTGCTCGGGTAAAATTTATCTATATAGAAAGTGCGAAATGGAACAGTGTTTTCGATCTCATTATTAGAAAATTCTAAACATTCAATGAATTCCACAGGCAAGATTAACAATAATCAATATTTTTGTTGCTGATGATGATAGTGATATTGTCATATACATGTGTGGTATTAGTCTACCACCTTCGGTTTCCCTCGAATCACGAGTGCACTACCCTAACCACTGAGCCACATATGTCCCCAGTTGATGATCGAATATTGGTGTATAATAAAGTAAAAAATCATAAGAATATCAATTCCCTTCCAGGAATATTTGATTTATATGGAATAAAACAGGTGCTTCTAAACTCATACACAATTATATGTACGTATTATGATATCATCCATCATTAAGAGGAATGATGCCCTCCAGTACTGTGAGGTTTTTGATACCGTTAACATATCAAATTGCTTAAAGGTCGTAAGTGTCTGTCATTTCTTTGGAACTTATGACCTTTTAACGATTTGACGTCGTTTAAATTTCTAATCCTGGTGTTTGACAACGATTTGTGACAATGGTAAAATTGTAAACCTGGTAATAGCAGACTATAAAGGACGCAAAGGTAACTTTGGCTCCAAACTTTACTTATAACATACATTTTGCAACAAATATTAACCTTACATTGACAATGAAGCACGATCGTTGTATTGTTGTTCGGAACAGGCAACGTTGTAATGTACAAAAACAAGAATAAAACAAATGGAATAATACTTCATTTTTTTCGCCGATATACGTGAGGATTGAGCTTACATTGGCAAATAGAAACGACCATTCACTCAGAAAACACCTCTTTAGATCCGAAAAAGAGGATTTAAGGTCAAGCATTCCAGTAAACACCAGCTTTTTGTTGGAGTAAACGTCTTTTATGAAGCACTGACAATCAAGAGAATTGTCCAAAACAATCTCCGAGATCCAAGATGTCTGTGCACTTATAGTTTTCGTTTAAGACGCAAAATAAGTAACTCATTTACTTACCGCATCAAATTTTACAGTCGCGACCATGTCTTTTACGGAGCGAGAACGTTGGATCGACTGGAACTGTAACGTTAGACGTGGAGCAGAACGTACTGTCTCTCAAATGTTATCTGTGCTAGTTTTAGATTGAAATATAAAGATCCAATTTTAACTAACGGGTCGCTTGCCACGCCCACTGTCTCAGCCAGCCCCGACAACTGATTTCAACAGGAAGTTCAAATTCGATATTTTAAGCGTCATTTTGAACAGTTTATGGCTAGGAATATGTAACAAAAAATTTGGAATCGTTGTGCGAGGCCGGCGATCCGTCAATTATTTAGGTTCCGCCGTCATAGCGCAGTTGGTAGCGCGTCGGACTGTCAATCTAAAGGTCCCGGAATCGATCCCCGGAGCGACACTCATCCTTTCCGACTATTTGTCTCCCACCAATGGGTCGATAATCATAGACCTATGTGGGATAGCAGTTCGAAGCTAGGAAAGGATGTGATGGCGGTACTGGTGTGAGAAATACAAGGAATCCATTGTTAGGTGCTCCAGCCGGTGCGATATAACTGAAAGATTGTTGAAAGCGGCGGAAAAACCCCATTCAAACAAACAAACAAATCAATTTATTTAAGTATCAGAATGTTTCGAGGTGAATACTTTGACTAAACGTCTCCGATGCTCCGGTTGGGATTTACTTGGAACACATGTGTAATGATTGGGAATGACATGTCTGACAAATTTACGCTGATACTATTTATTGTAATTTGGTCTACCTCGGTAGTAATTTGGTTTTTATCTTTATCATCTAGTCTTTATCTAACCGCCTCGGTGATTAAAACACGAAGAGAAAGAGGACATTTATTTACTAGTGTCAACTTCTTTAAAGTGAAGTTAATCCTTTCCCACGTAACCCCGCCTTTTTACGTCCCTTAAGAAAAGAGCTAAGAACACATTGTGGAAAATGTAGAAATTGCTTATTATAAGCAATTTCTTCAATTTACACAATGTTTTCCACAAAGATGTGGATTTCCAAATATATCATCTCTCGTCTGCATATTCTTTTAATTTGGACCAGTCTGAAATTGTGTCGTCTGATAATGGGTTAAGCGATTATATCATTGATATACATTCATAGATTTTATTCCGGGTGAAACAAGGACTGTTACAACAAATGACGATGATGCAGACGACATTCAAGAAAATGATGGTTTCACGTAAGAAATGCGATATATATTTATTGATCACTGTTGAGTAGGTATTTTTGAAATCAAGTTGAATAAAAAAGAGGCTGACGATAGTTCCTTTTCACTAAGCATGTAGAATGACCATATTTAAATCGATAATAAAAATCCTTCATAATTTTGACTGGTCCATGTTGCTGAGAGATTTGTGACGAATATTAAGAAATTTTCATGAAAAGCCAACGCGTGATTCGCCACCCTTTTCACATTAATTTATTTGTTAGTTGACGGATCGCTGGCACCGCCCATTGAGCTCCGACAGGAACTTCGGTTAAGATATTTAACGGTGTAATTTTGCGAGAATTTGGTCCGTGACACGTGACAAAAAAGTTGGTGACCAAAACGTCGTAACTACAACTTGAGTAAGCTGGAGTTATGACGTAAAAGACGCCCGCCAAACGAAAAAACTTACGTAAATGTCGGTAAATGCCGGAGTTAAGAGTACATCGTCCATTTTAATAATTTGATTCGACAGTCTTTTGATGGACTAGCATGCAGCAATACTTGGTGGTTTTTGCCACCATAATAAGATCTAAGATGATTGCATTGTAACTTAATGACACACCTTATTCTATTACATATTTCAGGGCAGCCATGTTTCGTATACTGATGGTGTGTTTTGCCATTGCTATACTTCTTCATCAAGCATACCCGGATCACCTCAAAGTGTAACGATGTCGGATTTTAGAGACAATATTAATGGCAGTAGTATCTCTTTGTGAGGCTGCATTTGAATTTTTGAAACTAAAATATAAGCAAGTGGAAATATTCATTTAACTTGGATGATATTTTCAACACTTTTCTTGTTTTTATCTGTCGAAGTTTTTTCCTTATATGTGCTTTGTTTGTAGGATGTCCGAAATTAAAGCTAGGAAACGTTTCTCCCTAAAATACGCTTCTAATAATATTACACATGCAAAAGCGGGCACCATTTTTCAATAGTAATAGACTTTCTGTCACCCTGAACTTAGGGCTAGTACATTTAAATTCAAGTATCCGTAGAGAGGTAAGCGGCTATTCAGGTCGGATAAGACACTCTGATAGATCGGATACGACACTTTACCATAAGTTTCTTTTTTCTGGACATGTTTCTAGCCTAATCAGCTTGCGCAAAGAGGTTGGTAATGCTCGTGCCTTCAACACCGTCAATATTACGAAACTGGTAACTTAAATGTACTAAAAAAATGTAAACTTGACACTCAGAATTTCTCAACCAAAATCTTCATATATACTGACAGTGTATTGTGCACTATGACCACAATCATCTGGCTATACGTAGGGGTATACACATTTCTTATATGGCACTATATTGATAAATGTCAAAAATTTAGGGCACCCTTAGAAAGATTCACATGATGAATAGAAGATAGCACTTATGTTTTCAATATCGATTGTGTCCACTTCTAGCATCTCTAACTGCAACACAAGGCCTCGGAGCGTCCTTGAGTACAAAAACACACCGTTACAATAGGATTCCCAACGCCAAATCCATCAACCTCTCTAACACATGCTTGAGCATTACGTTCAACAGGCCTGCTGTACACAGGTACACTAGCATAAGCAAACTGTAATGTGAATCGCGATTATTCACTAAAGACTATCGAGTTCGATCACCCGTGACTGACCTGTAGGTGCCATGTCGGGTTGCCAACCTGTTGCGCCTATTATAAGGTTGAAGTGGACTTCGAGCTTGAAGTCCAGCTTCTCGCAAACGGTTATTAACAGTTTAGGCTTTTAGTCTACAACAAAACATCTCTACTAGGGAATGATGCTGACTTAAATGTTTCGGAGATGTCACAGTCATATTTCAGGATCACCCTGGTGTGACATCACTCGTACCGCTCCTGGCCTCGGCCGGTCAGAACTGACCCAGTTTGGTGTAGATGAGTACTGAAATTCATTATTTGGGTATTTATTGCTCTGGTAAGAGCGATCACAGACTGTCTAGCCTAATGTATTCCAATGGCTCATCGACATTCTTTATTTAAGAGTCGTAACATTTCAACAACAGTGTCTTTTAGCTAATGCAAATTTGTACAAAATGACAGCAAGGCTTATGGTATGCTCATTCAATTGTTGTTTTTCGTTTTTCACATTCCATATGGCAACGCAAAACATATCCTTTAATAAAGTTTATGCAGTTACATGGTTCCTATTCGGGATGGCATAGCTTAGAAATATGGGGATCTTAAAAAGTGTCAAGTTTTCTTGTTCACTCATTTTAGTTTCCATATGACATATGCCCTTTTTAAGGGTGTTTTAGAGAATAATTAGCTTTTAAAACAAAAAGCCTCCCCCATCTGTTTTGCAAAGATATAACCTGAATGTGTATTTGATTAAACGTATTGATTACACAATCGTTGAAGATCTTGTTTCGTTATTACAAATTCATTGAAACTCGAAAAGGTCATCCGTGATACAAGGGCAACAAAGTCGATACAAAATTTAAACCGTGTTTGTAGGAACGTGGGTTCTTTTTCCCTTGATTGAACGAAATGTTGTATACTGTTATATTTTGAATATCACCAGCAGACGGGAGATTTGAATTCTTCCACGCTAGGGTAAACGGTATTTATAGAAAAACATGAAATGGAGGTTATTATTTTGAAATACAACCCTATTCAATGTATAAAAATAAATTCCATTATAAATAATTGACCCTTTTAGATGAGTACTGATATTTCTTAATAACAGTCAACTAAATCGTTTGTCCTTTAACTTTGTCCTTAAGATTTGTTGCATATATACGCATGATGGAGAAAAATTGTGCGCGTAATTTTGAAATCCATCGATAAACATGCATGGAGTAATAGCTCGGACAAATTAACACCATTGTGCTCAAACGCCGACTTTTGTCATCGTTCCAACTTTGTCTCGCTCACCACGACAGCGGAAATAATAATGGTCATAACTTCTATAAGAGAGTCTGAATGACCTTTTACACAATAGTGGTTATACAATGTTATAGTTAATGTAATAATCCACTAGTATTACAGCAAACAATATCAGCGGGCGTTATCATTTCAACAGAGCAGCGGTGCAGAATCAAGGTGTTCTCTAAATAATATTCACTTGAATCATGGGGACTTGTAAAAAATGGTTGATGATTGAATGGGGCTTAACGCCACTTTTAACATAATTTAATTCATATCCCGGCGGCTGGAGCACCTAACAATGGATTCCAGTAATTGCTCACACCAGTTCTACCATTACACCCTTTCCTAGCCTCCAGCTGCTATCCCAGTTAGATTTATGATTATCCATCCATTGGTGAGAGACAAATGTCGGCGCCGGGGATCGAACCCATGACATCCCGTGGTTGAAGATTGGGAGTCTGATGCGCTACCGACTGCGCTATGACGGCGGCTCGTAGAATATGGGGAAAAGAGTTTTTTAACTATAGACTCCTTTTCAATGATGCAGAATTGAACCACAAAACTCTGGTAATAGGTAGGTAGCAGTAGGTATTATGGAGACAAACTTTTTGTAAAGATTTTATCGAAGTCCGTCGAGATTTTGATAGTAAGTTTCCATTTCCATTACGCAGCATCGAACCACAAAACGATGACAATATGCAGTTGGTAATATGGAGACAAACATTTGGTGGAATTTTCATCAAAATCCTCGAAGAATTGTAGAAAGAAGTTGTAATTACCAGAATAGACACTTTGTCTATAATTTCCATTACATAGCATTGAACTAGAAATTGTCGCAAGGCGGAATAATACCACCCAACAGCGCTTGTCCATATACAAGTGCTATCCGCCAAAGGGCCGTAACAAACAATGGACTTTTTAATTAAAGGGCCATTAATCAGTCAAAAAATGATATGACCATAAACATAATAGGATATGCACATGTCTGACTTATACGGAGTCATTCTGTGAAATTTCAATCAAATCCGTCACATGGTTGCTGAGAAATTGAGCGGACAAGATTTTTCACGAAAAGCCATAACTCCGTCAAAAATCAATGGACCGTAACCGAAATATAATATGCACATCTCTGCTTGATACTGATTATATCAGTGAAGTTTGAATCGTTCAATACTTGCCGAGAAATTGAGCGGACGCGAAAAAGCTATAGACAGGCGGACGGGCGGACCGACAACTTGTTGTTTGTTTTTGTTTTTATTGGGGGGGGGGGTACAATTACAAAACGCTAATAGGTAGGTCACTTCGATACAAACATTTGATGAATATTTCATCAAAATCTATCAGGAATTATAGGAGTAGTTTCGAACATAAGAATTTATACAATAAGTCTCCCTTTTCCGTGACGTAGTTTTGAACGTTGATATTCTTGCGGTAGGCCACATTAAGACAAACGTTTGGTGACGTTTTCATCAAATTCGACAAGAATCGTAAGGGTAGAGTCACACACAAGGTTAACGTCCACAAAGCTGCAAGCCATATCTTCACTTAGAGGAAGGAAAAAACGGTTTATATCGTGTATTTTGTCACTAAAGCCTAACATCGATGTACAAAGGGAGGTTATGAGTAAAGGTCTCTGGAAAGAGTAATTTGAGTTTTTCTGATCGATTTAAACCCGTGTTTGTTTACATTTTGAGATCGATTTGAATGAACCCGATTCTCCACCGGAGTTCCCTTTAATTCTCCTCATATTCTATTTAAAAACAATATACTGTAAAGTAATTTAGCGAAAGTCAGAAGTCGTTAATAAGGATAAACTAGGGTTTCCTCCATAGGCTGTTATTCTATTTTTATATTAAGCCGAGACAGTTGGGTCATTTACGGGGTGCGTATAACGGTTGGAAACAGTTGGAATTTGCTCAAAAGAACGTCATCGTAACGTCCTTAGGGGTTATATTCGCTAGCCGGTCTTCATTTCTACAAAGATCAGTCATAAATTGCCGTAAGAGTTAATATGAATATAGACACTTATCGTCGTTTTGCGCTAACCATTTGATGTGACATAATTGAGGACGTTGTTTGTTTCGCCTGTTAATTTCTTACCTTCCTTTGCTGAACATTTCTTATATTACTAAAAGAAGGCCGCTTTAAAAAGTTAGTCGATTAAGATTCAGGAAATATACCTGAACATGAAAAACGTTGTTTCTTCTATAAAAATTACATCATATTGGAAGGAGCTTTATCATAAAAGAAAATTCATTGAAAGCGGCTCTTGAACAGAATATGAAAGACAAAATCTTAACAGTAATGCTTTCAGACAATGGAAGAAGGTGATTAAGCTAATTTTGTCATGAAAATGACTGTTCACAACGTTATCAAAAGAAAGAAACAAAACTTTTAAGCGTGAAGAAACACCATATAAGTCAACGAAGTACAAACCGAATGGAACCAGAATTCATCCTGAGCACTCACAAGTAAATACGAATATTACCTTATTTGTGGTTTCCATGACGTATCAATTACTTCATTAGCCCCCCCCCCCCTTGCAAGTCAGTCGAGCCCGAAGACTTCGACAAATTGACAACTATCAGTGTAAAATCGGAAATATACAATAGAAAGTGTGAAGTATTAAAACGGATGTGTGAATTCTGAAACACTATGTCTGAAGTGTGAAATGTGCATTCTAAAGTGTTGGGTCTGAAGTTTGAAGACATACGTTTGAAATATAGACTCTGAGATGTGAAATCTACACTTCAGACTCAACACTTTATACTTCCAACTTCTCTCTTCAGACTTCAAAAATTATTTTTTTAACTGTTAACTTATGAAGTACTTCGTTGTAATACACCTTTTGTAGATAAGTATTAGAAGGCATGGTCTACTTGTTTTGCCACATCATACGAGGAGCTTGGTGAACTAGTAAAATTGGTAAAATCACTTGTATTTTAACGTGACCTAAATACTTTAGTATCTTGTTTCAATGTAACCACTTTTTTATGAATTAATAAAAAAAAACCTCTCGATACAGTAACACGGCTTTAGTAAAAACGTAATAGTGTCACTTTTGATCTTCTCTTGGGCTGTATTAAGTTTGCAGCTCAAGAGAAGGATGGCGATGTTTAAAACAACAACAATAACAACAACACCCCCCCCCCGAAAAAAAAAAAACCAGACGACAACTGCACCAAGCTATTAGTACACAATCAATTGATGAAAAAAATATGTCCTGGATACGAATTGTACACTCACTTACACACACATTACTATACCCATCCAAGCATGCATTAACACGCACGAGGAAAATCGAAATGTCCTACGCCAGTACATGACGGGATCATATAAAGACGAGATTTGAAAAGGCCAAAAATTCTAGTAATTTACCTTCGTTCTAGCGGGTACACTCCAATTAGTAGAGGTTGAAATATTTCGGTTTGTGAGGAAGACAATACTTCATTACAAAAATACAAAATATTGAAATCATGTTAAAACGTCACAAACACACTATTGATGTTTTGTTTCGAGTTTTCAACATTTTAAGGGATGTTTGATAAAGTATACTGTCCCGTGAAAAGAGACGTTAGTATATCACAAAATATAAATTTGTGAAAGAAATTAGCCCCATTATGGGTCAGCCATGCTTTGTTTTTACTAAATGTAAAAAATATATCTTATCAATTTAAAATTTGTCAGTGATGACGTCAAATTATAAAAGATTATATCGTCTTAGACATTTCATTTTGGAACTGCATTCTGATAAAGGATACAACATAGTTCTATATTCATATTTATTTGTTCATTTATTTTTTCTATTTGTTATCCAGCCAATCTGACACTAAAATATGTTAAGTCATTTTCTGAACATCTAAAATTTGTTAAGTCATTTTCTGAACATTTAGGGTATAGTGTTTTTATTTTTGTATATTACTCAATATATTGTTTTACATTCTGTTGTCAAATGATAGTCTGCATTTCAAATAAAATCGGTCATAAAAAAAACAGTCCTATTTTGTTTCAATGTTCCCGTCACGTCAAAATGTACCGGCAAAACAACATTAAATAATTTCAATTGCCATCTTATGGTTACCAAGCAGTTTACTCAAACTGTTCCAAACCTTCCATAAGAGAACTTAGTTTATTACAAACTAAGGACAAGGTAGGATTCCGATATTAAAGCCATATCTTACCCCATATGTGATGTCATGGGTTCGATCCCTGGCGGCGGCACATATCCTTTCCGACATTTGTCTCTCACCAATTGGTTCATAGTCATAAACATAAGTGGGATAGCAGCTGGAGGCTAGGAAAGGATGTAGTGGTAGTACTGGTGTAAGAAATACCAGCAACCCATTGTTAGGTGCTCCAGCCGCCGCGAAATGACTGAAATACTGTTAAGTGGCGCTAAGCCCCTTTACATCGATTTCCCCAAAACGTAGTACAGAATTATTAAGAACAGGAGGGCCGTTGGCCCTGGGGCGCTAACCTGAGATAAAGACTCTTCTCTTTAAACAGTCTAATTTCATGTAAAGGTTAGGATAATGATACAATATAGACTATGTACCTGGGGATCCAAAAGTCCAAACAACAATTTCAAAGGCTTTCGGCAAATTTGAAAGGAGAAAACTTTTTCCGCCCCTGGATACCCAAAGATCTTGATTTTAGCATTTTAAAAAAAGGTCAATATACTGATGCTTCATGCAAAATATCAATGCTTCTAGCCTTTTGGGTCAGGAAGAAAATATTTTTAACGATTATTTTAAAATTGCACTTTTGTTGCCATTGCAAACATGCGTTTATAACAGATTTCAATTCTTTTAGCTATTTCTAAAAGGGGACCACCTAAGGAATGTTTCTGCCAAATTTGATTGGCGTGGTTAGGAGGAGATGTCGTTTTAAGAAATTGGTGACGGACGGACGACGGACGATAGGTGATCATAATAGCTCACTTGAGCATTTCGAGCACACTTGAGCTAAAACATACTCGTGGCCAATGGCATACATTAAAGACGATTGAAATTATACGATCAAAATAACTCGATGCGATAACAGAAGTTAAGCGAAGATTTCCGGTGAAGAATCGGGTGCGTCTTAATATGAAAATGTAAACAGACAAGAGTTGAAATCGATCATAAAATCACAAAATACTCTTTCCAGGCAACTTTAGTAATGCCATCATTTTGGATAATAACATCAAGAAGGTTCTTGTTTGAGTTAGTGACAAAATAATAGATAGATACTTTACCTCCTCAGAGGGAAGATATGGCTTTAAACATATACTCAATGACCAAATGCGTAACAAATCGAATCGTTTCGATTCCCGTTAAACCTAAGACGATTGTAAGAAGCAATGTCATCTTTTCCACAGTATTTCCTGGAGTAAAATCAAAGTCCTGAAAGGACTGTGAGGTAGCAAAGCATGGTTTTGTTACGTAATCTTATTTGCTAAAGGTTATCATGATAAATAAAGGAGGTAAAAGAAACTCATGCAGGAGTTAACCAATTCCAACACGACAAAATCTTAGACTGGTTCAAATTAAAAGAAGTTGCAGACGACAATTTTAAGTGGGTTGAATTTAGAAATCATTTCCTTTTTGACTAGAAAACACTGTGGACAATGAAGACATTTCTTGTAATAAGTACTTTTTTTCCAAAGCTTTTTTCTCGGCATGCTTAAAAGGCGGAATTGATCAGGATAGGCTTAATAGCATGCTTTTGAAATAGTGTTTGGAATTTGAATAGAGTTTGCTATTTTCCTGAAATACATGAGAACTACTTTTTATGGCGTAACAATCTAATCAATTTGATGGTTAAGCCTCAAGTGGCCGTTTGCAGTCTTTTAACTTTTAAGACCTTTACATTTTGTCTGTTAATTTAAGCTTTGCTAGTTAAAAACGAAGTATCGTAAAAAACAGGGATTGGACAGAAAAAGGGTTGTACCTTTAAAAGATATAAAGTTGAAGTAACATTACATGTAGTTCAAACGGCTTTTCTTTCAACTCCCTCGCCACTTAAAAATCCAAATACTTCCATTTCAGCACATACCAGACAACATGTTAGTCAATTGACAGATCGCTGGTCCCGCCTAGATACTCCGTTGGCCACGCCCACTGACTTCGTCAGGAAGTCCCGCTTTTATTTTAAACGGTGTTATTTTGCAATCTATAGGGTCAGTAGCATGTAACAAAAAGGTAGAATGGGTGGTTGGCAACCTAAACGTCGTCACTAGAGCTTGAATAAGCTGTAGTTACGACGTTTCAACCACCAAAAATTGTTACATGGTAGCCAATGTTGGAGTTCAAAACTCACTTTTGGCTAAAATGAACGATTTCATCGGTCACCCGATTATATGATTGCCAGTCGAATTTTGTCAATTAACAAATCGCGGGTCCCGCAAACTGAACTCGGCAGCATATTCGAAATACATATTAACCAAATCCCACACAACAACGCTTTGAAACGCCCTTCAATATAAAAGCTTACGAAAACATTGTGGGAAACGAAGAAACTGCTTGTTACAGGCAATTTCTTCATTATCGTGATTAAACCGAATATATACATCTTAAAACACAATTCACCAACTTGAAATTGTCGTCTTCAACATATTTGAATTTGGACTGGTCTAAAATTCACTACATTTGTCTCTCTCACGATTTAGAAGCGTTATTATATACCCTATATATATGACATCGAAGGGCCGTAACCTTACACACTTTTTACAGTGTTTGCCCCTAAACATATTATCTTTCAAATATGATTCAAATTATAAAATGAACACGAAAAAGTGTCCTCTAAAATTTGAATGTTAGGCCAAAGAGTCCTGACACCTTACATTCATTTAACTGCTCATATTATTGTATCATACAATAGTCCAAAGTCGAGAGATCTAAGGGTTTGAAAACGAAAAATATAAGACCGGGTTTGATAACGGTTTTATAAATCGCGTACATACAGGGGCTGTTACTTTTTGAGTGCCTAAGGTTGTATACGATAAATATATGATATGGATCGATGTTATCCTAAATAGAAATTTCTCCGACCTACAAGTTCATGAATATTAGAGTACTTGTTTTTCAGGGCTTTAGTTGTCTTTGAAAAAAAAATAAAACAACGTTTTCCCGTTTGTTGTTTTTTTTTATACAAACTGCAATAAAAATGCTATCATAGTTATCAGCGTCACCATGCAGTACAACAACAGGAACTCTCCATTCTGAGTTTTATATCATTCACGTGTGACAGCTGACAACTGTACATATCTGAAAGTTAAGTTTTTGCAGTAGTTTGATATAATGATCTTCTAATTGCGTTTTTTTACCCTACATCGTAATTGCGTTTTTAGCGATTAACAGCATTTCGTATCGAATGCCGATCATCTTTGTTGTTGGTTTTAGCTCGACCGATATTAGTTTTGTTGGTTTCACATCCTTGATTTCTGTCAAAACACCCTGTTTTGTTAAGACATTATAAACCAACAATTCGAAATAAAACAACACATAGCAGTTCCCATATGAATTGAAAGGGTATAATCGTTAAACGTAAACCAGGCTCTTACATTTTAAATCAGCCTTTTATACGGACTACGGACAAATGATTAAGATCCCTAATTTGTGATCTGAACAGTCACTTCCTTTGAAGCCGCCGTCATTGCGCATTTGGTAGCGCATTCGACTCCAAATCTTCAATCATGGGGTGTCATGGGTTCGATTCCCGGTGGCGTCACATATCCTTTCTTAGTTCTAGAGGAGTGTGGTTTCACCAAGACAAGTCTGGAAATAAACTGGCCGCACTCACTGACCTACGGCACGGCCGCCAGACAGATATCAATCGATGTTAGTTTGCAAAGTATGGTCTGGGACCAAAAAATAAAATCGTTGTACATGTCCTACGTACAGCGTTAACAAGCTGTAGGTGGCCTTAGCAACAAAAGTGTATCGAATTATTTCGGGGTTACTCTCACTTTCGGTTCAAATGAATGATTTGGTCGAACAATCATTTTTTAGCCTGAGATAGCATAAGCAATCTCAGGCTAAAGTTACAATGCTAAAAATTCAAACCCATACAGAGTTTAATGTGAAAACATAATGTAAAAACATCTATCGCAATCAATGTGATCTTCTGTCGCTTGAAAAGTAGATCGGATCTGACCATAAATTAATACGCCCGATTGAGGCGAGAAGGACGAAGGCGAGATATGACTCATTGAAAGCTGTCGGCTCAATGTACAGTACTCTTGTGTGGATGTTCTGAATTTGGCAAAATTGTCAAAACTTGACGAGTGAATGGAAAGAAAGAAAGGAGATATATAATACAATGGAAATTATTAAATATATATAATCATATCATATTGTTAAGAAAAAATAAGGTGTTTGTTTCAAACCAAAATAATATTACTTATTCTAGAGTAACAATGTTAAAACGGTCCGTTTAGACGAAGTTGCTGTATAAAGCTGAAAAGCGAAGCTGTCGGTTTTACGCACGATTGGAATGTTTTGTTTAACAAATTAATTGGTCATTCATAGGATCATATCGCACTGTTTGAGAACAGTTTAGTCGTGCTCGGACTTTGTGTCTATATATCTTTACCTCTGAATTCTACCCAAAGGATGCAACGTCTACATAAAACTTTTGAGAGGTGTACATAATCATGTTAACCTGGTAAACGACCGCCCGCCCTCTCTCGCTCTCTTTATCTGGAGAATATAAATCGCATATTTTTACATAACGAAATTGGTCTGTGTGGTAGATACTCACATCGCACGCAAGAGCCTCCTAGTTCAAACCTGGCTACCCATCTCTCTCACTCTCTAGCTCTCTCTCGTTAGCTCCACTGGCTGAAAGCCAACGAGCTTTTGACATGATGTGGTGTCCGTCGTCCGTCCGTCCGTCCGTCCGTCGACTTTTACATTAAAAATCTTCTTCTCAGAAAGTACTGAACATAATTCATCCAAACTCAACCAAAGCGCATAAATTGGCAGATCTGCGCATAATCGACAGTAGATTTGGGTAGAAAGTGGCACCTCCGATATTCCGACCATCAAAATTTTTCTGCTTAGATTATATATATATCCTGTATACATATCTCAGGCTTTCAGCGCTTTGATTTCTATTGACAGTGGCTATCCGTCAAATTGCTTTAGAACTCTTTTTGTTTCCTGTACGGGATAAGCTGTTGTAATCGGTAATAAGTCATGCCTTTCGAAAAGTGTCATTTTAGATAATCTTATGCATGCCTGAGTCGACTAGTACTACAAGTTAACAATTGACGAATCACGACTGTCAAACAAAGAAACAGTCAACCAATAAAATCATTCATTTAGTTCAGGGATGAAATTTGAACTCCAGCATTTGCCGCCATTTTTGATATGCATTATGTTTGGAACATCGTCAGGTTATTCATGCTAAAGTTACGACGTATAGGTCGCCAACCAAACATTCTACTTTTTTTGTTACATTCTACTGATTATAAATTTTGCAAAATAACAGTTCAAATCAAAGCGGGATTTCATGTCGGAGTAAATGTGCGGGGCTAAAGGAGTATGAGGCCAGCGATTGGTCAATTCCTCATTATACGTTAAATATAAATACCGTTGAATTCGCTATCAAGCGAAAATAATTTCTTTAAATTCTGACGTTACTACATCCTTATAAATCATTGAAGTATTTTTATTCTCCCGTCGAAGACGGAACGTATTATAGGATCACCCGTGGCGTCCGGGTGTCAGGGCGTCCGGCGGATCTTGTCCGGAGTATGTCTCTAAAAGTAAAAAAGGCTATGATCATGGAACAGATCTCATCAAGGGGAAGTGCAGTGTACAAGTACCATAACTCTTCCTGGCTTATTTTTTTTAGTTATTGCCCTTTGTCTTTTTTTCATACTTGGATATTGTCCGGAGAATATCTCTAAAAGTATTCAAGTTTTGATCATGAAGCTTCATTGGTAGATAGATCTCATCAAGGGGAAGTGCAGTGCACAAGAACCATGACTCTACCTGGCTTATTTTGTTAGTTACTGCCCTTCGTTGTTTTTCAAATGTTGATCTTGTCCAGAGCTGATCTCTAAAAGTATATAAGCTATGATCATGAAATTGAATTAGGGTCAAAAAGGCCCAGTGACAAAAAGGCCCAGTGTCAAAAAGGCCCGGGTCAAAAAGGCCCAGTCCAAAAAGGCCCACTTTCAAAACTGACCAGAAAGGCCCAGTCCAAAAAGGCCCGCATATACATGTAAGAGAATAGCAATTAAGTCTGATTATACATGTATTTAACTCAACTGTTAGAAGTTATATGTATCAAGAAGTATTTTTAATTTATCATCTTATTCTACAACTCATGAGCATGACATTTTATGGACTAGCTCAAATGATCCATCATTAGACAACAATGATATATACTGTACAGCATATAAAAGAATCAGCCATTTTTAACAACACCTTGGTTTCCAGAAACAGTGCTATGATTGTGGGAAACCATTGCTTAAAGGGGGAAACTGCTTTTCAGAAGCAACCATACTTTATCGATAAACTTATTATAAATGGTTCCTTATGCCAACACCTTTCGATACAGGTAATAAACATAAAAGTATTATTCTCTATTTGCTACTGAAAAGTGTTTTATTTTACACCGATCAATTTTGAGTTAGTTTAAGATTAAGCAAAAAAAAAAAATACATATTTTCATAGTCATAAAGAATGTCAAATGTTTAAGATAGGTTAGTGAGCCTTTTTGGTCAAATTTAACAGTGGGCCTTTCTGGTCTGGGCCTTTTTTAGACCGGGCCTTTTTGTTCAGTTTTAAAAGTGGGCCGTTTTGGACTTGGCCTTTTTAGACCGCGCCTTTCTGACACTGGGCCTTTTTGACACGACTCCATGAAACTTCATGGGTAGATAGATCTCATCAAGGGGAAGTGCAGTGCAAAAGAACCATAACTCTTCCTGGCTTATCATTTTAGTTATTGCCCTTTGTTGTTTTATCATGCTTGGATTTTGTCCAGAGCATATCTCTGAAAGTTTAATAGCTATTATGATGAAACTTTATGGGTGGGTAGATGTTATCAATGGGATGTGCAGTGCACAAGAACTGTAACTCTACCTTGCCTTTTTTGAGTTATTCTCCCTTTTTGTTTTTCATACATAGATTTTGTCTGGAGCATATCTCCGAAAGTATAACAGCTATTATCATGAAACTTTATGGGTTGATAGATATCATAAAGGAGCATTTCTTTTTTCAAATCTCCTATAGTGTAATGGCCTATGGTTTTCAAAACCTCATGATAACAAGAAAAACACCAGAACCTTAAGTTATCATTGTGAATTGTTACTCTTTCTTGAAATTAGACTTAAATTTTAATCCCCTTCCCCAGTCAACAATCAGCAGTGTGACGTGCGTACTTTTTGACGATTTGCCACTTTGTTTTCAAAATCCTCTACATTAAAGTGATGGATGACGTGAAATTGTGAAATTAGGCAAAGCCTAGGAAACGGGCGGAAGATAATGAATATACAACAAATTCAGAAAGTGGCGAGGGAAAAGTACTGATTGCGAAGGAAAAGGGGGGTCATTACCTTGATCAGATTGTTTTGATGAAGATATTTCTTTTGCATTTTACTGAAAAAGTTAACTTGTAGACATAGACCTATATATCGGATTGATTAATGTTTTCACTTTCTTTGTCTTAAAAAATGAAGTAAGAATAAGAACCAAATTTGATTACAGCATACTTGATACATTTTACTTTCTTTGAAATTTTGTGTATTGGACATCAAGCCAAAAATATAATTATGGAGGGAATACGTGCAATGCTCCTCTAAATTGAGTAATAAACTTATATGTGTATGAATTAACAAGAAGATAACTCTGATTCGCTATATTGTATGAAAGTACACTTGGTATAATATAAAAGAAAAACGGATTTAAATTAACGCCTTGTCAGAAAATGTTTAAACATTTAGTTGATTTTAGACTGGTGTTGTTAAAGAGACATTTATGAAATAGTCTTGACCATTCAGGGTCGCTTTTGGCTGTATTTCGCTATTGGCTTTTACTGCACAGCCGCCAAGCTTACCATCTTTTAAAGACCATTCAAAATATGAACACAAAAAGATTATGTTTTTTTCTTAAACTTTGGCCAACGAATCCGGACATCCTGCATTCATTTATTTGCACATGTCATTGCTTCAAGCTACATTCGCACAATCGAAATTCGGGAGAATTAACGTATTGAATTTGTAAATAAATGACCGCTTTTCATAACCCTGTGTTATAACGACATCAAGGGCTTGGTTTGTGTTTTTTCCAAAGAAAACCAACGTTTTCCCATTTTTTTATACAAACTGCAATAAAAAGGCTAACGTTGTTATCAGCGTCACAATGCAGTAAAATAACAAGAACACCCTATCTAATATATTAGCGACGTCTCTCCATTCTGAGTTTATATCATCCTCTTGTGACTGCTGACCAACTGTACGTACCACAAAGTTAAGCTTATTATCAAGTTCTTGAAGCAGTTTGAAAGAAGGATCTTCTAATTGTGTAGGCAATTTTTTTGACAAATCAATTTTTCCTTTATCTGACATTTCTTTCAAACGATTACCACCATTTCGTATCGAATGACAATCAATTCTATTGTCGGTTTTGGCTCGTCCGATATTAGTTTTGTTGTTGGTTTCACATCGTAAACCTATGTATGTGTCTTTCATGAAATCTTCAGTCAAAGTATCCTGTTGGTTAAAAACAATATAAATTAACAATTAGTCATTTGCACTTAACTGCTACTTAGACAACACTTACTTTTCACGTGGAAGAGAAGGGGAATAATCGGTATAAAGTAAACTCTTCAACCAGGCCTTATATATTTTAAATCGGCCTGTATACTGACATCGAACATTTGATAAACATCACTCTTTTGTGATCTGAACAGTCATTTACTGAACTTTTAGTGAATAATATCGTATTTAACACTTCATTCCCAGATAAGTCGAGCGGTTTGTTATCGGCAATTTGTTTTTGTTTTTTCAATTAAATTTTAGTTTCATCTATCAAATTCAAGCGTTTTCATTGGCTATTTATATTTCCATATCCAAAATTTTACGCATGAAGCTACTTTGTATTTGCTCTTTAGTAGCTCTGTTGGACTTGTTTGTTCTGAATTGTAAGACATTAAGATTATTTTCATTGAGATGTGAAGCAAAAACAAAATCACGGTGTTTTAGGCTCATACCTCAATGAAAAAAAAAACCATCATTTTCATTTTATAAACAATCACAGGGTTATAACGTTTTAGACTCGTACATCAATGAAAACATAAATGCTATTTTTATTAAAAAACAGTTTAAATGTATTGTGTCTATCGATCCGTAAAAAAATCAAACAGTGTTTTTCCAATGAGTCGTCGTGAAATACCGAATTAATTAATTTTTATAGATAAAAACGAGGCTATGCCAATTATTTGTTACTGTTTTGGAGGACGAGTCGGTATTTTATTAGCACAAATTTGATATTCTGTTTATAACATATTTTTATAGTGTTCCTTGTTTGTAAAATGAAGTCATACAGTTATCTTGTGACGTCATTTCCACGTAACGAACAGGGGTTATCATTAGCTATAGCTCATTTACATAGTTATTTCACTAGTAACTTATCATCCATGTAATATCATAAACATCCAAATAGTTCATTCTTCTCCAAGTTCATAGGTCATGTCAGAATCATCATGTCCACTGGCTTTTATTCGGGAAAATGTTTCAGGGTGGTAGCACATACCTGTTTCTTATGTGTAAGATGGATAAGTTCCTTTTTTTCAGGAGAGTGTGGTTTCACCAAGACTACTCTGGCAATACACTGGAAACATATAGACTGTAACCATCTGCAATAACGATGAAGTGTTTCGTAATGTTATAATGCTGGCCAGACCAACGACAAGGCTGAGATATCAATCGACCTTATTTTGTAAAGTATGGTCTGGGCAGGAAGCAAAAGGTAAATCATTGGTTGGCGACCTACACGTCGTAAGTACAGCATGAATAAGCTGGATTAACCACGCGCGTTCGCCCTATCAACCCACAAAGTTTGTAAGTAGTTTCAGAGTTCAACATTTACCTCCGGTCTAGATGAATGATTTGATTGGGCTATTATTTTTTCTTTTTTATTATTATTTGTTGTTGTTATTGCTATTGTTGGTTTTGTATGTTATTGACAATTGCTGTCCGTTACATGGCTTTTAGATCGTCTTTAGTTTCTTTTCTAATCATCATCAGGTCCTTAAGGGGATAAGTTGTTTAAGAGATGAAGAGAGTATTTTTTGTTTTCATGGAGGTATGAACCGAAAAAAACTAATCACACTGTATGAATACGCGAAGCGGATTCATACATTGTGTGATTAGGTTTTTCGGTTCATACCTCCATGAAAACAAAAAATATTCTCTTCATTTCTTATAATTTAATAGCATCGAGCGAAAACAACAAAAGCTTAACAAATTTTGAATCCTTTTTGTATGGGACTATTTTTATGCGGAAGCATACAAAATTACTGCGTGATCAAAATTTTGTTCATAGAGTTATGAATAATATTTTTTGACCAATCAGAACGCTTGTTTTTGACAGACGAAACTAACAATTAAATTATTGCTATATGTAATATTTCATGCCTATCTGAAAAGTGCTTTATCAAGCTGGACTGGTGGTACAAGCAGACAATTTCTCATGATACGTATAGTGCAGATTTCAGTTATGGCCAAGTTTTTTTTTAAATTTTGACATGACTACATGCAAATGAACTGATATGAGTCCGTTACTTCTTAAACGTGGTTACATTTTTCGTTTTCCAAGCAACATTATCAAGAAACAATTAAAATATACTTGCTTTGGTACTCTACGTCCATTGGTTCCCCGATGAAACACGTTCACAATCAAAATTGTCTGCAATAGACTGACGGATACTAAAACCATGGAAGTAGCAAAATAGTAACCTACAATATAGTCAGCGAATTTTAATTCCGTCTTAGCAATAATTATGTTTATATTACACTAGACTTCATTTCGCAGTAATATGTTGCGGTTATTGCCGTTTCCAATCAATGCTAAACTCATTACCAGACGGCAACATTTTAGACTGGTCCAAATTAACAGGAGTTGCAGACGACAACTTAACTTTCTTGGTCGAAAATATTGTTGAAATTGAAGAAATTACTTGTTACAAGCAATTCTCCCATTTCATAAAATGTTTTTCCAGATTATTTTTCTTGACTGGCGTCAAAAAGCGCCATTGTAAGCGAAAGGTTTCATCCTCCTGTGTTAAGTCTCATCGCTCAAAATGTAAATATACATGGTTATTTATACGATTCTCCATATCAAATCTGGGGAAAACAGTTTGTTGAAGCTAATCACGTTACTAATGCACGTACGGAGTGGCAAAGACATGCGCGTTTTTAGCTAGCAAAGCGTCAGCTTTGATAGCCTATGTTACATGTAGCAGAAAGAATTTGAGGTCGTCTCAAAGTTCAACGAGCGCAAACTGGAGGCTTAACCACTAAATCCGTTAAATGCCTACGCCATTAAAATTAGTTCTCATCTATTCCAATCGTAGAGAACTATATCAAAAGCATGCTATCTTACCTATTCCCACTCAATTCCGCTTTTTAAGCATCTCAAGAAAAAAGCTTTTGAAAACATCGTAGACAATGAAGAAATTGCTTATAACAAGCAACTTCTTCAGTGTCCACAGCTTTTCCTACCAAATATGGGACAGATTTTCTAAATTCAATTATGCTTTGCTCCCTTATTGTACTTTCAGTACTTTGATTTTTTATTCCGACCTGTCTTGTTCAAATAAATTTCTAAAAACTATTAAGTTTTATTCAATATTATTTTTATGTTGTTTTTCATTAAAACGAAAATCGTTAAAGGACCATTAGAACACTTTTTTGTTTGTTTTGTTTTTATAAAAAAAGACAACAAATTGCCATATCGTAGGAATGAGATACATAGCCGATAAAAGTCGCTTCTTTGTCGTGCGCACAAGATAGTAAGTCGCTCCCATGAGATTATCATCCAACAAGGTAACATCTCTAAAGCGGCATCCATTTCAAAGTTATTTATAACTCAAATAAATAAAGAGCTGTACATCTCGTTTCCACGTGATAGTAATTTTGCTTTCTCTCTTTTTTTTTTACTAAAAAAGGGGGAAATAAAACGTGGTTAAGCGGTTCATTAAAACGATTTCTTTTCATAAAAATAATTGTCCTTTTGGTTTTTTTCCTTAGAAAGATCAAACACGAGATAGGTCTTCAGAAAAAAACGAGTGCATGTCATCGTAAATGCGATTAAAGTAAAATAAATCGATGTTTCTGTAACCAAGTTTAGAAAAAAAAAAGCAAATTGCTGAAAATACGCTCAAACGAACAATTAATACTCAAATATGAGTCAGACGTAATCTTCGCGGTAATCTGATAGGCTTAAAGTGCCTTTTTGTGGTTATTTAGGAGATTCAGTGGAATTACAGTTTATTTTTAGATATCACGGAATTCGGTTATCGACATCGCATGATCTCATTTATATATGACCCATGGTCAACGGAAGGCTACAAATTGACAAGCGAAACGACCAACGTCCTAAATTATGTCACATCAAATGGTTAGTACAAAACTAGGTTGAATTTCTTTCTGGAAATATCCCGGCTATTCTGATAATTGACTCTGATTTTCGCAAAAAAATGCCTTTCGGTATATTGTATGAAAGGGAATAAGAATAATTGAAATATGTGACATGAAAACAAGTCATCGATACCTACCTTTACTAGAGGCAACTACTTTGTACGTTACTTAAAAACTTGAAAGTACTACTGGTAGATGTGTATGTTTGGGGTATTTTCCCCTGCCGTTCATTTCTAAAACTGGTATCTATATTGTTTTTTGGAAGATTACATCTTTTAATTTTCTTAAGTATATTTTAAGCTATTTTGAGCGTGTATCTAGTCAACAGTATCAGTGTTGATATTGTGGACATTCTTCGAGGATAATTGACCAATCGCGGCTGTCATTCAAATAAACAGTCGACCAATACAATTATTTAGACCAGAATTGAGTTTTAAATTCCACCTTTGGCTGACATTTAGTTATGCTCTTCTGTTGGTTTGGCGACCTTTACGAGTTCAGTCTCCAACGAATCATTTATATTTTGGTTACATGTTACTGGCTATAAATTTTGTAAAACAACGTAGTTTGAAATTGAATTGGAATTTCTTTCGGCAGTCAATGGGCGGGGTCAATGGAGTAAGTGAGCCTAGGAGAGGATTATCATTATAACTGTATACATTTATTGTCCCTAAGATTAATTTACCTATAATAGGAAAGTTGTCTGAAGCTGGTGGTAATGCCTCAGACACAACTAACAGAAAAACAGCAAGGGATAACAACACTGTTATGTCCAACGATACTTTTTCTCCGGATTCTGTTGGCAAGATGAACGTCAATGCTGACACAAACGACACGAGAATACATGGAAATAACATGGTGAGGACATAGAAAGCTGGGCGACGCTGTAGAACGACATAAAACGTGACGTCAGGATACGGCTCCAAACAGCAATTGTAGTAGATAACTTTACGTTCTACAGGTATTTCTGCGATTTTCCACTCATTGTTTTCCACGAATGTGTCGAGGTCACCTGTGAAACAAAAAAGTTTATTTTGGTTTGATTCGTACAAAAGAGCGTGACCTTTCCGTTTGGAATTTTTATATTCGCGGCACAAGTTTTATGGAACAGTACATGATTATACGTTTAGTGATGGCTAATCGGCTTTCAAGCGGGAAACGACGTGTATTTATCTACCTTAGTGTCCAATATCGGTGTATTGTATTTTTTCAAAGGGATTTTCCCGCTCAAACAACATCAACCGGTTTCTGTAAACAAATTAAAGCGACTCATGAACAAATTTTTCAAGAAAATTTGATATTAGAAGACATCTGCTTTTCCAATAGTTCATAATGTCATTTTCATAGTAATGTTTTTTCTTTACTGTAAATGTAATTTTATGTGATATATTCCAAATGCCGTACTTTGAAACAGCACCATTTATCGCTCGTGCATTCGTCGCTCGTATTCGGGCTGAGTCCATATCGGCTATATTGCTAGTTTAAGCTAATGGCGTAATTGATACGTCATGGAAACCACAAATAAGGCGACTTTCTTTGCAATCGACAGATAACGTAAACACCGACGAATTCCAGTTCCTTATGGTTGTACTTCCCTGACTTATTTTGGCGTCTTGTAACACGATATATTTTGTTCCTTTTCATTCTTTGTTAAATGTTAAGAACAGTGATTTGTATTACAAAATTAGCTTAATCCCCTTCATCCATATATCTGAAAACACTACATTAAGAAATTGAGAGCCAAGCGTTTTCTTTAATTTGGGCAAGAACCGCTTTAAGGGTATAAATAGGACATGTATTAATTATTTTCATTATGATAATTCAAATTATTGTCATTTCTTCCCTTCTTCTTTTTTATGAAATTTTTATGAAATGATTCGTTAAAAGACTTTTTTTCCAGTCTACTTTAGCTCAAAGTACTGAAAGTAGGCTACTGTGAAATTTAGTGTAACCTCAAATATATCTGTAATATCTTAGACAACTTCCGAAGCTGTGTCATATAAAGTTGACTTGAGAGTCATGAAGACAATCTTTAGAATTATTTGATAAGTAATCTATATTTGGAGAATACAGTTTCGGTCTTAAAGTCTTGAAACTTGACAAAAGCTCTTCATAAAATTCATGACGAACATAATAATTTGTAATATGTTGTGAAAATGAGATAATATGCTTGTTTTCTTCAAGCTATATTTTTATACGCCGTCGGAGGCGGTCGTATATTGCCGTCATCTTCTCCGTCTGTCCTTCCGTCCGTCCGTCCGCTTTTCTTGTGAGCGAAACTCCTCCTAAGTTTCGGGTTGGATCTTTTTGAAACTTGGTCGTTGTTGTTACCTGATTTGGTTGATGTGCATGAAGTGAGGAGTTTATGGTTCATTGATTTTTATGCTCCCCGAAAAAATTTTTCGGGGGGGGGAAGCATATAGTCGCCGGCCTGTGCGTCCGTCCGTCCGTCCTTCCTTCCTTCCGGCCGTCCGTCCGTCCGAAATCATATCTCAGCAACCCCTGGGCCTAATTTTACTTTTCTAATTTCAAGGCTGCGTCATGGACAAAGCGGCCTTAATGTAAAAACTAGTTTTTTGCCAATTTCTCAAAGACTAATTGTTAGAATTTCATGAAATTTCATATTTGAGTAGCAAAACAGATCCCCTTGACCTTGAACTAACGGGAATTTTCGTTTAAATAAATGCGTCAAGGGAAAAGGGGCCTTAATGTAATTACCTTTACGTTAACTGTCTTTTTTCCCCGCAAAAACTAAAATTGGCAATAACTTTTGATTGGTTACAGATGAAGTCTTCATATTTCACAAGTGCTTTGCTTGTGACAAACCCTTTCTGTTGGTAACAAGTTCAAGGTCATCAGTCAAGGTCATTTCTGAAGATCAAAATTTAGAAAATCTTAACTTAAACATTGTCTATAAGTCTACAATGTTAAGTGATATAACCTTCATATTTCACATGTACATTGCTTTTGACATGGAATTTCTGTTGGTACTAAGTTCAAGGTCATCAGTCAAGATCAAGGTCATTTCTCAAGGTCAAAACTTTGAAAAGCTTAACTTTAACATTGTCTTTAAGTTTCAAATGGTAAGTGATATAGCCTTCATACTTCATATTTGCACTTCAAATGACTTGACCTTTCTGTTGGTACTAAGTTCAAGGTCATCTGTCAAGATCATTTCTCAAGGTCAAAATTTAAAAAAAAAATAACTTTAACAAAGCTCATAAGTATACAATGGTAAGTGATATAGCCTTCATATTTTACATGTGCATTGCTTATGACATAGACTTTCTGTTGGTACTAATTTCAAGGTCATCTGTCAAGATCAAGGCCATTTCTCAAGGTCAAAATTTTGAAAAACTTAACTTTAACATTGTCTGTAAGTTTACAATGGTAAGTGACACACTCTTCATATTTTACATGTGCATTGCTTATGACATGACCTTTCTGTTGGTATGAGGTTCAAGGTCATCTGTCAAGGTCATTTTTAAATGTCAAAATTTCGAAAATTTTAACTTTAACATCTCCCATAAGTAAACAATGGTAAGTGATATAGCCTTCATATTTTACATGTGCATTGCTTATGACATGGACTTTCTGTTGGTACAAAGTTCAAGGACAGTGGTCAAGGTAAAATTGTCAAGGTCATTAAAATATTTAACCCTTTACCATATAATGATATTGAATTTTACTAGAATCAGGCCTGTGAAGCCAAACAGCTTCCTTCAATGTTTGTCAAACTTCCAAATTTCTTGTGAACTGAACTCTCAAACTATAATTGCATTCAATAAAAAAGTTTTTTGTCCAATAATGGCATATAGTTTTGTGACAAAAGCCTATATTCGGCGAGCATAATCCGTCTCCGACGGCTCTTGTTGCCTCAGTTATGCCCCCTTAAATCTTAGTCTCTGGGGCTTATTGAAATTGAAGTCTTGTGAACACAACTCCTTCTAAGTTTCTGGCTGGATCTAAATGAAACTTGGTGGATGTGGTCACCTTAATTGGTAGATGTGCATGAAGTAAAGATTTTATGGTTCATTGATTTTTGCCTCAGTTATGCCCCCTTAAAACTTAGTCTCTGGGGCTTATTGAAATTGCAACCTTGTGAACGCAACTCCTCCTAACTTTTTGTCTTGATTTGAATGAAACTTTGTCAATATCATCACCATACTTTGTAGATGTACATGGATCAAGGAAGTTATGGTTCATTAATTTTTTCCCTGAATTATGCCCCCTTAAACATAGTATCTGGGGCTTATTGAAATTGCAGCCTTGTGAACGCAACTCTTCCTAATTTTTTGTCTTGATTTAAATGAAACTTGGTCAATGTCATCACCGTAGTTTGTAGATATTCATGGATCAAGGATTTTATGGTTCATTAATTTTTGCAAGAGTTATGCCCCTTGAAACTTAGTCTCTGGGCCCATTCAATCGATCAATCATAACGATCAGTTTGAACTTGACAATTTAAGGTATTCTGCAAATGTTTTGAATTTGGTTCTGTCAAAAAAGTAGTATCTACAATTATTTTCGTGAAACAGCAGCAAAGTAGCGGCGTATATTGTGACTATGGCACTTTTTGTTACCAAAGTACCTTGCAACTTATTCATCATATTGTCTTAAGAGGATCTTGAACAGATTATGGTTGATTAATGGACTCTAAATTTCCGAAATTCCAACTTTAAAACGGCTGCTGAACAGATTTTCACGAAATTATGACAAACGAAAAGTATGTGGTTTTCAAATAGTTACAAATGTCAATTCCATGATAAAAGTGTTTTCGAGTTAAACCTTCTGAACTCCCAATAAATATATTTAATGTAGAATAATCCTCATGCCCTACTTTGAAACATCGATTTTCTTTTCTTTCTTTTTTTTTTTTTTTTTTTTGTTAAATGTAGATTACTACCAAATTGATAACGGAAGCCAATTGATACGTCATGGAAACATTGAAATATTCGGCGTGTAGTAACATGAACTTTTTTTGCATTTTTCCTTATTTCTTTTTTAAGTCATAATCATTCATGTTCATTGCAAAATTCATCAATCCCTTTCTTTCAAATATCTGAAAGCGTTTATAGCGGACCGTGGAAAAAAAATTTTGGCTCTCAAATAACTAGCTATTATACTTTGGGGGCATATTTAAGATGGCGATTAAACTGATTTGATAATGAAATGTCTGTTCATAACTTTAAACAAGAGGGCAAGAGGGTCACCTGAGATAAGGCTCTTTTTTCTTCAAGGCCAAATACAAACTATGTCGGGAGAAGACCTCCTTTACCATTTAACTAAAATCAACTTATGTAACCATGCCAACCAATGCTTTCATCAGATTTCAAATGTTTTAGTAATTATTAAAAGGGGGCAAACTAACCTATTTCCGCCAAATTTGGTTTAAATTGGTCATATAGTGTTGAAAGGGTTGCTTTTTTATTTCTATTTTAGCCTCATCACCCTTGGGCTCTGAAATTTATCAATTTTAAAAGGGGTCAATGTATTGATGCTTCATGCAAAATTTAATATTCTTCAAATTCTTGGTCAGGAGGAGATGGGGGTTTTTTTATATCCAGTTTTCATTTTCCCCTTGTTGTTATAGCAACCATAGTTTTCAACTGTTTAAGATTATTTGCTTGAAATCCGCCCAGTGGTTTTAGACGAGGAGATGGGAGGAGATGTCGTTTTAAAAATCCTTCTTTATTTCTATATAAGCCCTATCCCCTGGGGCTCCGTCCCTGGGGGCCCGAGGTTAATGATTTTAACAATTCTGAGAGAGATCATTGTACTAATGCTTCATGCAACATGTCAAGACTCTGGGCCCTCTGGGTTTGGAGGAGATAATTTTTTATTAACTTTTTATTAGAATTTCAGTTTTGATGCAATGGCAACCAAATTTTTTTGACTGATGTCAATTCTTTTAGCAATTTGTATAGGGCACCATCTAAGGAACTTTTCAGCCAAATTTGGTTGAAATCCGCCAAGTGGGTTGGGAGGAGATGTCATTTTAAAAATCCTACTTTATTTCTATATAAGCCCAATCCCCCTTTGGGCTCCGTCCCTTGGACCCAAGGGTGGTGATTTTAGCAATTCTGAGAGATGTCTTTGTACTGATGCTTCATGCCGAATACCAAGGCTCTATGCCTTCTGGGTCAGGAGAAGATAATTTTGAAAGTTTTCATTTTAATTTCAGTTTTGTTGCCATGGCAACCAGAGTTTATAATCGAAATAAATTCATTAGAAAATTTTAAACGGCACAATCCAAGGAAAATTTCTGCCAAGTTTGGTGGAAATTCGCCAAGTGGTTTGGGAGGAGATGTCGTTTTAAAAATCCTTCTTTATTTCTATATAAGCCCTATCCCCTGGGGCTACGTCCCTTGGGACCCAAGGGTGTGATTTTTGCAATTCTGAAAGAGGTCATTGTACTGATGCTTCATGCCAAATATCAAGGCTCTACGACTTCTGGGTCTGGAGGAGATAATTTTTAAAGTTTTTATTAAAATTTCATTTTTGTTGCTTTAGCGACCAAAATTTTAACGGGTTTCAATTCTTTTCAAAGGGCACTACCCAAGGAACATATCTGCCAAATTTGGTTTAAATCCGCCCAGTGGGTTAAGAGATGTCATTTTAAAATTGTCGACACACGACGGACGCCGGACAGAGAACGATCAAAATACCTCACCATAAGCCTTCTTGCTCAGGTGATCTAAAGAGGAAAGAACGAGAAAAAGCAATTATTTGCTTTACGAGACGCCGAATAAGTAAGCAAAGAAGCCGAATGCAACTGTACTTCATCGGGTGAATACGTTATCTGTTAATTGTGCCGAGTGTGGTTTCGATGACGAATCAAATACGTCATTTGCTTCCGCTAGCAATACAGTTGTCATCGGCTTCATCTGAAGACTAACGACCACATCCTTAAATTCCGATCTCTGAAAGTGGGGCATACTTTATTAAAGTAAATTACAATGAAACTAGCAGACATAACACGATAAAAGAATATTTATCGTGAAACTAGCATTTGTTTACGAGTCGCTGTAAGTTAGATTTTTGGGAACTAAGAGCAAAAATTTTAATCCATAATCTGTGCAAGAGCACCGCTCTAGAACAGATTTTGAAAGTAAAAAATTGGCTTTAATTTTCAAAATCTAACTGCAATGCTTTCAGACTCTTCTAAGAAGTGATTAAGCGGATTTTCTAAGGAACATGGCTATTCATAACTTAAAGATAAGTATCGATGTTTTTTTTTCATGTCACAGATTTTAATTATTTTTATTTCCTCTCATAAACTATTTGAAAACAATATGCCGAAAAGTAGTTATGCAAAAATATGAGGTCGCTTATCAGAAAAAAAGCAGGGTATTTCCCTACTATTAATCTATTTTTAGATTAATCCGAGACAGTTACGAAGATTATAGGGCATTCACGTGGCGCGAATAACCGTTAGAACCTTGCATCTAGTTCAAATTACACCAAACCAACGTCATCGCTACGTCATCAGGAGTAATGTTCGCTAGCCGGTCTGTAAAGATCAGTCCTTTGATGTGACATTATTTAGGACGTTGGCTGTTTCGCTAGTAAATTTGTTACCTTCATTTGACTGGGTCATATGAAAATGAGGTCATCCGATGTCGACAGCCGAGTTCCGTGATATCTAAAAATAACCTGGAATTCCGCTGAACCTTTCCGATATAACCAGAAAAATCCACTTTAGGTCTATTAGATAACCACCAAGACAATACCTGGCCTAAGTTAAAGTATTAAATGTTTGTTAGAGTCTATTTTTCGGCACTTGGTAATTTTTCTTATCTAGGTTTCAGAAACATCGATACCTCCCTTTAAGAAAAGAAAGAAAAGAAGCAAAACATTTGGCGTAACGAGAAGCCAAATAAGTCGACGAAGTACAATCCGAATGGAACCGGTAAATACGTTATCTGTCGATTGCACCGAAAATTGCCTTATTTGTGGTTTCCATGACTTATCAATAACGTCCTTAATATCTCACTCGACAAATTCCGATGTTTCAAAGAAGGACATGGGGAATGCATCGCAACAAATTAGATTTATGGTGAATTCAGTTGAATTAATACAAAGAAAGAATTCTTATCGTGTAAATAACATTGATAACATTTTCTTAAAAATCTTTTATGAGCCGTTTTTATGTACTCAGACTTTTGAAAGAAGGAGAATAAGATGATTTTGGAACGAAATTGACTTTTAATAAGTTTTAATAAAGACAGAAAAAAGCGCAATATTTTGAGTTACGTAACGCCATATTAGACAACGGAATACAACTCTAATGGATGGATTGATTGATTGGTTGATTAATGGGGTTTAACGCCATTTTTAACAGTAATTCAGTCATATCGCGATGGCTGGAGCACCTAAAAATTGATTCCTGGTATTTATCACAGCAGTACTACTAGCCTCCAGCTGCTATCCCACTTAGGTTTACCATTATCCATCCCCTGGTGAGGGACAAATGTCGGAAAGGATATGTGCCGCCGCCGGGGATCGAACTCCCATACACAACTCTAAAGACACCGGAATTATTCATTTAGATACGTTACACACGTATCTGTCGTTTTCACTGCTCACAGCTTAATTTGTAGTTTCTATAGATTAACACCCTCACCAGATGAATTCCGATTTTTCAAAGTAAGGTATAAGAAATATACTACATTGGAATAACTTTATTCGAAATTTAGAAAATTAAACTCCAAAAGAAAATATTTATCGTGAAAATAACTTTATTAACTATTGTAACAGCAGATACTTTTCCTCTATCAATTTTCTACGAATTTCTGTATATAATTGTTAGACAAGATATCTAGCCTATATATATCCAGAGTCTTAATATACCTACCGTTGGGATTCTTGTTAACAACATCGAGATGAAAACCGTGATACGACCATGATGCAAAACTTAATGGACAACGTTGAGAGTCGAACGGAAAATAACTGACATCCACTCGGCATATACTCGTAGGAATAGTCGGGAAATTGTAGGAAAGGAAACCAGCGCTAGTAATATGTGCGCTGAAAAACTCTTGGCCGGGAAACATGACTTCTTCTGCCGCACTACACAATGTATCAAAAGATATTTGATTTAATCCTGTAAGTGTAATTTACATATGAGCGCATTCGTGACATTTCCAACTATTACACATGTGCGCCAAGTAAAGACTCAGATCAGCCTGTGCATCCGCACAGTCTGATCAGAGTCTTCACTCTGCGCTCTGTAGAAAGATACTGACCCAAAGCTTCTTTAAACAATCAGCGAATGTTCTAATTGCCCCAGATGGCTGTCCAGGGTGCTCAATGTGTGCAAGTCACGCACATGCGAAATTGTTGGAAATGTCACGCACAGGCTCATATAATTTAACATTCAAACATAGTTTGCCTATTCTCTCTTTTTCATTATCATTAGTTAAAGTATCAAAATCACTGGAACTTAGCTAAACATGACTTTTTTCGTTGATTTATTTATTTTAGAGGTTATCATGGCGATCGAAATAGGTAGAGGAACAAAACGTAAAGGTAGCTGCCTACTTGAATTTCATTATTCAAATGAAACAGACATATATATATATATACATTTAACCACCTTGCCTTAATAATACCAAGGAAGTTATGTAAGGACACACAGATATTACCTATTGAAACTATCAGATGCCAAATTAGTATATGAAAATTACCATAAATATTTACTTACCATATGAATAATAACAAGTATGTGCTTCGTGATATCATACAATTAGATGTTTAGGATTTAAAAATTTCTAACAATGTTAAAACATGACACCTTTCTGTGTCAAAAAACTATAACGAATGGTATGTAAATTTATTGCATTTCAAAGAAATCTTCGTGAATTCCCCTTTTTGTCATGACATAGCGATAAATAATAAAACCTACGCCTGGTTCTAGGATTACGTAAGGTAACACGGCGATCCAAACCCATAAATCATTCTGCCCTCACTTGAAACATTAGATAATACACCATTTTCGTTGACGAAACAAAAAATTAACAAAGTCCTTATAATACCCGTTACCTCACAAGAAAATTAATATTCTTTAATTTTTGTTTTATCATTCCGTCAAGAAGTTTAGAAAGAGTAAACTTATCTTAACGTCAAAAATATACCTTCTTCTCTCCTTTTTTCAGATATAAAAAGTAATTTTCATTATAAAACGACCTAAATCGCCTTTAAACAGATGTCTAAAGGCATTACAGTTAGCAATTTGAAAATTGAGAGACAGAATTTTTCTTTCAAAACCTGCGAAACAGCCGCTCTAAAGCAAGATCTCCCCCCTGAGGAATAAATAATCAGTATAAACAATCAATAAATTATTTATTCAAACAAAATTGTGGTTGGTCATAATTTAACTTTCATGAATTTGAGGATAACCGAGTAGAAATAATGTGATCTCTTGATGTCATTAGTCATATTTATTTATGCTTTTTGGCATAGATTAAAGCATGACAGGATTTGAGGTCATAATCAAGATTAAAAACCTATGTCACCTACATTAAATCTATGTGGAAAAGAAATCATGAAATTAAAGTTTATTGTGGTTTGGAATAGCTGGGAGATATAAACATATCTTCTTTAAACAGTTTATGTTCAGTTTATAGTCTCTTTCTATGCCTGGCATATTCAACCGACTTCAATTAATTTTAATTTCACGTCGGCTGTTAATAATTTGAAGCTAGTATTTTACTCAGAAAATTTCCAACGGTCAGGGCAGAATTCGAACCCGGGCCCTTTCGATCCCGGGGTCCGTGTCTTATCGCTAGATCATAGACTTTCCTCGTTTCCACATTCTTGGTAATATTTGCACCATATGTATGTACATGAATACTAAAAAAATCTGTATCTCACACTTAAGAATAATAGAAGCAATAATGAACGTTAATCACGACAGAAGCTTAGTTCTGTTTAGAGCTTTAAAAGAAAAAAGAAAAAATGACTTGAAAAGAGATAGTCAAAACGGGTCAGTTACTGACCGTTTAAATACCCATGTCTTTTTCAAACGTTCTATTTACCAAACATTATTTATTGAGAGATTATTAGGTATATAATATATCTTTTATCTTAAATTTAAGGCCAGCCTGATTATGTCGAAAGTTTTCGTTCTATTTTAAGAATCAAACGACCAACTAAATTATTCATTTAGACCGGAAACGAACATTGAACTCCAACATTTACAATTAAGGGAAGCATTTTTGTTTTTTGGCGACTTAAATGTCAAAACTAGTTTCTTTAAGCCGTTACAAAGGCGTTTATGTTACTTTTTTATTACAAATTACTACCGTGAATTTTGAAAAATAACGCCACTTAACAATGGAACTTCCTGTTGGCGATTCCGCGGGTGTAGTCAGCGATTAGACGCTTTCCATTCTCTTTATTGTTTATTTTCGAAATTAAATTTGTTATTGACTCCTGGATCTGTTTTCTGTAATATGAGCAATTCCTACAATTGCAAACTTGTTCAAAGAAAAAAATCAAACCAGCCTTTGACTTACATGTGGTATTGTTGGAAAATGTGGCACATGTTTGTCAGCGGAATTCTCCGTCAGTGGTGTACATAGACTTACACTAATGTTAATTACACATTGCCTTAAATGTAACTTTTTACTTCATATCCTTACCTATCAACCAATGTGATATCCGGAAACCAAATATTGTTATACAACACAGTAATATCTGTAAGGTTTCCATATAAAGACTGGTTCCACCTCAGACGGCAATCGTTCCAAGCCTTTAAAATAATGAAAATAATGCGATGTAATAATTTATTAAAAGGTATATATTCCTTTCAGATCAAACGACGCAATAAAATAAAAGTAAATCCCCCTCCCCGAATGCGAAAAATAAAGGTTAACTTTCAATCACTTTAGAATAAGAATTAACAGCAGTTGAACAAATACAAATATGTTGCTAACAATTTACTAATTTACAATTTACTAATTTGAAATAGGGGTGTCGTTCGTTATTGAAATAGAATTTTCTTTAGTGATAACATTCGTTTAAAGTCATTATTTCAGACAGGCTAAAAACTCATACGTTCTTTAGAAATATCCATGAAAGACGGCCCTTTCAAAACATGAACCATCCGATCGGGCGATAAAATTACTGCAATATGCTTTAAAATAATGGTGATATTAAGAATACGAATGTATTTCAATGTTGTTGTTTTTAGAATCAGTCGCGCTTACCAGACAAAAATACCAAAGGATTATGGCTAAGAAATATTTTATTCATTGCGAGTTAAACCGTGTTAAAAGATCTTATTTGTTTTTTCTTAAGCATCGTGCTGAAAACCGGAAATGTTGATATTTGCCGGGAAAAAGTGGCGAAAATAAAAAGGTTTATTATATATCTATAAGCTACCCGAGGTTTTATTTCGGTATCCGATACAACTCGACAGAAAAAAATCCGTATTGGCCGAGTTCCTAAAAATCCGTATTCGTCGAGTACCTTGTGTAATGCAAATGTCAACATTTATGATATTTTCGTATAACACTATAATAAAGTTCTCTTTCATTTATACAAATCCATATTGCATTGCATCTTATCTGGGTTTTTCCACTCATTTTACACATTTTGGCACTGTCAGTCTATTTCTAGATTTGTGTAAGTACTGAAATTTTTACCCAGAGAAGTTTTAACGCAGCTTTAATTTAACCTCCTTGAATTATAGAGCTCTTACACAGAATGGAGGTACGTGTCAACCCAATGTAGGTTATTTTTCATAGAGTAGCTTACAGAAGATTTGTCATTATCCTGAAGAATAACAAACTCTATGAAGGTTTAGATATTTATCTGCCATTCATAAGATTCTCGGATTTACGTTAAGTTTAAAAATTATGCAAGGTAGATATTTTAATTTCTATTTTAATTTTTAATTATTTTCTGGTATATAATAAAAGGTATATTACAGTAGTCTTTCTTTCCTAAAGGCCGTATTTTGTCTCGTAGCTGGTGTAGAATACCTTTTGACTCGACGTTCGGTCTCGTAAAATAGTATTCTACACAAACTACTCGATAGATACGGCCTGTAAGAAAGAAAGAATGTTGTAATATTCAATATTTATTGTAAAGTCTAATTTCGTACTCAATTTGATGACACAAAAACTAGTAGTGGTTGTTCATCGTCTAAAACGCAAACTATATTAGATTACTTCATTTCAGTATATTTAGCCAGAAATGATGTAAACCATGTGTAAATGTGCAATTTTGAATATTCGTTCTTTGACTGTAAGTCAAATTTGCAAATTTCTCCGAATTATATCTCTTTCATTTTAAAAAAAATGCTAATATGAACTTACTTAGTTATCTACCATGAGTAATAGATGAAATTTGTTCTAGTAGGAAATAGGCTTCTATAATTGTTTGTATGGATAATACTTACGACAAATTGTGGATAATATCAACATCTAATTATTAAGGAAGTATAGGCAATATTGCCTATATAACCACATATTTACAAGAAAATTTCGTAGACTAAAAGACAAAAGTAAACAACAAATAAGACAATTTATAGATCATTTTCTGTACAGTTTGTTATCATAGTAATACCATTATTAATTACTATATATAGGAGCGCTGATTAAAGACTTTTGTAGCCGATCAAGCTTTGTTTTCAAGGGTTTGCTAATTGCCAATAAGGTGCATGTTAATGGCATAACTTTTACAAAAAACAACGTTCAATATCAAAGTGGATCTTCCAGTGGAGACGGTGGGTACACGTAAGCCTAGAGGAATCAGTATGAGTGGTCAGTGATCTGATCGTTTTTATGGTTTCGATACAAGTTATCTTCTAACAACATTTATCAAGTACAAATTCACATTTAATTTCTATGGTTACCTACCAAACGTATCCACACATTGGTATTTAAAATCTGTCGAGGTTCATCCTGTAAGTATATTAATGTAGTTATAATACAGTTTATTTTTTAAGTTCGTCTACGAAGCATTGTGAAATCGCAGCAAATTATAATTTTTATACCTGCAAAATGAGTATAAACAATAGTTTGATGTCCTTAAGCGCCTGTTCGCAAAATAGTACCCGCACTAGTAAACTATTCGCTTGCGAGACAGTTAAGTTCGAAAGAAATCCTCTTTGCGGTATCACAGTGAGGTTTCTATTTCAACTCTCAAGGGAGCAAAAGCGGCTTTTCCCACTTTGAACGGTATTTTAGACATGTCGCGGCGGCTGGAGCATCTAATCGTGGATTCCTGACATTATTCACACCAGTAATACCAAATCATCCTGTTCGAGCCTCCAGCCGATCATCCCACTAAGGTTTACTTTTATAGCAATGTTAATATAAATTTTACATTGTAGTCTTCATTTTCACCTGCAAATATCTAGTAATTCCGATCATATATAGAGCTGTAACTTGTTAAAAATATAGATCTTAACTAGTTCTGAATCTAGTTCAAGAACTTATTCAAGAACTCTACAGTTCTAGGACTCAGTCTTGTACCAGCTATAGAACTTTATGTCCTTGAACTGCAATTTAACCTTCCTGAACGTACGAGAACTAGTTCTAGAAATCCAAGGTATTGAACTGCTACTTAGCGTTCTTGAATGTTCTAGAACGCTCAAGAATTAATCTTGAACTTTATCGCAGGGATATGGCCATCAAAATTTCGCATACAAAACTTTATACTACCGGACTCAAATGTGTTTAAATTTGAGTTCAGTACATGTATTACTGAAGGAGAAATGCTCCAGACAGCAGTAATTTAGTAATATTTAATTGTTTAAGGGGAGATAATTCGATAACTAATTAGAGAAGGGGCTTGAAAAACTGACCCATCGCGGATGTTTATCGGGAATAAACCGACTAATCAAATAATTTATTCAGCCCGGACCTAAGTTTATCAACTGTTACATTGGCCGCCATTTTTGTTAACCTTTATTGTTGGTTTTGCGACTGAAACGTCGTAACTACAACTTATTCAAGCTGTGGTAACGACGTTTAGGTCACCAACCAACCATTTTACTTTTTTGTAACACGCTACTTGCCATAAATTTTGCAAAATAAAGCTATGAAAAAAATCGAAGCGGAACTTCCTGTCGGAGTTAATGAGCGGGGCCTAGCGAGTCAGTGGGTGGGGCCAGCGATTGGTCAACAGCAGGTGCACTTTCGTTAACCTTTATTGTTGGTTTTGCAATTTAAACGTCGTAAACACAGCTTATTCTGCCGACATGAGCAATTATTCCATTATATAACGGCGAACGGCATTTGTTCATGTGCTTTCAACTTATTATCCGCACCAGTCTGAGGCTAAGAAAAATATTTTTCAATAGCATCTTTACCTTAGAAATCGTTTTTATTTTGATACAAAACCATTTATAAATCATTTTCAAGCATATCCTTTTACTAGAGTTAATGGCTGACATAGGGCGTTATTTCTTGATTCAGTGGTTTATGTCGAAAAGAAATAGCCCGATTAGCACGATAAACGCTGATTAATTATCATATATACATCCTTTTTTGTGATCATCAACCGTAAGAAAAAGATTTAAGTTATATTTGTTTTATATATAAAAAAATGAGTTTTTGCCTTTTATCCCGAGGTCACAATTTACGTTTTATAACTAAAAAGTTCTCATAACAAAAACATACATATGTTCCGCTACATTTCCTCCCCTTTTTATCCCGTGACCACACTATCATGATTTTCGACACCCCACCGGAAAAAGGCATTGGAAAACTTTGCGGAAAATGAAGAAGTTGAAAGCTGCTGCAGATGACAATTTTAAGTTGATGTAATTTGAAAAAAATGTCTTTTTCGGCAGAAAACATTGAAGATAAGGGAGAAATTGCTTCCCCCTTATCCACAATGTTTTCTTCCCCAAAAGACAAAGATTTTTAAAATTTCTTCAACTTGGAATTGTCATCTGTAACTGCTTTCAATTTGGACCAATTTAGAATTTCATCGTCTGGTAATGGGTTAAAACGGTATTTGCATTAATACTTCACCTCGAAACCCTAAGTCTTAATTGGATTTATTAATATTGATCTAAAGATGCAAAAGCACTTTCTAACCGACAAATCTTCACGAGATGAATTATTTTTGGGTTCTACAAGTCAAACAAAAGACAGGCCTTTCAAAACTTATACGGTGCAAGTCACCATGTTCTGTGGAATGCTCAAATCTGATGTAAGGGTGATTCTTGGAATTGTTTGTTTCTTTAAATGGGGTTTTACATCTCTTTAACCAGTATTTCGTTCATATCGCGGCGGCTAACCATAGAATTCCTGGAATTTCCCACACCAGTACCACTACATCCTTTCCGAGCCTCCAGCTACTCATCAATTTACGATTTTCTACCCAATGGTGAGAGGCAAATGTCGGAATGCATAATTGCCGCGACCGGGGATCGAACCTGGAACCTAGAGATTAGGAGTCCGAAGCGTAACCACCTGCGCTATGGCCGCGGCTCTTCGAATTGAAAACACATTGTCTCTACTTACCAGTTCCATAACTTGTCTAAGCGCCAGGTCGATCCTGACCGTTACATTTTCTCCCTCATTACAGATAGGTATCAAGTTGGTGTTGTAGTCTGTAAACAAGTAGTCATAGAGAGATTTGGTCAGGACTTGTTGAGATACGCTTGTTGTTAAACCTGCCATAAGAAAGTTTTTCTGGTTTTACGTAGGGTTGAAACTGCATGAAATAAGATGTATAGATATAAACCCACTCATTTAACGTCGACCGGGAAACAAGTTCTTCCAGCTTACTTTAATCCCTCTCGTTTCTGCCCTCTGGGGAACACACCAGCACTCGCAATGATTATGTGGGCCAATGACAGAACCGAGATCGATAGCCGCTCGGAAAGCTCTACCTCTCGACAACGGACACCAAAATAAGATGTAAAGGAGTAACGTTTATGTATCCATAGTCTGATTCAGACCATTCAAATAACAATTTTAGCTAGAAAAGCGTCAGCTTTGCTAGCTTAAGTTAACAGACAAAATTCTGAGGTCGTCTCAAAGTTCAACAAGTGCAAACTGCCACTGTAGGCTTAATCACTAAATTCATGAAATGCCTACACAATAAAAAGTAGTTCTTATGTATTTTTCGCTCTTCAGCACATCGTGTTCAAATGACTCTTATCAGAGTCTTCAAAGATATTGCAGACGACAATTTCAAATTCCCTGTAACAAGCAATTTCTTCATTTTCCAGATTGTTTTCTATAGCTATTTTTTGGGGGGTGAAAAAGGAGGAAATATGTGAGAATTCATTGGTTACTTTAACTTAGTTTCTTTATCATGATAAAGTTTGACAAAGAAGATTACTGCACAATGCTTTGCTAGCTTACAGTGATTTTCAGTACTTTGATTTTTACCGTTAATGAAACAGAAAGAGTAAAGTAACATTCCTTTGCCCCTTTGGATTCTGCTTTTTACGATACATTCAAGGACCAAAACGTATAGGACTGCAAATCATTGTATCTTTGAAGTTTCATTCGGAAACAACCATTGGCAAGCGTTCCTTTAATGTTTTTGATTTGAGCTGAACATGCTAGTACTTAAGATTTATGAATACATATGTGACAATGCTTTGCTGGGTTGGGCATTTGGCGTTTTAGATCGTTGTTTTCTTTGAACCAACCCAAGGCACCCATTTTTATAAATGACCCAAAGTGCTATTATTTCAAATACAATGAGTATTGTTGCGTCGAAAATGAGCAGACTCGACTCTAAGCAAATTAATGGGAGCTCAAGTGGAGTCCAACTGCCCTTTCAAATAAGTTGACCGAGATAATTCAAAAGGATGGTAAGCAATCTAGCCATTTTTTTCATAATTTTCCAACAATATCTCGAACACAACAGCGATCTTATGAGAAATGTATTAGGGGAGGAGTCCATTTATATGCACATAATTATTCTTTTACATCTGATTCATTGTCCTATTTTTCCTATCGTTGATTTCAAACAAATTTTATTTCTGCATTAGTAATTATATTATAGGTCTAGTTTTAATCCTAAGCATTTAGAAGAAGAGCCTAGACCAGAGCGCATTTCGTAGGGCGTCAGACTCTCAGTCATGGGATCGATGGTTCGAATCCCGGCCTCCAACCAGTTGGTGCATAATCGTAAACAGAGGTGGGATGAGCTGCTGGAGACTCGAAAAGGATGTATTTGGACGAGAGAAATACAAGAGAGCCATGGTTAGACGCTCCAGTCGCCACGATATGACTGACAAAATATGGCGGCATAAAAACAAACAAAAATTTGAAGTTGTTAGGACGTCTACTAAAAGTTCCCTTCAACAAATTATAACTGAAATATATAGCGCTAAATTTCCAACTTTAAACTGTTTAGGCATTAGACTGAATTAGACTGAAGAGGATTAAACAGACTTGTGTTGAAATTAACTTTTCATAACAATAAAGAAAAAGAAAGAAAAGATTTCTTTGTTTGTTTGATGGGGTTTTACGCCGCTTTCAACAATCTTTTAGTTATATAGCGGCGACTGGAGCACCTAACAATGGATTCCTAGTATTTCTCACACCAGTACCACCATCACATCCTTTCCTAGGCTCCAGCTGCTATCCAACATAGGTCTACGATTATCGACCCATTCGTGGGAGACAAAAAGTCGGAAAGCATGAGTGCCACCGTCGGGGATCGAACCCGGGACCTCTAGATTGACAGTCTGACGCGCTACCAACTGCAGAAAGAAAAGAAGCAGGATCATTTTGCGAAACGTAACGCGAATTTAGTCAACGAAGTATGAACTGATCGAATCCGGAATTCATCGGGTTATAACGATATCTTTCGATTTCACAGAGCATTGCCTTACATAGAGTTTTCATGGCGTTTCAATGATGTCATAGGTTTCCGCTAGCAGTTCTGTCCTTATCGACTCCATCCGTAGACTAAAACTAACGGCCTCACACGATAAATTCTGAACTTTCAAAGTTGACCATTAGGATTATACTATATTAAATTGATAAACATATTGGATTAAGTATATGTAATAAAATATAAGAACATTTATCATGAAACTGACATGCATTCTTTTTGAATTAGATCTTAATTCAGTGTTACGCAAAACTTAAAGAACTATTGTCGGAAAACAAGTATGAAATATGAAACTTTGAAAATGAAGGTCGATTATACATTTCAAAAAAAAACTGTTGAACAAATCATTCATGTGAAGGTAGCTTGAATAATCGAGGGAAAAAGAGATTCATGCGTGTACAATATATTTGTTGCAACTGTACATATAAACGATATGAAACTATAAACGGAAATGTGAAGCAAAAAAAATCGTTGTTACAGTTTAAAGTGGGGTATCGATGTTTCTGAAACCTAGTTACGAAAAAATTACCAAGTGCCGAAAAATAGACTCAGACGAACATTTGATACTCTAAGTTAGGTCAGGTATTGTCTTGGTTGTAGTCTAATAGATCTAAAGTGGCTTTTAGTGGTTATATCGGAAAGGTTCAGCGGAATTCCAGGTCCTAAATCATGTCACATGAAAGGCTAAGCGCAAAACTACGGTAAGTTTTTATATTCGTAAAAAAGCTTACGACAGTTTTGGACTGATCTTTACAGACCGGCTAGCGAACATAACTCCTGATGATGTAACGATGACGTTGGTTTGATGTAACTTAAACTAAATGCAAGGTTCCAACGGTTATTCGCGCCACATGAGTGCCCTATAATCTTCGCAACCGTCTCGGATTAATCTAAAAACAGATTAATAGCCTGCGTAGGCTATTAGGGAAATACCCTGCTTTTTTCTGATAAGCGACCTCAGATTTTTGAAAACTACTTTGCGACATATTGTATTCAAATAGTTTATGAGAGGAAATAAAAATAATTACAATCTGTGACATGAAAAAACATCGATACCTACCTTTACATAGAAAAATAATTCTGGTCTTATTAAACGATTTCTTTTGTAAATCAATTGCTTGATAGACAGCAGCGATCCGTCAAAAGTGGCTTCAATCATAAAAAACTGCTAAAGTAAAGGAACATTGGCAAGTCAATTTATGATAACACTGAACGGCTACGGACCAATTCACTGAGTTTATGGTGTTTTATCGTATCCCAAAATATTTCATGGCAACTAAAACATCTTTTTCACTTTTTCAAAAATACATTTTATGCCGAAAGGTGTGTAAGTGTTTTAAAATCAATTAGTTTAAGTTACTACGTAAAGTCGTCACCATCGGTAATGTTAAGTCGTCATAGGGAACAATGATTAAATTCTATAGTCTTGCTTATCAAATTTGTTGAATCTCTAAGCTTGGAACAAATTTGCATTTTCATCTATCATGGGCGCCTATAATATTGTAACAAGAACTTTGAAAAAAAGAAAAAAAATACATACGATGTTTTGCTCGCGCACCAGGACGATATATGCTTAATGAGGGTTTAGAAATTATAAAAAGAGAAATCAGGTAGTTACTGCCATTTCTTGATATCCAAATCGGGAACAATAAACCTTTAAGGGGCTAAAGAAGATAACTTTTGATGGGGGCAATTGTTCAATTTTCCTTATATTTCAATTTTCCTCATATTAACATTTCCATCGAAACGAGCTCATATTTAATTCATAAACCATTACATTAACACAGTAAACACCGCTTTTGATGATACTTAGGTGACCAAAAAATAAATTGTGATTCATGGTAAATATACTAAGTGGAGTATTCCTAAAAAAACACACTGATAGATCAGCTTCGGAGCTTACAGTAATAACTACTTTGTAATGTTAAAAATATATATCACCGAAAATCCATCAACCAGATTATCAAATATATGTAGACAAAAATTTGCAGACATCTAAATGCTACTAAGTAAAATGGAATAGTTTAGATGTTAAGATATTCTCGTTATCTTTGGACAATACCTTTATAGAAAAGTCGTTATATAGTTCAAATGACGGAAACACTTTAAAATTACGTAAATATATTGTATTTTTCCTACTTTTTGGTTCTATATATTATATCTATATTATATCTATTTTGTTTTTCCTCAGATAGGTATGATCTATTTGCTTCTTAATTAGAAATTATGATCACTAGAGCACGTATTGCTCATGTGAGCTTTTAGGATCGATTGATGTTCGTCGTCTGTCAACCTTTTGCTTCAAAGAACATCTCCTAAACGGCAGATCCGATTTCAAATAATTTCATTTTAATGTTCCTTGGATGGCCGTTTAACAAAGAGCCCATATCGTTCCGGTCCAATGCACACTTTGGCTGTGTGGCCCCAAAAAGGGTTCAAAATTTGAAAATTTCTAAATCTACATGTCTGAAACTAAAAGGCCCAAAGCTTTCATTTTTAATGTGTAGCATCAATGCTCAAGTTATGATTCTCAGGATCAAATTAGCCCCGCCTAAAGGTCTCTTGATTTTACATAGAATTTTATAAAGGAAATCTTCAAAAGTTATCTTCTCTTGATCTAAAGCTTTGATATTTTATATGAAGCATTATCTAGTAGACCTCTACCAGGCTTGCTCAAACAATGATCCCCGGGGTCATTTGATTTTACTTAAAATTTATACAGGACAACTTCAAATATCATCTTCTAAAGAACAAGAAAGCCTAGAGCTTTGATATTGTATTTGAACCGTAACATAGTAGACCTTGACCAAATTTGCTCAAATCATGATCGCCGTGGACCAATTTGCCCCCGAGGGGTCTCTGGGTTCTTCCTAGAATTTTTGTAGGAAAAGTGCAGAGTAGACCTCTGAAAAATGCTGAAATCATAACCCCACGGGGTCATACTGGCCCCGGCCGAGGGGTCATTTTAAGGACAATTATCTTAACATTTCTTGTTTCTTAAGCAACCAAGGACATCTTGATAAAGTGATAGCTTTTTTAGAGAACAATAACCAGCGACTTCCTTAGCATCCACTTACTTCTATGTTAACCTGAGACCGAGGGTTCAAATTCCACTCAGGGGAAACAGAACCTTCATCGAGGAAGCCACCCAGCTACTACAAAAACATTATCAAACGAAATTTGATTCTTTGTGTGAACCTTGGTCTCTGGAATTTGATAAAAGTAACTCAAGCAGACGATAGAGGCCACCAAAAACTTCTTGTTAGTTCCCATCTATTAAAGCAAGCTTCTCCATGTATATCAATAATGGAGAAAATTATCTGGATTCGTGTAAAGACGTATCATTTTATTTATTTAGTGTAAGAGGCACTTAATGTATGCGTCCTGTGCTTGATATATCAGCCATAAATTGCAATTAAATATAACATTAAGTCGTCGTTTTGGATTTTGACTCGTCACTTATTTAAAACCTTACTTCGTTGCGAATTTACTTTTCTGGTCAAAAAGAGACTAGTCGAAGGAAACTTATCGTTCTACAATGTCAAAATGTGTACTTCATATCCCACTGGGATCGTTTAAATCATTGAAAACATTCGCCCGATACAAATAAATAGATATTGTCGTCGCCCAGACCTATCGAAGTGCTCAAATTACGAGGTAAATTCAACAGCCTATCACATATATGTAATATCTCAAAACAATTAAGATAACTATATGTTTTAAGAAAAAAAAGAATAAATGTATATATTTCAAAAATCTTCTTGATAACGCCATTAAGAAGGCGATGACAAAAGCAAAATGTGACGTCTTAAGGTGCCCGCCGACTTATTGCTCTTTCACGTTATAGAGAAACACGTAACGGTTATCGTCGTTTTCCGCTTTGTTATGGGGTACATACATAGTAACAATTGTCCTCCAAAAGCAATTGACAAATCGCAGCTGTCAGTCAAATAACCAGTTGACCAATGAAATAATTCACGCAGACTAGAAATGTGTTTTGAACTCCGACATTGGCCACCTTAAAGCGGCTTTGAACAGATTTTCAATAAAATTTGACATAGGAAGATTTTCTGCTTTTCCAATAATTATTCATGCAATGTTCACGATGAATATTCTTTCGTCTTAAATCGACTGTTTCAATTTAATGCGATATTTTTTCTATGCCCTACTTTGAAAAGTCGTCATTTATCGTTGATACGTCATGCAAACTACAAATAAAGCAATTTTCGGTGCAATCGACGGAAAACGTATTTAGTCGGTAAAATCCGGTTCCGTTCGGGTTGTACTTCCCTGACTTTTTTGGCGTCTCGTAACGCCAAAAATATTGCTTCTTTTCTTTCTTTTTTTAAAGTGATGAACAGTCATGTTTATTACAAGGTCGGCTTAAGTACCTTTTTACAAATATCTGAAAACATTACAGTTAGGAATTGGAAAATTGAGAGCCAAAACTTTTCTTTCATAATATGTTCAAGAGCCGCTTTCAACGTCGTATCTGCAGCTTAAGCTCAAGCAATGGTTACGACGTTAAGGGCGGCACCCAATAGAAGGAACATTTATGGTAAAAATAATAATGATAATAACTATTGGAATCGCAGATTAATTTGTTTATCAAATATCCTTGAAAACCTGTTCAATAGCCGGCTTAAAAGCCACATTTTAACAGCACTCCAGTCATTTGCGGAGAAGTGAAAAATGTTGACTACTACATTAATGAATTGGTTTCAAAAAAGTTTGGAACACTTGTTATCTACATAATTAGTATCTGTGTTAACAATTTTTGGGATAGTTTCGGGGTAAAGATCAAAAGTTTAAATCGAGATTGTCTTGAGAACACCACCTACATTTAGGAATAGATTTTAAATAAACATGGCACAGTGGTTCTCCAATAGTTGTGGCATTATATACATTTTTAGGATAGCCCATCGAAGTTCAATTCTTTTATTTGACTTTCCAAAAGTAACTTGTTGCATTTAAAAAGGATAATGAGGGACTGTGCAATTTGAAATATTGTTGGAATAGCCTAGAGGTCAAAGTCACAGATTCAGGTAAAATTTCAAAATTGTGCTTTTACAGAAGATAACACTTTTGTGTTCTATAATAAATGGATTTAAATGTAATTTGAAAAATTAACTAATAGAAATATCAGTGCGTGAATATTCTTCCATACGGCATTATATGAAATGCGTAAGAGATTGGATTTTTTTTTCACAGCACAACGAGTACAAACTTTCGCTTAGTTTTGAAAATAATATTTGTATTTAATGAGACTACCAACAGCGTGTTTAAAATGTGATAAGAGATAGGAGACAAAATGCCAACGTAATATGTCTCTGAAACGGATATATGTAAACTGATAAATACGAGAGAAATTATATTCAAAAAGTGTACGAAATGTTTGATTATCAGAAGATTTAATCTTGAATTGAATTTTAAATCATAGCGGGTTTGTGGCATTTCTGAAATTATTCACAGAGAGGTCTGTAAACAATTTGAACAAAGATTTCAAGATTCTTATATGTAATAACTTTTGTCTCTAGGACAGCCATAGAGCCTTCAAAGCGGTTCTTGAACATATTTTCGTGAAAAATTGACGATATTTATCATTGTCATTTTCACGGCTAATGTTCTTTCTTCGTGTTAAGGAAAAATATCCGATATGAGGAAGAGGATGGGGTATCGGCTTGACGTCTGGATTCCTAGGGTGACGTCGTAAAATTTCGGTTTTACTATGCTAAAAATGATAACATATTTACTTCGTCATTTTATTACATTCCGGCAAAAGCTTTAATTTTGCCGAAGATTTCCGATTTGCAAAAAATGCGCATTACGAGTACTCTTTCTTAGAGGTAGGTATCGATGTATTTTTGATGTCACAGATTTAAATTGTTATTATTCCCTTTCACACACTATTTAATGAAATGTTCTGAAAAGTAGTTTTATGAGAATCAGAGGTCGTTTATCAGAATATATGGATTCGCTATTTATTTGATACATTGTACTATATTTCTTATGCCCTACTATGAAAATCGGAATTTCTCGGGTGAAGACGTAAGTCCTCTGGTAATGGCGAAAATAGCAGAAGTCATCGGAGTTTTTGATAAATGTTATGCACCATGGAAATTACAAATAAGGCGATGTTCGGTAAAATCGAAGGGTAACGTACTTACCTGGCGGCGAATGTCGTCTCCGTTCGGATTGCACTTCGTTGACTTATTTGGTGTTACGTTACGCGATATACTTCCTATTCTTTCTTTTTTTAAAAGTTATCAACAGCCGTTTTCTTTAACAAATCGCCTTAATCTCTTTCTTTCAAATGTTTGAAAACATTTAAGTTGGAGCCAAAACTTTCATCCACAATCTGTTCAAGAGCCGCGTTAATGTACGATGTATAATATTTTTTCTTAACATAGAATTAATATTAGATTAGAAATAATTTCCTTACCGAAGGTAAATGCTTGTCATTCAACGAAAATCGTAAGGCGATTTAGTGTTTCAGATCGATTTTTCATGCATGAAACCCTACTACAAGAACTTACCACAGTTTGTCAGGAGCATGGAAATTACGAGAATGTATTTTACCCACTGGGCTGATAAAGCATTCATATCGAGAGAGAATCACCACATACATAAACAAGTAATCCGGGTTTTAATTTCGTTTATTTCGTATGGATTTTACTTTCTTTCATAATCATTTCGATTTCATTGTCACTAAATAAGGAGAACATATGACTTATGATTTTTGTACATACAATCAGTAGTTTTCTATGTTCATTTCACGCACTAACAAACATACATCACCTATTTTCATTACTGCCCACTTATATCAGATTAGAGCACTACCTAAACTGTTCAAACAAATCATTATTTTCAGTTTCTCACCCTTTCTTAATGTTTAACTTTAAATCGCTTTAGTAATATATAGAATAACACCACTAGTCTATTTCTTATTAACGAACAAAATCAAATACGCAACAAGCCTACTCAGACATCTGTTACAAGATAGGCGGCACCTTAAATGTTGCGCAGCAGAGGAATGAAGAGAATAATAAATTAAAGTTGTTCCATCGGTATAATCATCCATTCTAAAAAAAAAAAAAAAAAAAAAAAAGAAAGTCTGTTAGACTAATTCCTCTAATTTTCGGATAAAAGATCACCATTTTAAATTGAGCTGGGATTGTAATAGGCTTAACTCTACTTTAGTTTGCAGAGGGATTGTGCTAAATATAACTCCACTATCAACATAATAACGATCATTTCACGAATACTTGGGCAACTAGCCACGGATTCCTGGCATTTCCTGGCACAGACTATCACAACACTCTATGCGAGCCTCAACTTGCTCACTGAACGACGGCGATTATGAGTCAACTATTAGTTTGAGACAAATGTCGGAAAAATTATTTTCCATGATGGGGGTCAAATCCGAGACCCCATGACTACCACTTTACCATCTATTCTATGGCTGCAAGAAAGGGTGAATATTTTTAAAACCTATTAAACCTTATATTTCAAATACCATCTCTATTGTCATGTACTTGATCTAAACTCTTTTTCAAACACCGAAAACAAAATTTCCATTTGTTCTCGTTTTGTGTGAAAGGTCTTAAAATCAATCATTTCATTTTTATTTCCCCGACTATACAGAGATTTTTAAATAAATCAACAATTGCATGAAATACAAAAGGTAAACTAAGCCATTCATCCATGATTCGTTTCTGTCTTTCAGTCATTCTTTCAATCATCCAGTGCCATATGTCTAATATATCAATCATTCAAAATGTGATGGTGATTGATAGAAGGGGGCTTAACGCCACTCTCAACAGTATTTCAGCCATATCGCGGCGGCTGGAGCAACAATGGATTCCTGGTATTTCTAACACCAGTACTACCACTACATCCCTTCCTAGCCTCCAGCTGCTATCCCACTTAGGTTTACGATTATCCACGCATTAGTGAGAGACAAATGTCGGAAAGGATATGTGCAGCCGCCGGGGATCGAACCCATGACACGCCATGATTGAAGATTCAAAATGTGATGTAGAGTGAACCCTTTTATCAATCATTTGTCACATGTTTATGACACCTCTCTACGCCAAGCTATTGTCCTGCATCTCCGAAATTTGAACATGTGTATAGACATGGTATCCAAGGGCACAAAATATCCAACCCAAAATATTATTACCAATAACCTACTATAAGCAAACAAGCTAAAGTAATCTTACTGAGCGGATCTTTCAAAGATTCTGGCTGAAAAAATTTGACGCTCGATTTTCAAATTTCAAACTGTAACGCTTTCAGACATTTGAAAGAAGGTGATAAAGATGGTTTTGAAATTAAAATGACTTTTCATAACAGTAAAAAAGGAAAGAAAACAAGCAAATATATTTGGCGGTACGAGACGCCAACATTTTCAACGAAGTACTGGCCGGTTTGAACCGAAATTCATGAGGTCGACAGTAAATTGCCTTTAACTTTTATAATACTGTTAATTTTACTGTACAATTATTGAAGGGTATAGATATAAAGAAAGAGGGAGAAGAGAGTTACATGTAAATAGACAGACGCAAGCACAAAATCTAAAATCCAAAATAAGCGATGTGTGTGTTGAATATGAGAGAACGAGCACGCAACAGTAATCTTAAAAGCAAAAGACTGTGCGCTTAATCAAGTCTCATTAGATTCTAGAATATAACAGAGTTAAATTCAATGTGAACCTACTAGACAATTGCTTTTCATTTGAGTTATTGTGATCATCCTTGGTTCGGCGTCCGTCTGTCAAAATTTTCTTTACCATTTTATCAACTACGAGACCGATTTCAACCAATATTTGCAGAAATGTTCCTTAGGTGTTCTCCTTCAAAAAAAGCCAAATAATTGAAATCCGTCGCAAACTACGGCTGCCATGGCAACAAAATCAAAATTTTAAATATCTTTAAAAATTTTCTGCTCCTGACCCAGAAGCCATTGAGCTATTGTATTTTGCATGAAAAGTCAGTATATTGACCTCTTTATAAATAATTAAATTCATTATCCTCGTGTCCCCAGGGGCGGAGCCACGGGGAAGGGGGTTCTATAAAGAGAGAAGGATTTTTAAACGACATCTCAAAAACCACTGGACCACTTTCAACCGAATTGGCAGAAATGTTCCTTAGGTTGTCCCAAATTAAAATAGCTAAAAGACTTGAAATCCGTTGAAAAGTCCTGTTGGCATAGTAACAAAACCCAAACTTAAAAATATCTTGAAAAATCTTCTGCTACTTTACCAGAAGACCGAGATCTTTAATTCTTTGCATGAAACGTCAGTATATTGACTAGATAAAATCATTACCCTCGGGCCCCAGGGGGGAGCCAAAGAGGGGGAGGTCTATATAGAAAATAAAAAGGATTTTAAAACGAAATTGCCTCCAAAACCACTGGGTCAACTTCAACAAAATTTGGCAGAAATTTTCCATTGGTGGTCCCTAATGAAATAGTTTTAAGAGTTTAAAATCTTTTAAAAAGTGTGGTTGTCATGGCAACAAAAGTGGAACATATTTCAAACAAGAGGCCCATAGGGCCTTATCTGTCATCCGAGTCCAAAGAGCAAAAGAACAGATAAAAGTCCATTAGATTATGCTTCATACTAAATATAAAAGCTCTAGGCCTTTAAGTTTGCCAGGAGAACTTTTTTAAAAAAATGTTCACTAAACAAGCCTATGTTAAACTAGAGACATCTTATAACGGGCTAATTCTGGACCTTGGGCCATAAGTCATAAAATACTGATGGAGGTCCACCAAATGATGCTACATGCCAAATATAAAGCTCTAGGTCCTCTTGTTTGGGGGAAGAATAGTTTTTCACTATATAAGCCCTATGTAAAATTCGTGACGTCCGAGTATGGGCTAATCATGACCCTGGGACCATACAATATTGATAGAGATCCAATAGATAATGCTACATACCAAATATCAAAGCTCTGGGCCTATCTGTTTGAGAGAAGAAATGTTTAAAGTTTTCACTAAACAAGCCTATGTTAAACTTGTGACAATCGGGAATGGGCTTATTCTAGTCCTGGGGCAATAATTTATACAATCTTAACAGAGGTCCAACAGATGATGCTGCATACCAAATATCAAAGTCCTAGGCCCTCCTGTTTGGGAGAAGAAGATTTGAGAGAATTCACTATATAAGAAATATCAAGTGTCACTACGATTCCAGTAAGAATGTCCACGATATCAGTAAGGTGTCTGTAAGGTATCGCTACGAATCAATGACGATTCATGAGGGCAATGCTACGGTTAATTCGGGTTAACCACAGTGACACTACGAATGCTCATGGTGCTTGTGTGGTTCGATACGGTTCTAGTACGGTTTACGGCGGTAGCGACACGAACCAATCTTGGAGCTTCGTAACGAAACCGTTTATGATTCGTAAGACAAACGTACACAATCGTGGTGAATCGGGCGAATTCGTGGTGTCAAAGATTCCACGACTAGCTACGATCTCACACGAATAAAGCTACGATGTCCGTACGATTAAGCACGATTCCGCCTCGACCAATAATTACCACGATTCGCCACGAATGTTTTAAACAGCTTAAAACTTCCGTAGCGCTACCGTGGAGAGTCCCGCATCATCGAGATTCACCATTATTCACCACGGTTCTACTACGAATCACCACTGTACCAGACGATTTTACAAATCGTTGCGAATCGTAGCGGCACCGTAGCCAAAACTCGTGAATATGTAAACAGGCTCTAAGGTAAAGCTGTTAAAGCGGCCCTGGAATAGATTTTCAGGAAGATTGCACTATCCGTTTATTCTAATGTGATATTTAACCTGCTTTCAAACATCGCAGTTTAACTGATAAGGTCGTTAGTCGCCGGGTTATTTCTATAACGACTGAACGGAAGATGTTAGCGGAAGTGTATGACGTAATTGATACGACATGGAATATCTTTATTTTTTTGTAAAGTAAACTCTCACTACTTTTTGAGTCTGTTAACTATTTTTTTAAAGTAATTTAAATCTGCCGAAAGACTATTTATCGCATAAATGACAATATCAACTTTTGAAAAATCAGATACCTTTTATATATTAAAATCTTCACAAATTCTGTTAAAGGGAGGTATCGATGTTTCTGAAACCTTAATTTGAAAATTTTGCCAACTGTCCATAAATGCTCAAACGGACTTTTAGCACTAATTTGAGTCCGATATTGTCTTCGCAGTAATCTGATAGGCTTGAATGGATTTTTGGGGTTATATAGGAAAGGTTCGGCGGAAATCCAGGTTAATTTATATATCATGAAAATCGGTTGTCGACATCGTATGACCACATTTGCATATGTCAAAAGTCAACGAAAGTTAACCAATTGACAGGCGAAACAGCCAACGTCCTAAATCATGTCACAGCAAAAGGTTAGCAAAAAACTGCGGTAAGTCTCTATATTCGTATTACGCTTTAGGCAGTTTTTACTGACATTTACAGAGTTGTAGAACGGCTAGGAAACATAACTCTTTATGACGTAACGCTGACGTTGGTTTTAGCAATCAAAACAGAAATTGGCTTCCAACGGTTATACAAACCGCCTGAATTAACCAATTTTCTTTGGCTTAATATAAAAAATAGATTAATAGCCTACATCGGCCATAAGGGAAATACCATAGTTTATTCCGATAACAGACCAGTGCCGCCGAAACGCGAAAAAATTATCGGTTTACTTATTCAGTTTATTAAGCCTGAAATTCAGCGAAAGACAACATGGATTTAAGAACCTGATGTCGGAGACTTAATTGAAAGCAATAGTGAGTGTTGATAGCTCTAATGAACTTTGAAATATTGACTCTAGTATTTTTTCTATCTTCTGTGGCGAAAGATGTGGGTGGGGTACCGATTTTGAATAAAGGTGGTACCCCGAGGCCAACTTCAATACATCGTCACGCATGATTTCTATTGATTGCCTCGATTGCTATCAGCTCCGTTAATCTACCAATCAATATTCAAGGGACATAATTACTTTGAGAAGGGAGAAACAACGATGTCGTCAGTAAGCTCCCTTAGTCAAAAATCTAGAGAAAAGGTAAACGACAAATTATCACGTATAAAGAAAGAACTTCTAAACGATTCTTTACTATCCGATTATGATTACTCTCACAATGAAGATGAATTGTCTCAGCCTCTTCCACAACAGTTCTATCAGGACTTTGATAATGAGTTAAAGGGCAAGCCAAGAGATGTCTATATATCATGCCTCTTAAAACTATGTGATAAACATTACTATAAACTCATTGCTTATCGTGAACGATTAGCAGAACGAGCTAAAGAAATCATTGGCTGTCCAACATCGAGACTAATAAGAAGGAGAACAACGCCAACGTCTACGAAAGAGAGAAAATGTGCCACTGACTGTTTTATCCTTCAAGCTTTTACCCAAGGAGATCGATCCAAGGAGATCAATGAAGTATTTTCAAACTCACCTTTAAATCCCGTAAATATTGAAGACGAAATTACCCCGGAAGCAAACGCGATTCTTAACAAACCAGATACGTACGGAATATTAAGTAAGGTACTATCCACTGTAACTGAAGTAGCTAGACAACAGGCAAGTGACTCGTTCGCGATCCAAAAAATTCAGAGTGAGTTATCATCAATAACGATTCAATTTAATAGGTTCCAAGGGTCTCTGAATCGAATAATATCGGCTCTTCCAAGAGAGGGAATAAGCACAGGTTCTAATATCGAAAAACTGCAGAATGACATATTTAAACTGGAAACCGCGATCACCACTTTGAACCAACGATTCATGGACGTTGGAGAACCACAAGACTCGTCTCATGCAAACACTGCGGTAGTAAAAGAAACTAGCGAAAATCCAGGAAAAGTGACAAAATCCTTTGCAGATGTAGTTAGTTCACCCCCAAGTACAGATGTCGCGTCAAATAGTGCTGCACTCTTAAACAATGATCGGTCAAGTAACAATTAAGATTCGTCTAAACACTCAAATGCAATGAGAAGTGGAAAAGCCTATGAACAATCTATTGACCATAAAGAAACTGACAAAAAAGAAAGTAAAGAAAACAAAAGTGGATATAACTCAAATAAAAAACACACATGCTACGTTAGAGTTCAAACCTCACCCTGTGATAACAGTGCAATTGTCCATGACGAAAACGAGTCAGAGATTAAAAAGACTATTAAAACTAAGGAATCAACTTATCAATCTAAACAGGAGACCGAGCCACAAGATTGGGGGAAATTCATTGCAGTGAGGCGTAGACAAACTAATATGAAATCCTATTTTGTTGGAAACATCGATCCATCAGTAAATGAGAATGACATAATTGACGACGTGAAAGCGCGAGGATTACGAGTCAAAATACTCAAAATGTTCCACGGTCGAAATGGGTCATCCGCAAGAATTAACTTTAATGCGGAAGATTCACAAACAATAGAAACAGAAACATTTTGGCCAGAAGGAGTGATTATTCGTAAATGGGTCGGCAGAACGGAGTGGCAGTAGACACTGCAAAGAAGACGCGATGATCGACATGAGCGTAAACGCAGACACTACGACCAATATGAGTACAATAACGACGACTATGATGATACCTGGCCAGGGGGCAGCAATAGAGACTCACATGATTACCTACAACCTAGTTATAGTCAAATCGACAAGGAAGATTTTAAGTTGTACGAGAAAGACTCCTTTAGCTATCAACGATCTCTACACACTCATAATGATCGAGAAAATCATAGGTCGTCCGATAACCGTACCGACTGGTGGGATCCAGACTATGATTAAGATAGACTAAAAGCATGAATAGACGTATATCAAAAGCCTTCATTATACTTATCATGGCGCTGAATGTTTTGTGCTGGAACTGCAGAGGTATCATGTCATCGGCGTATCCACTTTCCCAATTCTTAGATTCACACAGCATAGACTTGGCTCTCATTACAGAACACAAGCTATTGCCTCGATCTGCCTCTTTTCTAAACTCTATTCAAACAAACTATCATTCCTTTGTCACAATTGATCAATCAACAGACTTATTCTCAAATATAAGATGCGGGAAAGCGGGTACGGCAATACTGGTTAAAAAGTGTATTTTGGACAAAGCCAATAGAATTCAAAATATCAATAGCGATAGGATACTCGGGTTAGAAGTGAGCCTCTTCGATACTTTGCCGTTTTTCATATTCTGTATATACATGCCGGCGGATAATGATATTTCGTACTATAAAGAGACACTTGGTGAGGTGGAATCGTTATTCAAGTTTTACTCAAAACTCGGCAATGTAATACTCGGTGGAGACTTCAACGCCAAAATCAGTCATACGCCGCTAAATATCCAAGATAAAACAAGCATATTGTCTCAATTTTCCAAAATGAACGGATTAGTTTCACTCCAAAAAGCCTTCAATATGTCCTCACTGTATACATTTATACCAAACCAAACATCTATTGATCATATCTTTGTCGCGAATGATCAAGTCAGATTGTTTTCCTCGTTCAAAATCCTAGACCCCTGTGATATCCTTACTTCCGATCACGTTCCTATCATTTTTTACGTCAAAACTACTCAAGACAAGTCCGCTACACTTTCACCGTCTAGAACTATAGCGTGGAATAAGTGTAGTAATGAACAGCTTAATTCGTATAAATCGGTAATAGAAACCGAATGCAATATCATGTTAGAAGCGAGTAAACAATCTACAGATTTAACGCCCGATTCTATCAACGAAATTATTTTGCATATTATACAAAAAGCATCCACTGCCTTACCTACAAGCACTTTTAATAAACACGCAAAACCACATTGGTCTTCGGAGGTCAGGAACTCATACAATCGTGCTTTAAACCTACGTAACGAATGGTTCAAAGCGGGAAAACCTAGATTCTCTCAGTCCTCTCACCTCGTGGCTTATAAAGAGGCCAAAAGAACATTTAGGCGAATAGAACGAAAGGCACGAGATAGATTTGAAAATTCAATCTTTGACAAATTAAATCAGGCAGCAGAAGTTGATTACAGAACATTTTGGAAATTGTTGCGCAAAAGCAGTGGCAAAAAATTTAACTCCAAATTGTTAGTAAATGGTTGCACTTTCGAAAATAACACGATAAATGAGGGGTTCAAACAATATTTTGGCCAAATATTCGATTACATTAAAAGGGAAGATTTCCTGAATGATAATTTAAAGAAAGAATTATTGAATTATACAAACACGAAAGAAAACCAATTCATTACTACCATAACATCACAGTTTACTCCAGAAGAAATCGAAAATATATTAGGCTCTCTAGCAAAACGAAAGTCCCCGGGACACGACGGAATTTTAAACGAACATGTTATATACGCAGGCCCATGCTTTGTGAAAATATTGTGTTTCTTATTCAATACAATTCTAAAGTATGAGAAGGTACCCAACCATTGGCAAACTAGTATATTGATCCCTATCTATAAGGGAAATAACAAAAGTAAAACTGACCCGGAAAGTTATCGCCCGATTTCGTTGATACCATGTTTTAGCAAAATGTTCGAAAAGTTGCTACTTAAACGAATAAACGTTTATATAATAAATTCGAGAATACCTTTTCCTTGTCGCCAACAACAAGGATTTCAAAAACAATTAAATTGTATAACTACATCTTTCAACGTCCAAGAGGCCGTTTACTACAACGTTGAACGTTCAAGTGGCGTTTATGTAGCAAGTCTAGATCAAAAAGGCGCGTTTGACAGCGTCAAACATAAATCTCTACTTCTCAAATTAGGTCGTTTCGGGCTAGTAGGCAAAATTCTTCGTATTATTACAGCGATGTATAATGATCTACGCTGTATTATACGATTCTCTGGTATGACGTCATCTCCGTTTAACGTTGTAAGAGGTGTGCGTCAAGGTGGTGTCTTGTCTACATTTTTATACTTAATTTACATAAATGAACTATTAATCCTACTCGAAGATAGCAACTACGGTTGCAAGATCATGTCTATTCCAGTAAGCAACCCGACGTTTGCCGACGATATATCATTGTTATCAATTTCTCTTCTTAATTTACATAAGCTAGTTGATATCGTCTACTGGTATTGTCAAAAGTGGAGTATTCAAATAAATGTTTTAAAGTCTTGCGTCATAGTCTTTAGCCCGCGACGTGTCAAGTCATCTGTAGGAATTTTGTATGGAAACGAGTTCCTTAAACAAGAAACATCAGGTTTACATCTGGGATATAACCCATGAGTCTAATCTTAAACAAAGTAGCTGCATCGATTATCGTATCAAAAAAGCACGAAATGCTTTATTCGCGATGGTTGGTCAAGGTCTGCACCCAGCAGGATTAAACCCGCTAGTCTCTACAAGCTTATATACCAAAATATTTCGTCCAACCTTATTATATGGAGCAGAACTTTGGAATAATATTTCTTCAAAAGATAAACAAAACTTGACAGTCTTCCAACATTTTGTAGCCAAAAAAGTGCAGGGTTTCTCAAAACGAACCAGATCTGACATGGCTGAGTCAATGCTAGGACTATTTCGAATAGTCAGTGAAGTCGACAAGGTTAAGTTAATGTTTCTTTTTAAGATTTTGAGCCTCCCAGAGTCTTGTATTACGAAAGAAATATTTACATGCAAATATATAATGTACATATCAAATAAGCAATCAGTGCGACTTGGTTTTATACCAGATGTATGTCGAATCTTAAACAAGTACAATTTGTTGTTTCTTATAAACAATTATTTCAGCGATCACACCCTACCAAGTAAAGATATGTGGAAGCGCACTGTTTATAGTGCAATACATGACAAAGAAGAAGCGTTGTGGGCAAAGCGCTTAGCCACTAACGACGATTTTATATTTTTCCAAGTTTTACATCCGGTGATCAGTCCAAGCATAGTATATAAGGTTTCAAACTCAAGCTCTTTCAGAACTATTCAGAATGTCGTCTGGTGAGGCAAGTCCGTCTTAACAATAACGTGTGTGGATTTTGCAATAGCATACATATTGAACCAATTGTACATCTGTTGTCCGAGTGTAAAAAAACCGGAGAGTTTTCGAGCTGAATTCTTCAGGGAGGCAAGGTCTCTCTTCGGCAACGCTCTCGCGGATGAACTTTCCTCTATGGAGAATTTTGCTTTGACCCTACGTCTTATGGGAGCTTCCTTGCCACCATTACTAGAACGTAACACGGAACAGTCTTTTCTGAGCGTATCATTCAAATATATCGGTAATTGCTTGAAAATATATTAGCCTAATGGTGACAATCTAGACTCCTTTGTTTCTATCCGAATCACTGCGTTCATCCACAGGCACTTACGGGCAAATACTTAATAGAACTAGCTCGATAGCGCTTGGGTACTATTTAGTATGCGCGTGTGAGTTGCGAGTGAAAGGGACTAAGTTAAAACACTTCTATCATACATGTACATAGATTTAATGTCAATTTACCATTTTTGTCATATCCATATTCTAATGTTAAAATATTATATTGTACATTGCAATATCTCCAAATATGGAGGCATTAAAGAATGTATTGTATTGGTTTGGTAAAACTATTTTTCAGAATATTGTATTGAAATAGTATATGATCATTGTGATAAATCAATTGGTTTGTGATCACTGTGATAAATAACCTTTTCAAAATATGTAGTTACAGCGCATAGACTATACAAGATAAAAAGAAGTTCTTTTTTAATTTATTATACATTCTGTTTTCACCAAACTTTGAAATACACGTGCTGTTTATTTGTCATTTCGGTAAATGCAACGATCTATCTCTGGCTGACAAACATTTGTTAAAATAGAACGCTGTCTCGTCTTGGTAGAAATATAAAGAAAACAAAACGGGTTGCAATATTTTCTAGGCATTGTCTCAGATAAATTCTAATTCTTATGCAGACGGTTTCATAAGTGGAATAGTGACCTCAAATGTTTGCGCTTATGTTGCATGACAATCGAACTTGTCTAGATATAAATCAGACCTCCTGCTTTTGACGCTCCTATAGGAAAAGTCTCGTGAAAACATTATGGACATGAAGCTAGTGCTTGTCAACATTGTTTTTTACACTGTAAGACAAACGTTTTTAAATTTCACCAACTTAAAATTGTCGTCTGCATCTTTGTTGAATTTTTCAAGTCTAATGTTTCTTGTAGGAAAGGCCTAGGGAAGCATTTTGATCCTGTCCTCTTATAAAAAATAAGGCAAAGCCTTGAACGCGAGTGCACATATTCTGAAGAACCGAGTTGCCTATTAGTTTCATCTCACATTGTCAGCTAGTTAAAATGACATTAAGTCACAACCACAGGGGTTTATCCCTATCAGCATGTTCCCGGAGCCCATAAAAATTAACAAATGTGTTATCTAGGTCTAATAGTTGCAATAGCGTAGCCCCCTTTCTGATAACTCTCGCCGATAGATTATCAGAAAGAGGGCTATGTTATCGTAGCTAGTAGGCCTTCAATAGTAAATATTTTACGAGATTCAAACATTGATATACATGTATGTAATAAATGGATATGACATAATAATGAAATGATAAAGGTAAATGTAGGTCTTATCTATTGCCTTTATTGCATAACAAGGCTGTTAACCACAAGATCCTGCATTTTATATTATTTAAAACGAGCTCTGTGAGAAAATTAAAAATAGGAGCATTTTTTAAATCCTCTCTCCGTGTATCCTACTCTATTTGTCGCACTTGATATTCAATCTGAAATCAAAATGGAATATTATGTGCAACTTCTTTTTAATCGGACCAGTCGAGATTTTGTCGTAGGTTTTGATAAATGGCTCAAGTTATACGCAAGGTTAACCCCAATCTGCAGAAAGCCCATGGTAAAGACAAATTTATAATGTTTGGTTGTCGGTTTACTGGTCGTATAATGTTATGTTTCCAGATAATGTCAATAAAATAATGATACGTTTCATATCCGATGTTTGAGGAATTTGATTAAAAAAGTTACTTTTTCATGTAATGTAGGGGTTAAATATGACCAAATGTAGCTTTCAAATGGGCCTTTCAAAAATACAGAAAAGGCAACATTTCTTCAGCTTAAGGCTTTAATCGAGATTTTGGTTGTCCTGTAACGAGATAATTTTCCAAACTGGAAAAAATAGTAAAAATTCATATCAAAATATTGCTTTCGTTAACTAAATCCGCTCTGCCTGTTGTAATCAGGTAGTGAAATAATTTGTGTAGCCGAACAATTTCAACCCTGTTTTTTGAAGCTCGATCTTTTTCGAGTTCTTGGATAAGACTGTAATGGTTTTTAAAGTCAGGTAAAATCATATACCAAGTACTGTCAATAAAGTGCTCTTCGATGTACGCCAGTGACCGAGACTTTTTAACACAATTATCTAATACCCATACAGTAATTTTTCTGTCCGAAAATGTAACATACTCCCTTTAAGTTACATTTACGGTCATTTTAGCGAACGCTGTTTTGAACTGTCAAGTTTGAGAAAGCAATCCACATAAAGATTACTAGGATGGTGTTCGACGCCACTTTTAATAGTATTTCAGTCATATCTTGGCGGCTGGAGCACCTAAACATGGATTCCTGGTATTTCTCACCACTGTGTTCCTAACGATCGTAGATCGTGTCTTGAGAAGCAAGACACGATCGAAGATCGTTTCGCGGCAGTACCGTCTATTGTTTTTTTAAGACGATTGTAAATGTAAGTGCATTAGACCAGACCCGCATTTTTACTATGAGAATTTTTTGTGCAACTTTTCGGCATAAGGGCGTCGCAGCAAATGATTTGATTGTTCAAAATCGCCAGTGTCAAATGTCAAGAAGAAGAAATAAAATCTAAATTAAATTCTTGATACATAATATCTAGTTCTGAAATAAGATAACGCAGAAACGATGTCGACTTTGAAAAAAATCGGTTTTTTTTTCACTCCGGCGGAACTAACTGTCATCGTCCTCTTCGCGTGTTCCGGTAAGTCAGATCTAAATCTACTGTTTCACTCAAACCTCAAGACTCTTTAAATGAATTTTTATGCATTTAACTTCTTTATTTTTTTTTAATTCATAAAAGATTGAATGAATACTGCGTTAGTTTGTACTTGTTCAATAATCGCAAATGTCAAAGGTGGTACGGGTGGGTGGGGTGACCACCGCTTGACATAGGAATGATTTAACGGTAAGCCAATTCTCAGACCTTATCAGTTTCAGATCCGTCTTTTGACCAAGGCGGGCTATGGTGGTTTTGCTTCTCAGAAGTTAGGACCGAAGAATCTGTGAGAAAAGGAGAAATTGCGTTTTACAAGCAATTTCTTCTTTTCCAGGAAAATTCTTCACGATTGTATACTTCTTTAGAGCGTCAGACAGCATCATTGTGTGGTAATGAATTAACCCATAATCAATACCACACAATACTGCTTTTGGCTACCCCTGAAGAAAAAAGCATTGAAAGTGATTATGAAATAATGAAGCAAAGGCTTGTTTCAAGCAATTTCCTTTATCATCTTAAATGTTTTCTTCCCCAAAAGACCAGGATTTATAAAAATGTATTGACTAAACATAACTGTCTGCAAATTCTTAAACCCTTTTCTCACAAGCAAATTCACTTTTCCGCACAATTTTTCTACCTCGTCCTCATAGGATAGTTTCAATTCAAGTTGCATCCAATTTTAATGTCATCTTCAACCTCTTTTATTTGAACTAGTCTAAAATTTCAAAAATATGAAAGGGTTTGATTTGGGCATTCTAACTTATTGTGATCTAGTAACCGGTTGATTTGTTTATATGGTTACTAATATTTGAAACCTATTTGTCAGCCCAATTAGCTCGGTTGGTAGAGCACTTGACTTCAAACCTCCAGATCACGGATTCGAGCACTGGGCTGACCAAACTAATTGTCTTTCGGATGAGACATTTAACCGAGGCCCCGTGTGACGGTGCTATCCACCGAGCACGTTAAAGAACCAGGCGGAGCTCTCAGCAGTTTCGCCCTGTATCCTTGAACTAACTCCATTAACAACTACCCGTCCTCTGGGGGCCTCGCACCGTTGGGCATGTGCTACGGAAGCGACGATAAATAATCGGAAATAAAAATCAAACCTATTCAGGCTGCTTTGTGCCGCCGTCATAGCGCAATTGGTAGCGCGTCAGACTCTTTATCTTCAATAATAGGATGTCATGGGTTCGATCCCCGGCGGCGGCACATATCTTTCTTTCCGATATTTGTCTCTCACCAACGGGTGGATAATCATAAACCTAGGTGGGATAGCAGCTTGAGGGTAGGAAAGGATATAGTGGTCCAGGTGCTCCAGCCGCCGCGATATGACTGAAATACTGTTAAAAGTGGCGTTAAACCCAATTTATTCAAGCAATCAGGCTATATATGAAGGTATGTTACTTTGAATGAATACATTATGTTGTGACATTGCTCATGAAAAAATGGATAATCAAGAAATAATCGTTTTAAAGCTTAAATGGCGACAAGGGTTTTAATTTGTATCCCAATTTTCCGTCTTTTAACCCCCGTTTCTACAAAGCAGAGGGTATAAAATATCAATCAAAAATCTGAATGGGACACTGATGGCAGGGATTATAAGGACACAGGCTTTGCGAGTCTGAAACTCGCAAATTTGTTGCCAGGACTCTCAACATTTCTGATGTAAGTCCAACGAATCTTAGATTAGCCCTCGACTTCAGAAAGGAACTGTTTAAGGTTTTTACGGCCATAGCGGTCAATTTGTTTTCAAAATTTAACCTCAGGGCTTTGAATTGAATTTCGTCTACAACCTTTTCAGATTTGAACCAGTCTAAAATGTTCTCATGTGGATTTACCATATCTTAAAATTTTAGACTGGTCCGAGTTTAAAGAAGGTGCTGGCCTCCCAAATCTGAACCCATTATCAGAAGACAATGTTTTAGACTAGTCTTAACTCAAATGAGGTGCAGACAACATTTCAAAGTCAGCTTCAATTAGAATAAGGTAGAAATCATTGTGAAGAAAGAAGAAAGTGTGACTTAGCAATTTCTCTTTTAACCATTAAGTTTTCCTGGACCTTAATACTTCACGGCTTCAAAATTCAGATTTGTGCATCAATAAGTTAGCCAATGAACCTTTTGATGCAAAACACTTAAATCTCTGGGAGCCTAACTTGGTTGGAAGATTAAAATCCTGCCAAAGTTGTCTAAAAAGCTGCTCATAATGTCCTATCAGGCCCCTTTGTCATTTTTAGCTCGGATGTTTCTGGAAAAACCCGAGGTATTGCTATAGCCTTGGTGTCGTCGTCGTCATCGTGCGAAAACTGACGTTTTGTGATATCTCTGGTTCTACTGAAGGCATTCACTTGAAACTTGGCAAATGTGTTCACTGTCAAAAGAGCAACCTATACTATCAAGGGGATAACTCTAGATGCATTTTGTGCTGTAATCCACTATCCAGCATCCAATAGCCGTGCGTAGGCACCTGTAGGCGGTGGTCTTGTTGTAACTAACCCTTTGACAGTCAATTTAGATATTGCTGTCAAGCGAGGATGTCCTGTGACTGGAGTACTCTCCATACTGAGCTAGAAATTGCTAATCCTAATGTAGGTACCGTTTCCTAAAGGGCGGGTCATCCAGCTATTCATGATGCCATACCATTATTTGGAGTTGTTATCATCATTTGAAAGTCGGGAATTTTGAATTTCATGCTATAAATGGAAGATCGTTTAAAATCAGCATGAGTGTCATAATTTTTTTACGTTAATCAATCACCTTTGGTTTGTTCAAAATTGATTATACTTAAGTTGCTAAATATTCAATCAATATGGATCATATAAAATGTGTATCCTCATTCAAAATCATGTATGGGGGTTCGATTCCCTCTCCGGACGTTATAAATAGCTGTAGAATAACGGTACAAATTGTCTTGTGCTCCCACATAATTAAGAATGAAAAATAATCAGTTACCTTATCGAATGAAATACACTATTTTCAAATCAAGTATACGAATGAAAGTGACTGCAACTGGCCTAATTGCAATGAAAAATAATTGGCACGAGGATTTTATAATTTTATAATAAAGACGGTGAAAAAAGATACTGATTAAATTCTTAGTTGCCACGATTTTACACCAGGATCGCATATTATCTAGTTTTACTCAGAATGATACAATAGATTGATATGTATCTGCAGATACTAAGGTTAAGGTCATCCAACAAGGTCATCTGTCAAGGCCAAAAATCTTTAACTTAACATTCAAAATGTCTTCAATCCTATTTAAGATTTATTGATCATATTTGGCACGAGGACGGAAATAAGTTAATTGGAGAATTTCATTTTCCTTTAACCCTTGTCATGCTGTATAATTAACCTTAACCGTTGTTCAAAAATCAATATTCATCTTAGAAATCAATTTCATAAACAACTCTGGCAGGAAAAATACAAGCAGGAGGTGTAGACCAAGATTAGACTGCATATTCCCGGTTCAGCATGACAAGGGTTAAAACTGTTCAATTTATTTATTGTATATCCTGTTGTAGACAGATGAGGCTAATTTTGGCCAAAATTGTGTCTGCCAATGTGTATGGCTGTTTACTTTTTTATTCAATTTAAATTCCATATCATGATGGTTTCGGTGGAAATTTTTACAGAACATTTGTCAGCCAATTTTTGGGTTATTAGCTCACAAACACAAACAACGTGCTGAAGGTGAGCAATTATGATGGGTAAATGTCCGGCGTCCGTCTGTTCGTCCGTAAACAATTATAAAAGTAAACAATTATCACAAAATCTTCCCCTCCTTGACCAAAAGGCCTAGAGCTTTGATATTTGGTACAAATCATCACCTATTGACGCTCTACCAAAATACTTCAAAGAATTACTGTACTCTGAAAATTAGCCCTTTTCTGTGCGATTCCTGATTGTACAAATGAAAACTTTAAAAATCTTCTCCTCCCCTACCATAAGGCAAAGAGCTTTGATATTTAGTATGTATTATTGCCTTGAAACACTTCAAAGAATTACCGTATTCTGAAAATTACCCCCTTTCTGTGCAATTCCTGATTTTACAAAGGAATAATTCAATTGTTAGTTTCGTCTATCAAAAACGAGCGTTCTGATTGGTCGAAAAAGTTAATTTATACCTCCATGAACAAAATTTTGAGCACGCAGTGATTTTGTATGCTTCCGCACAAAATAGTCCCATATAAAAAGGTATCAAAAGATGTAGGGTTTTTGCTTTTTTCGCTCGATTCTATTAAATTATAAGAAATGAAGAGAATATTTTTTGTTTTCATGGAGGTATGAACCGAAAAACCTAATCACACAATGTATGAATCCGCTTCGCGCATTCATACAGTGTGATTAGGTTTTTCGGTTCATACCTCCATGAAAACAAAAAATATTCTCTTCATCTCTTAAATAAAAGAGGAAATCTTTGAAAATATTCCCCTCCAAATCATGAGGCCTAGAGCTTTTATATTTGGTATGTAACATTACCTATTGACCCATTACCAAAATACTTGAAAGAATTACCGTAATCTAAAAATTAGCCCTTTTTCGTGCAATCCCTGATTTTATAAAGGAAAGGTTAAACGGTTGTCGACACCCCATGACCTCATTTGCATATGACCCAAAGTCAACTGAAGGTAACAAATTGACAAGCGAACAAACCGATGTCCTACATTATGTCACAGAGAATGGTAAGCGCAAAACTACGGTAAGTGTCGATATTCGTATTAAACCTTATGACAGTTGTGGACTGATCTTTACAAAATTGAAGACCGGCTAGCGAACATAACTCCTGATGCCGTATTGATGATATTGTTTTGAGCAAATTCAAACTGAACACGGAATTCCAACGATTACACGCACCGCTTGAATGACCCAATATTCTTCGCAACAGTCTCGGCTTAGTCTTAGAATAGATTACTAGCCTAGGTAGGCTATTAGGGAAATACCCTTGTTTATTCAGATAAACGACCTCTGTTTGTAGCAAAACTACTTTTCAGAATATTGTATTAAAAAAGTTTATGAGAGGGAATAAGAATAACCAAAATCTGACATGACAAAAACATCGATACCTACCTTTTAATTGCCGAAATATGCGCCCAAACGCACATTAAATACTTAAATATGAGTATATGAGTCAGATACTGTCTTCACGGTAATCTGATAGACTGAATTCTATTTTTATGGCGACATAGAAAAGGTTCAGCGGAATTCCATGTTATTTTTAGATATCACGGATTTCTGCCACTAATTTAATGGCACAATAAGACTTAGAAAAAATGATTGTAATGAGTTGTATGTCTTTTTAACATTTTCTATTATATCACGATGTGCGCTATTCATGACTCGGTATCATCGGCACTCAGCTGGGCATCTGGATGCTTTGAACAAGGTTAATCCCAAGTAAGATTAAAACTCAAAACTATTTCTCGCAAGCTCACATGGAGAACAGTCCGGCGAACTTATCACTTGTCGCACAGGACCCCTTGAAAATAGTCTGAATTTTTACCCCTTTGTTTGTTTCTTGTTTTTTTGATCGAAAAACGTTTAATACTGTTATCTTGAATAAATTCTATCGTACCAAAGATAAGGATATTTTAGTGCTCATTCGAGTTATTTATTTAATGGTATTTCAGTAATTCTTTGGTAAGAATATTGTAGAATACAATTTTATATTTACATCATTTGTTCCAAATGCTTCGTGCAAGTGTATGCATAATTGTAATATGACTTATTTTTTATGAACTATTCATTAAATGCATTGCAGTAAGAAGGCCAGTGTAGTTGCGATTGTTACTAAGCAATAAAAAAACAGAAACACCCTGTCAAAGATGTTTGCTACGTCCCTCCATTCTGAGTTTATGTCTTCCTCTTGTGATTTCTGTATTACCACGGTGGTCATAACGTTAAGCTTTCTACTCAGCTCTTGCAATAGCTTCACAATCGGTTCTTCTGCATTCGACGATACCGTTCTTGAAAGGAACATGTTATTTATGCCCTTTTCTCCAGTTTGTTTCAGGTGAGTGTCACCCGACTTCTCAGATTTTTCTGGTCTCGGCTTGGTCTCGTTATTTGATTCAGATGGTACGTCTATGTAGAAATTCAAGGGAGAAGACTCCTCTTTCCATTTATCCTGTCAGAGGAGAATTGTATGTGGATAATAAAGACCGCCTTAATATCCTGCCATATTTGAAATATCTTGAAATTTAAATACATATACTAAATTTTTATTTTACTGTTTTACGTGATCTACTATGTAAATGTATGAAGCGTTCACTTCAGCATCTATCTAATGACCAGTCATAATAAAAACAGTTTCATGTTAAACGCACTTAGCACAAAACAGTCGATTCTTCTAAATTCTATAAATAGAAATTTTGTTCATAGATGTGGATATTCTTATTTGGGGTCTTAATTTCATTGATTAATGCGACACTGTCTCAAGTGTCTAAAATCTTGGAACAGTTACGCAATTAACCCCGATTTAAAGAACGCATTATTCTTAAAATCTTAATAAGAATCTGATGAAAAGAACACATCTCATAATTTAGTACCGTTAATATGGTTGTGGTTTGGTTGATATTATAATTTTATGGAAATATTGTCCAACGACCATTTGCGATCGGCAAGAAACTAGTAGAGCAGCACCACTTTCCAAACGCATTAAACTTCTTTTTTGATCGACCCATTATTTTAACTTTAATACAATAATACATGTCCTGCTCAGCTCTACATACATCTTTAATTCTGTCTTTTGAAATAAATTTGACTTTTACGTATATACCAACCAGTTTTTCATCTGTACAATGAACGTCATTTCCTGTTGTGTTAGGTTTAACAAGGACGATTCGAGCCATATAATTGAAACAAACGGTCTTCAACCATCTACAACAAATTGAGGCAGATAGTAAGCTGGTTTTTCAGTAGCTGCTAGTCTTCCAATCTATTTATATTTATAACCGATCACTGATTGACGAATTATGAGGGTTTCTCCTTGAGTTCACAGAATGTACAAAGTAATTACAACTAAACTATTTTCACAATTTATAAAAAAAATCGATTCATAGTTAAAATAAATAAAAACAGACATGTATCGAGCTTGGTTGATCAGAGCATTGTATTTATGAATACCAATGAGAAAAACGTACAAAAAGTACGACTATTTTAAACAAACTGTAAATTAAACAAGAGGGCAAATGACCCTTGCGCTCACTTGAGATAATGCTCTTTTTTCTTTAAGGCCCGATGCAAACTGGGTCGGGAGAAGACCTCCTTTAACATTTAGCTAAAATCAGCTTATGTTACCATGCCAACCAATGCTTTCAACTGATTTCAAATATTTCAGTAATTATTAAAAGGGGGCAAACTAACGTATTTCTGCCCAACTTGGTTTAAATTTGGTTTAAAAGGGTTGCCTTCTTTATTTCTATTTAAGCCTAATCACCATGTGGCTCTAAATTTTATCAATTTTGAAAGAGGTCAATGTACTGATGCGTCATGCAAAATTCAAGATACTTCACCTTCTGGGTCAGGAGAAGATGTGCTTTTTTCCCGATTTTACTCTTGTCATAGTAACCAGAGTTTTCAAATGATAAAATGCTTTGGTCTATTTAAAGTTTTATTAGAATTTAAGTTTTGTTGTCATGGCAACCAGAGTTGTAAACGGATTTCAATTCTTTAAGCAATTTTAAAGGACACCACCCAAGGAACATTCCTGCCAAAAAATCCAGCGGTTTCCGCGGAGATGTCATTTTAAGATTGTTGACACACGACGGACGCCGGACAATCAAAATATATCACAATGAGCACTTCGTGCTCAGGTGAGCTAAAAATCGGCGAAAAATTAAACGCGTGATACTTATTCACCAAATAGTGGTAAAGTCAATTACTTGATTGCTACTAGGAAGTTTCTCCATTTTTGATGTCATTTCCATGTAGTTAAAATTATTTGCTTCTTGCCAGTTGAAAACGATTCATGATGTAACTTCCAATGTTCAATTGACCAATTGATTTTCATGTTTAAATCAAGTCATTTATAACTTGGGATTATGTAAATGTCTAGTCGTTCAGTTCCAGAATATTTTAAGCTATGAAAGAAAAAAATGGACTCTCATTTTTCAAATTTCTACTTGCAATGCTTCTAGACATTTGAAAGGCGATTAAGCTGATTTTGTAATGAAAATGACTGTTACAGGGAGGTATCGATGTTTCTGAAACCTACATAAGTGCCGAAAGATAGACTCAAACGAACATTTAATACTCTAAGGAAGGTCAGGTATTGTCTTTGTGGTAATCTGATAGACCTAGAGGCTTTTTGTGGTTATATCTGAAAGGTTTAGCGGAGTTCCAGGTTATTTTTAGATATCACGGTATTCGGCTGTCGACATCGAATTACCTCATTTGCATATGACCCATTCAAATGAAGTAACAGATTTACTAGCGAAACAGCCAATGGTCCTTAATCATGTCACATGAAAGGCTAAGCGCAAAACTACGGTAAGTGTATATATTCGTAATAACGCTTACCACAATTTTGGACTGATCTTTACAGACCGGCTAGCGAACACAACTCATGATGACGTAACGATGACGTTGGTTTGATGTTATTAAACTAAAGGTTCCAACGGTTATTCGCGCCACGTGAATGCCCTATAATCTTCGCAACTGTCTCGTAGGCTATTAGGGAAATACCCTGTTTTTTCTGATAAGAGACCTCAGATTTTTGCAAAACTACTTTGCGGCATTTTGTATTCAAATAGTATATGAGAGGAAATAAAAATGATTAAAATTTGTGACATGAAAAAAAACATCGATACCTACCTTGAATAACTAATAAGAAAGAAGAAAATCAAAATTATTTCGAGTTACGAGACGCCAACTAAGTCAACGAAGTCCTATCGGAGACAGCGACTGACGATCGAAATCTTGTTTACACGCACCTTGGAACTCTACGTCCGTTACTTCCACGATGAAAAATGTTTACAATTAAAACCGTTTGTAGTAAACTCACAGACACTAGAACCATTGAGGCAGCAAAATAGGAACCTGAAACAGAAAATCTGTGGTATACGTTTTGCTTTTGTTGTTTTCCTCGTTTGTATTCATAAAATAAGATTTTAGAAGAATGGAGAGAATATTTACCACAGGCGGAACAGAAATAAATAGCCGTGATCTGGACAACAAAAAACCAGCGAAGTATATCTCTTTTTTATGCGAATTTTCGAGGGTCACTTAGCCATCATAAAGACGTACTTTTGAGGTAAGATAAAAATCTTAAAATACTCGGGTAGAAAGCGAACCCGAACACCGCAATGTCGGACAGCAAGTGAATTAACATTACCAAGGACTTTTTTAGCTCACCTGAGCACAAAGTGCTCATGTGAGATATTGTTATAACCCTTCGTCCGTCAAAAATTTGTTCGAACATTATCTCCTTCGATACAACTGGGCCAATTTGGCCGAAATATTTCTTAAGTGGTCCCCTTCAAAAATAGCTAAAAGAATTAACATCCTCTGGAAGCTCCCGTTGACATGACAACAAAAGGAAATTTAAAAAAAAATCGTTAAAAATCTTCTTTTCCTGACCCGAAAGACGTAGAACCTTGATACTTTGCATGATACCTCAGCATATTGACGTCTTTCAAAAAAGGTAAAATCATGAACCCCGAACCCAAGCTTCATGGGGGAGGGGTTTATAAAAAAATAAAAAAAAACCAAAAAAAACAAGAGGGCCGTTGGCCCTGGGGCGCTCACCTGAGATAAAGGCTCTTTTTCTTTCAACAGTCTAATTTCATGTTAAGGTTAGGATTATGAAACAAGTGGGCCACAATTACATATAAAGACTATATACCTGGGGATCCAAAAGTCTAAATTACAAATTCCAAGGCTTTAGTGCTGGTTTGAAAGAAGGAAAAAACTTTTTCAATGGTTTATAATTTCAGAAATAAGAAAGAAGTCTGTGAACTGATGCTTCATGCCTATACCCCCAACCCCCCGGATCTGCCGCTGGAAACCCAAGGATCATGATTTTAGCTATTTTGTAAGAGATCAATATACTGATGCTTCATGCAAAATATCAAGGCTCTACGCCTTCTGGGTCAGGAGGAGAAGATTCTTAAAGATTATTTTGAAATTCCACTTTTGTTGTCATGGCAACCAGAGTTTTTAACGGATTTCAATTCTTTTAGCTAATTTTAAGGGGGACCACCTAAGAAACATTTCTGCAAAATTTGGTTCAAATTGGCCCTGTAAATTGGGAGGAGATGTCATTTAAAAAATCGTTCTTTATTTCTATATAACCCCCCCCCCCGGGCTCCGCCCCTGGAGACCCGAGGTTCATGATTTTAGCTATTTTGAAAGAGGTCAATACACTGATGCTTCATGCAAAATATCAAGGCTCTACGCCTTCTGGGTCAGGAGGAGAAGATTTTTAAAGATTATTTTAAAATTTCACTTTTGTTGCCATGGCAACCGGAGTTTTTAACGGATTTCAATTCTTTTAGCTATTTTTGCAGGAGACCACCTAAGGAACATTCCTGCCAAATTTGGTTCAAATTGGCCCAGTGGTTTAGGAGGAGATGTCATTTAAAAAATCGTTCTTTATTTCTATATAAACCCCACCCCCTCTGGGCTCCGCCCCTGGGGCCCCTAGGATCATGATTTTAGCTATTTGAAAGAGGTCAAAATACTGATGCTTCATGCAAAATATCAAGGCTCTACGCCTTCTGGGTCAGGAGGAGAAGATTTTTAAAGATTTTTTAAAAATTTCACTTTTGTTGCCATGGCAACTAGAGTTTTTACAGATTTCAATTCTTTTAGCTATTTTTGAAGGGGACCACCTAAGGAACATTTCTGCCAAATTTGGTTCAAATTGGCCCAGTGGTTTAGGAGGAGATGTCATTTAAAGAAATTGTTGCGGACGACACACGACGCTCGACGGACGGACGCCGGACAAAAGGGGATCACAATAGCTCACTTGAGCACTACGTGCTCAGGTGAGCTAAAAAACCCTACAATTTTTAATTGGGCAAATTTGAATCAAATTTGGCAGAAAGTACTTGGGTGATCCCCTTTAAAAATAGCTTATAAAATTGAAATCTATGAAAAAACTTTGGTTGCCATGGCAACAAAAGAGAATTTCAAAAAAAAAATCTTAAAAAATATCACTTCCTCGCCCAGAAGGCGTAGAGCCTTAATATTTTGCATGAAACATGAGTTCATAGACTTCTTCCTTATTTCTTTAATTATAACCCATGGATCCAGAGGAGAGAAGAAATGTTCTCCTCCCTTCAAATTAGTCCTAAAACAATAGGTACAGCCTATATATGTTTAAGGTATGGCGCATTTATATCACATTCCTACCCTTATAATAAAAAATAACTGTTTAAGAAAAATAGTCTTTATCTAAGGTGAGCGTCCCAGGGTCAACGGCACTTTTGTTTCAATAATATGAGCCAATATTTGACAATGCACCTGCTTCAACGAGAAACGATTGAATAGAGGATCCAGACCTTGCATACAGCAATCGTCAAAAGACGTTAACTTCAGAATATATATTTAACTTTTCATAGCAGATTGGTCACTCTTAACAAACAAGAGAACAGTAAAGGTCCTGAATCACATACCTAAGTATGATAACCCTAGTCTATAAGGAGTTTTGGTTCTAAAAAAATCGAACTTTATAACAGTGTAGAAAAATTGAATTTTATAACAATTCTGATCTAAAAGTGACACTTTTACTATTTATTTTCATATACCACTAAAAACAATACTGTAAGCTAACAAGAGGCCCTTATGGTCAGATGAGTCCAAATGGCACAAAAACCACCAGAAGATGCAACATACCAAATATCAAAGCCTCGGGCCTTTCTGTCCATATGAAGATATTTTAACGTTTTCACTACACAAGCCTATGCTAAGCTTGTGACATCCGGGAACGGACAAATTTTTCCTTGGTGCCATAATTTATACAATATTGATTTAGGTCCATAAGATGATGCAGTATACAAAATGTCAAAGCTCTAGGCCCTCCTGTTAGTTAGAAGACATTTTTAATATGTTCCCTATATAAGCCGTATGTTTAACTTGTGATGTTCGGGGATTGGCTTATTATACCTCTTGGGTCATAATTCATACAATCTTGATAGAGGTCAATACCAATCATCAAAGCCCTTCGCTTTAAAAGAAGAATGTCTTTTAAGTTTTCACTACATAAGCCATTGTGAAACTTGTGAATTTTTGGCTAATTTTGACCTAGAGGCCATAATATATACAATCTTGATAGAAGTCCACCAGATGATGTTGTATGCCAAATATCAAAGTTCTAAGCCCTCCATTTCGAAAAAAGAAGATTTGTAAAGTGTTCACTACATTAGCCCTATGTAAAACTTAAAGCACCCGCGGATGGGCTAATTCTAACCTCGGGCTATAATTCATAAATATACAGATGATGATGCATACCAAATATCAAAGCTCTAAGCCTTTCTGATACATAGAAGAAGATTTTTAAAGTCACGTCTTTCCCCGAAAACATCAATGAATATGACGATTAATATTATTTGATATAAATAATTTTTCGGTGAAAGCCCACAATTCTTGAAAGAAGATGTTATATTTAAAATTGTGACCTACCATAATTTAATGTATGACGTAAGTAATGATGACATTTTAACCTTCGCTAGTCGTTCAACCAACTAGCTCAGTCACGATGATTAACGAAATCGTTCATTTAGTTTTATTTTCAGCACATGTACATTGCTGTACATACATCTATGCCAAAGATTAACAAACATTTCCGGTGAAGGATCGGGTGCATTAGACGCGATCTCAAAATGAAACAATCACGAGTTGAAATCGATAATAAAAACGCAAGATACTCTTTGAAACTTCAAACATACCCTCCTTTTGAATATTGATATTAAGAAGGCTTTGTTTGCTATAGTAATCTTAATAACGATAGATTGAAACTGTTTCATCTCACTCGGAGGGAAGATATGGCTTTAGAGTTTTCATTACATACCAAACCTTTCCGAGTAAGAGTAGAAAATTTTTAAAGTGTTCATTATATACGCCAATGTTAAACTTGTGACGTACGGGAACGGGCTACATCTTACCCTTCGACCGTAATTTATGCAATTTTGATAGAGTTTCACCAGATGATGCCACTTACCAAATATCAGCTGTAGGTATTTTGGTTTAGTAGGAAAAGATTCGAATAGTTGTCACTATGTATGCTTATGCCCCTCTAATAACACGACCATATCTGTACAGATTTTTGTCTTGTACAAACTATATCGTCCTTGACCTATAGACTTTAATTACAAAACATGAACCAAATCCAACTGTCGGTTCATGACAAGAAGACTTTTAAGGATGTAGACTTTGTGCCCCTTAATGGGACATCCAGGGGTAGATAACTCCATGGCGTTTACGAATCTGAAGCGCCTTCCAATTGGGATGCTTTCTACAAAGGTTGTATGACTTAAGAAGAAGTCGAAAAAGTGAAAAATTAACGCACGGACAAAACACGATCGCAATAGGCTATCATGACCTTCGGTTAGGTGATCTAAATAATTGAAAGCGCTTGGATCAATGTTTTTGCATGAGAAGACACTCTTAGGTCTAATGATCTGTAAGAAGAAGAATCTTAAAGATTTCTCTTCATCTCGGATTGAATGGGGATTAACGCAGCTTATTCCATCATATCGCGGAGGCTGGAGTCTTAACCATTGATCACTGATATTTCTCAAAACAGTACTACCACTACATCCATTCCCAGTATCCAGCTGCTATTCCAACTTAGGCTATCCACCTATTGGTGGGAGACAAATGTCGGGAAGGATATTTGCCAATGCCTAGGATCGAACCCGGAAACCTTATTCAGAAGAACAGATTGGTTGATTGATTGAATTGGGTTTAACGCTGCTTTTAATAGTAATTCAGTCATATCGCGGCGGCTGGAGCACTTAACAACGGATTCCTGGTATTTCTCACACCAGTACTGCCACTACATCCTTTCCTAGCCTGCAGCTGCTATCCCACTTAGGTTTATGATTATCCACCCATTTGTGAGAGACAAATTTCGGAAAGAATATGTGCCGCCGAGGATCGAACTCATGACACCCCATGATTGAAGAGAAGGAGTCTGACGCGCTACCGACTGCGCTATGACGGCGGCTCAGAAGAACAGAATCTGATCTTAGAGCAGTACTAAGAAGTATTTTGGTAGTGAACCGTAAGTTAATACATGCTTATTCTAGAAAGCTGTATGTTTCGCAATTTGCGACTGATAATCGTACTTATTTGTATGTTTAATCTAGGATACCAACACATTATTTTCTTAAGGCAAAATTTACAATTTCGAGTATTCCCAAAGAAGACCACGTGACAATGCTACATGCAAAATTGAAAGCTCTAGGGTTTTGGAAAAGGAGACAAGGACTTATTTCATGATTCTCATGTTAAAAGCGGGATGTTAAAAGTAATTTGACAGATCATTATGTGTTGATATATGCCAATTATCAAAACTATTGGCCTTATGATTTGAAAGATTTAAAAAAAAGAATCCTTGATTCCTATTTAACATCTGGGATCGCATAGAATCGGGCTAACTTTCAGAGTAGAGTAATTCTGTGAAGTAGGATGTCATTAGGCGTTAGCATATGCTGAATATCTTTTGGTCTTGTGGTTTTGGAGAAGAATATTCTTTCACTATGTTACCATGGAATCCAGAGTTCATGATGGATTTCAATCTTAGAGTATTTGAAAAGGCGTGACCTATGGATCATTCTTATGAAGTTTGAAACTGAAGTCTCTTTGTGCACGTAAGGAGAACGGCAAAAAATGAAATATTTTCTTAATACTTTAACACGGGTTTTTCCTTCAAGAATAGTTTATAACGCACGGAAACTTTTATTCATCTAGTTATTAACATTTATCTCTTCTTAATTTTACTTTTTTAGAAGCTCAATATTAGCCAGTCCTGCAATCCTCTATGTCTCTTTTACCATCTTTCATACGAAAAACTTGTAAGTGCGTAAGTTTTTTTTCAAATACCTTCGATTGCTTCTTTATTATTTGAAGGATGTGATCAACAAAAATAGCAACAAAATTTGGATTAACTGAAACTGTAGAGAATCGTAAATGCATCTAAATGTCCGGTGTCTAGAGCGTTGGCTTCTCGATAAAGAGGTCCCGAATTCGATTCACGGAAGCGGCTATCGATCTTTGTTCTTTCAGAGCCGACACATTCGGCGCGAGAACTGTTCGATAGATCGGGGGCATATTGTGTTACTGGTGTCCGTCTGTCTGCCCGTCCGTCTGTCTGCAAAACTTAACCTGTCAACTAAACATTTTCCTATAACTTCATCCCTAATTAAGTTACAATGCTAATATTTGGTATGTCGATAGGTCTCAACAAGGCGCAACTAAGGAAGGTCATTTTATCAAGGAAGGTCAAGGTCAAAATTTTAACCCTTTTCCCTAAAACAATGGAAAAAAACCAAACAATAAAAATCACCCGTTTCTAAAGATTTCCTGTTTCGGGGGCATGGTGTTTCACAAACACATCTTGTTTTTCTCTAGGAAGCACAATCGAGAGGGATTAATCTTAGTTGGAAGAACTTGTGTCCGGTACGGTATCACAGCTAGTATTCAGTACTACTTACATGTTCAAAAAAGAACTTTAATACTAAATATTACGACGAGATCCAATCCTTCGAGTCATAAATAAGTTAACGTAGCCGAGCCAAAAATAGTTCGGATATGTTAGGTGAGAGGCTGTAAATTAATCGGTTAGAAAGGGATTCGTGTTTTTCAATATGCCACTTCGAAAATAAGTGAAAAAAAGTACCCCGGAGCGTTATGAATGACAAAAAAAACTGAATATTTTTTTCTGTGAAGAAAATGAATAAAAAATCATTACACGTAGGTAAAAAGAAGGCAATAAATGTTCCAGTATAAAAAATCGATTGATTATAAAGTCACCGAGTATGTTTACTTCAGTTCCGCACAAATAATTAGGTATCATAATTTACTAACCCTAAAGCGATTGATATATATCAGTCAACTATCTTCATGTTTAAAAACAAATCTACCTATAATAGGAAAGCTGTCCGAGGCTGGTGGTAATACTTCTGACACAACTAGCAGGAAAACTGCTAGAGACAGTAACACCGTAATCTCTAGAGAGACCTTTTCACCTGATTCTGCTGGCAAGATGAACGTTAATGCAGACACAAATGACACGAGTATACATGGAAATAACATGGTGAGGACGTAGAAAATTGGGCGACGTTGTAGAATGACATAAAAAGTGACGTCAGGAAACGGTTCCACACAGCATTTGTAGTAGATGACTTTACGGTCTGCGGGTATTTCTTGCATATCCCATTCACTGTTTGCAACAAACGAGTATATATCTCCTGTGGAAAGAAAAAAATGGGAATCAAAAGACACCGTTCAAAAATATTTTTAAAATATCATTTAGTGTAACCGTACACCACCGAATTGTTTCCATTAGTAAACGTCGACTGTAAATCTAAATATTTCCACTGTATTAACTTAACTTTGCTTAAAGCTACATCTTTCACCCAAAAATTGGAAAACCGTACCCAAAATCTCAAAGAATAAATGAATATTACTATTGGATTTTTCTAAGATCAGAATAATTCAACGCAGTTAGCCTACAATTCATGAAAGAAGGTTTGATATTTTAAAGGTAGGTACCGATCCTTTTTTCATGTCACAGATTTTAATTATTTTTACTTCCTCTCGTATACTATTTGTATACAATATGCCGAAAAGTAGTTTAGCAAAAATCTAAGGTCGCTTATAAGAAAAAAGCAGGGTATTTCCTTAATAGCCTACGTAGGCTATTAATCTATTTTTAGATTAATCCGAGACCGTTGCGAAGAATATATGATCCTGAACATAGTGCGAATAACCGTTGTAACCTTGAATTTAGTTTAAATTACATCACACTAACGTCATCGTTTAGTCGTCAGAAGTTATGTTCGCTAGCCGGTCTTTAATTCTGTAAAGATCAGTCCAAAACTGTCGTAAGCGTTATTACGACAATAAACACTTACCGTAGTTTTGCGCTGACCATTTCATATGACATGAATTAGGACGTTGGCTGTTTCGCTAGTAAATTTGTTACCTGCAGTTGACTGGGTCATGTGCAAATGAGGTCATTCGATGTCTACAGCCAAATTCCGTGATATCTAAAAATAACCTGGAATTCCGCTGAACCTTTCCGATATAACCCAAAAAGCCACTTTAGGCCTATTAATATTAAATGCTCGTTTGAGTGTATTTTTCGGCCCTTGTATTTTTTTCTTATCGAAGTTTCAGAAACAGCGATACCTCCCTTTAAATTATGACCCACCACAAAATAACTTTTTGAAACATAAAATGATGACGTCAGTGATGATGTTTTCACTTTCTCTAGTCATTCAAACAACTCATGTATTGATGTCGAGTTAAATCCGCTGTATTCCCTATACATTTAATTCAATGCAGTATAATCCTTAAGACTTAGTTTTAATTATCGGAATTAAACAGGAAAGATCGTTTGTCTTAGGATTATGTCTATGACGACTGATTGCTATCGAAAGCACATGTCGCAATCGATACGTCATGGAAACCACAATAAGGCAATGTTCTACGAAAGCGAGCGAAATATAACGCATTTCGTCGATCAATTCCGGTTTCCCATTGGGTTGTGCTTCGTTTACTTATCAGGCGTTACGTGACACATAATATATATTTCGTTTTTATAGTTTTGAACTGTAATTTTCATTCAGTTTGTTCCAATTCTTTCAAATATCTTAAAGCATTAAAGGTAGCATTGGGGAGTCGGGAGCCAAAATTGTTCACCCGATTTCTGTTCAAGTTCTGCTTCAACCATTTAAAGCGGCTCTTCGGATGATGATTGTATTGCGATACTATGTGGACATTAGTTTGTTATTCATTGCGTAAATGTTTTGCCATAGCCAAGCCTTGCGACTTTCCTAGAATATTCTTCCCAATACACAGACTTAAGTTTGGTTCATCTAACATATAAGAGATTAATAAAAAACCGTTTTACCAATTTCTTAGTACTGTTTCACGATTGTAAGTGTTACCATTGTTATATGAAAATGCGTGTATACCCCAGTTAAGGGTCTAAAAGCTAATAAAATGTACTGAATTGAACTGCAAGCGGAAGCTAATGACGTAAGTGAAACAACAAATAAGGCAATTATCGGTGTAATTGACGAAAAAACCATTTAGCCGATGAATTCCGGATCAGTTAGGGTTTTACTTCTCTGTATTTTTGCGTCTCGTAACGCCAAATATTTTTGCTTCTTTCTTTTTTAAAGCTATGAACAGTCATGTTCATTACTTTGTTGGCTTAATCACTTTCTTACAAATTTTTGAAAGCATTACTGTTAGAAATTTGAAAATTAAGAGCAAAAAGTTATTTCTTTCATAATCTAGCAAGAGCTGCTTTAAAGCCTTTATGAATTAAATTTGGACCAACACAAAGTTGGTTATTGTAAGAAGATACGATGTGTGTTCAGAAAGATCGTAGTCACTAAAGTTATAAACAAGTTACAACAATAAAACTAAAACACGGCGATTAATTGCATTAGTTCTACCAGACAAATCAAAAATTCGATTCTGAACAAACATATTACATCAAATTCTAAATATAATAAGACAAACTTAGTTAGTCCGGTAATACCCGTTACATACTACGTAATCACCGTCGAAACCTAGAATGACCGCATATTTTCAAAGTAAGTACCGTTGCACAAAATGCCTTATAACGCCGTCTTGCTTTGCGTTGGTGTTCAAATAGAATGTATAAAATGTAATAGGGCTCCGATATCTGTACTCCAGAACTAATTCTTGAGATAATGTAAGACCTAAAATGGCGATAAGCCGTTGTAAATAACAAATCAAGTTTAGAAGTTGTATAAATCCAAACTCTATCACCCTATTGCCCTATTGGTAAAACAATCAAAAGAATGGCGATTGCTGCCTTGTTGAGTTTCTAGAAGAAAAAAAGCATTATATACTTAAGTCTTTATAATGCCGTCTTACTTTACGTAGGTGTTCAAATAAAATGTATAAAATGTAATAGGGCTCCGATATCTGTAATCCAGGTCATGTGACCATAGATAGGCAATGTTTACAAATATGGCTCAGGTCGCAATGCATTTTAAAATAATCACGCCGGCAATCGCTTTAAAACATTCTAGAGCGATTAAGGGGGTCGTAGGCATCAAGCAAACGCGATATTGTTGGATTTTCAGCTTTTACTCAATAAAAATCAAATAGATGCAAAACGAAAGTAGAAGATTTTGAAAATTAGAATGTAAACATATCATCTTCCGGTTTCTACTTATTTACTAAATAATTACGCTTTATTATGTCGTTATTTACAAGTTTAAATCAATTATAATTTTAAAATTCTGGTCTTTTTGGTCAGAAAACATTGTGGTTAATGAAGATATTGCTTGTAACAAGCAATCACTTCATTTTCCACAATGTTTTCCAAAGCTTTCATGATGAGGGTCTTCTAAAAGCGTCACTGTCTTGGAATGGGTTAAGACAATGCTAGTTTTTGATTTCTGTATGTGTATTTAAGTTTTTGTGCGTTATTCACGCACACGTGTACACGAATGGGTATGCTGGTTTTAGTTTAAAGGAGGGGGGCTTACTCGGAAAGTAACAAATGAATTTGAACCGAATTCCACAGTTATGACCCTTTCAGCACATTCCAACTTCTCAGTACTTTCGGTCCTATGATCATTTACGTTGCGGATCGGATACAAACATTCTAAATTTCTATCTAGATAATGTGGCTAAACATGCAGTTTCTGAATTTTTTCTTCGTGGATGTGCAAAGATCACATATTTATATGCCATCTTTCTTTTAAATGATAACGACAGACCAGTTGTCTTTAAAACAATCTCTAAAGTTGAACAATGCACAAAATACACGAAGATATTAAGAGAAAGTGACTGCAGCAACTATACTTGATGGCGAAAATATCAGTTTCACCCACCTGGTATATCTTCCCTAATGTTGTTATTGATTGAAAATGGTTACTTGCCATACATTGTTTTCACTGACAAAGTTTTAAGTTTGTAAGCATTGGAGAACGAGAACACTGACCTTTTCCCTATACTGAAATTACTTGACAAGATATCTGTTAAAGGCCACATTTTGGTCTTGTTTTCTGCTACTCTGCTCTAACTCATTAGTACTCGGTAATAGTACTTGGTAATAGAGAACTAGATGTCAAGGACGCATTAACACTTGATGTTTCACCGTTGAAAGTTCCTTCAATTTCTTTTTACTTTGTTTAATTTAGGATAGCATGAAATAATGTTGGCAAAAGCCCGTAAGCTAGTAAAATAAACTATTGTCAATGCAAATGGTTTCGATGAATGTCTGTCGAGTTTTAGATAAATCGTTAAGAAATTGTTCTCGCTCATCTACATACAGGTCATACGTATCGTACGTATTTATTTCTTCCACATTTATGTTTATTTCATACGACGCTTCTTTAGCTGTAACACATATATTTATAGACTGTGTAGACTATATCTATTTACATGGATAGTTCTGTCAGCATAAGAGTATAAGGAAGCTATCCGATACTGTTAAACTAGGAAAATTATTCTTACCTTTTAAAACACATTCACTTCTACAGTAAAAAGGTTTAAGCCTCAGTTGAATGTTTTAAGCCTTCTTTCCATTTATCTCTCCATTTCGCCCGGAGCAATCTCTATAGAGCCCCTGGGCCAAATTGAATGATATATTTAAATAACCATTTGTATGTGAGTTTCTTATACAAGTAATCCTGCCCCGAATTTTCATGTCGAGGCCCTGTCACGGAATATCTTTTCCATCTCTTCCATCTTTGACCATTTTTTTTATTCAAGCTGTAGCATTTTCAGTCAAATACCCGACACAGATATTAGAACTTGTTTTGGCAAGCCCAACAACCCCTAGTAGTAGCATAGTCCTCAACAAAAGATTGGACAAATCCTTTTATTTCAATCGACATTTCGGACTTGTTAAATATGATTTGAACTAAAGAAATAACTGTAAATACTTCTGGAGATTTTTTTATCAGAAGGAAGCCAATCTGAAGAAGGTGAATACGATATATCCGAAGACGATGCACTACTCTCGATTATATCCTGGGCTCTTTGAAAGGCGTTTTTCGTCAGACGAAGGTTGACTTTGGACATTAATTTGAAGACTAGTCAGATGTTTTTTTGTTTGTTTTTTTTAATTGATTTAGGAAACCAGAAATTTTTGTTGCCAAAGAGCTTTATGATTTTGTTTTTTGCGTTTTGTTCTAGATGCTATAAACAACTTGAAAACTTTCAAGCAAGGGGTAAGGTATCTTTCCTATGCATAGTCGCTTCCGCCGTCATAGCGCAGTTGGTAGCGCGTCGGGCTGTCAATCTAGAGGTCCCGGGTTCGATCCCCGACGGCGGCACTCATCCATTCCGACTATTTGTCTCTCACCAATGGGTCGATAATCGTAGACCTATGTGGGATAGCAGCTGGAGGCTAGGAAAGGATGTAATGGTAGTACTGGTGTGAGAAATACCAGAAATCCATTGTTAGGTGCTCCAGCCGCCGCGATATGACTGAAAGATTGTTGAAAGCGGCGTAAAACCCCATTCAAATAAAATAAATAAATAAAATCCTATGCATAGTCAGACTTCAACATTTCGACCTTGTCAAATAAATGCGCAATGAAACAATTACTCAAATGGTGCAAAATAAACTATCTGGGACTTAAGAATGCTCGTGGGAATCGTGCGTTTCTACTAGCATTGTGGGATTATTGCCGTCTGCACGCATTTTATACTGTGCTTCTCTAGCTACCAGATGTTGATCTTGAATCTTAGACTTGAATATCATGACAACCTTTTCACTTTCTTTGACATATCCTTTAGCAGCCTTTGTTACATTTTTAAAGGTAGGTATCACCTACCGACGTTTTATCGTGTCATTATTTTTTATTTTTCTTATTCCCTTTTATACACTATTCTAATAAGATATTCTGGAAAGTAGTCGATCTCTGAGTTTCTAGCCTGATAAGCTTTTCCATCAAGATGTTTTTTTCAGTTTGCTACTTGATATCAACATGAGCCGTCGTAGACGGATTATGCTCCCCTTGAATATAGCCCTGTCAGTGGCTATATGCTCTCCCTTCTCCAGACGTGCTTAATATCAACCTTCGACCTTGAGCTGTGACCTTGACATTGGAGCTTCCGGAAAATTTTGATTCATGTCACATCAACTTATGATAGAGAACAATTGTACAATTCTTTCGAAATCCATTAATTATTTTAGGAGTTGAGCTCCAAACATAATTAATCTTAACGTTTGACCTTGAGCTGTTGCCTTAACCTGTCTAAGTACTGCTTTCATTTCTTTCAAATCGTACATATACTGATAAAAGAGAACAATTATGCCAAGTTATATTGAAATCGATCCCTAATTGAAGAAGCTATGCTCTGGTAAAGGTTGACATTGAATTTTGACCTTGACCTTTGCGCTGTCAAAAACGAAAAACAAGCGTCGGGGTAATATCAAAAGAAATTCATCGAATTTGGCCTATGAAAAGTGGATAATTCACGGCGGACGGACAGTTATCCGTCAAAGGGCCGTAACAAAAATGGACTTTTTAATTAAAGGGCAATAAATCCGCCAAAAATCAATGGACCACATGCAAAAAAGGATATGCACATGTCTGACTTAAACCGAGTGTTTCTTTGAAATATGAATCAAATCCGTCCAATGGTTGCTGAGAAATTGACCGGACACGAATTTTCACCAAAGAGCAACAACTCCGTCAAAAATCAATGGACCGTAACCAAAATAGAATATGCAAATCTCTGCTTGATTCTGATTATATCAGAGGAGTTTCAATAAAATCCGTCCAATAGTTGCGGAAAAAATTGAGCGGACACTAAAAAGCTAGACAGACATCCGTATTCAGTTTGAGTTTGCCCAAACAACGTCATCAATACGTCATCAGGAGTTATGTTCGCTAGCCGGTCTTAAATTCTGTAAAGATCAGTCCAAAACTGTCATTAGCGTTTATACGAATATAGACACTTATAGTTTTGCGCGAACCATTTGATGTGACATGATATAGGACAATGGTTATTCGCTTGTCAATTTGTTACCCTCCGTTGACTTTGGGTCATATACAAATGGAGTCATGTGGTGTCGACATCCGAATTCCGTGATATCTAAAAATAACCTGGAATTTCATTGAACCTTTCCTATATAACCGAAAAGGGTCATTCTAAGCCTATTGAATTAGCGCGAACACTATTTCCGACTCTAATTGAAGTAGTAAGCGTCCGTTATAGCGTATTTTTGGCGATTTGCAAATGTTAGGTGTCAGAAACATGATACATTCCTTTAGAAGTAATCAACCATCATACAAACATTGGTAAAATGTTATAGTTTTACAAGACTTAATTTAAAGTCTCAACTCAAACTGGTAGTTGAATAATCTCCCCTTCAATTTGAAGTATTTTCTATCGTAAACTCCTATATTTTTGCTTTAACAGTAAAAAAAAAAAAAAAAAAAAATAATTAAATGATAAAGTTTTGTAAGACACCATTTGTTAGAGGAAGGTGGATTGTCTTCCCTTGAATTTACACATTTCAGACATTTCAAATACTTTTTGTCTCAACAATTTTGTTTCAAAAGAAATCAAACTTTATAAATACAATGATCACATTTTTAAATGTTGCAAAGTTCAACTCTCTCTGGTAGAAGAATTGTCTGCCCTTGAGTGAAAACAGAACTTATAGACATTTTTCATAAATAAGACTCATGCAAGAAAACTCCTCCTACATTTTTTTTCTTCAAAGGTAATCAAAACATCTATACACACATTGATAACATGTTGAAGTTTTGCAATATATTTTACAGAAATCCAGACTCCAACTAGCAAAAGAATTATCTCCCTTTGGACTTCGACGCTTTCTTTACAAGCAAGACTCATTCAAGTAATTTTGTGCCACCCGCGTTCTGCTTCAAATCAATAAAAGTTTTAACACTTGTAAAAAAAATAGCAAGAATCCATCTTAAACTCTCAGCATTCTCTGGCTGTTGAATTTTTACCTTTGAACTTGGATAATCTTTTATGAGTATGGCCGTTGTGTTGCGAACTCCTCCTACAATTTTACTTCCAGAGTAATAAAGTTGTATACATGACAACATATTGGAGTTTTGCAAGATGCTTTCTAGAAGTTTCAGCTTCCTTTGGCAGATATTATCTCCCCCTTAAAATAAGACAGTCTTTTATATAAAAAAAGAAAAGGCTCCAGCGGGGGTTTTGCGTTAAAGACCTACTGTTCTAGTTTGTAGTTTATGTGTAAAAACTTTCAGAAATTACCAATTTAAACTTACGGCGCTTCATTTTTCATACAAATATTGTAAACATTATGACAAAGTGAACACGGTTAATACTATTGACATTATATACTGCATCATTAGATTTTATTACCAAGTAAATTCAGAGTGTGCCAGATACAATCGACCCGACAGATTTTTTGGACTTTCAGGTGAGAATCTAATTTCAGGTGAAAATCTAATTTGGCTGCCATGAAAAGAATGGTATTTCGATCAAGCATGTTATAATCCCGTTTCCAAACAATCTCGTATTTTTAAGCGCTAAGTAAACAATGTGATACAGGAGAAATTACTTTCCAAATAATATGTTCTATCCCATTTTGTACCTAGTAGTATGAAAAAAGCTAACAGAAATAAAAATCTTCGGTTGATGGTGTTCATTTGATGCAACTTTGGGCATGTATTCGAATAGATGATTGTTTAAGAAAAAAAATCTTTATTTTTCGACTCTTGCAGAGCACGCTATAATTCACGTAGAAAAAAAAGAAGACAATTTTATTCAAAATCTTCTAAGGACAAGTCACAAAGCTTAAAGCGACTCTTGCACTGATTTGCATGAGAAATAAATACAGGAAAATTTGCAGCTTTCCCAACAATTATTGATGTTATTTTCACGATAAATATTCTTTCTTCGTGTTAAGTCTGAAAATTCACTGGAAAGTTAATTTGATACATTCCATCTGCCCTTCTTTGAAAAATCGGAATTTATCTGATGAGGTCGTACGTCTTCTGTTAATATCGATAACGATTGGTTTGCTAGTGGAAGCCAATGACGTAATTTATACCTCATTGAAACAATAAGTAAGGCAATTTGCGGTGGTATTTTTACCTGCTGTTCCCTTTTCACTTATTTGGCGTCTCGTATCCTGAAATAATTTTGCTTCATTTCTTTTTTTGAATTTTTGAACTCTCATTTTCATTACAAAATCAGCTTAATCACCTTCCTTTAAATGTCTGAATAAGTTTTTCGTTTGAAATTTTAGACCCCAAATATTCCTTTAACAATATGTGCAAGAACGGCTGTGAAAGTTTCATATAACGAATTGGGCTACCAAATACTTACTCTCTTCGAAATTAACCTGTGTTTAATCATCCATAGCTATATCTCAGGTGAGCGCTTTAGGACTAATGCCCCTCTTTTTCATTTATTTGAATAACTTTGTAAAGTGTATTGATTATGGTTATATGGTTATATTTGTTTGCTTAGAAGTTGTAAAAGACAGCTATATTGCTTTCCTTTGTAATAAGTCATTTTTGTATATTCGAATAAACTTTAATCTTGACAAAATAAATAAATCAATCTGATACTGTATTAGTTCCAACCTTTCTGGGTAACTTTACGCATTATTTTGGTAGAATCTAATTATTCAACATCTTTCCTACAATTTTGCAAGTTTTTGTCAATTAAATAGTTGTTCTAAAAAGCAAACCGAGGCCGAATATCAAAATGAGTAAAACAAAAACATACCAGTTGGGTTCTTGTTTATCACGTCAAGCAGTAAACCGTGGTACGACCATGATGCGAAACTTAATGGACAACGTTGAGAGTCAAAGGGAAAATACCGAACATTCACTCGACAAATACTCGTTAAGATGGTCGGAAAATTGTAGAAAATGGAACCAGTGCTAGTTATCTGTGCGCTGAAAGACTCACGGCCGGGTAGCATAACTTTATCCGCTGCACTGCAATGAAATATAAAATTTAATGATACGTGAAATCCTTCATATAAATATAGAGAATAAAAGGTTGGTGCGAATACGGATAAAGTTTATCCGGCGATGTTTTTAGCGAGCCTTCTTCTGACTTCGTGCAGATAAACTTTGACTATCTTGGCACCAAGCGTCTATTCGATTCATCCTATTTTCAAGAAGATGCCAACAGTATTTCATTCTCTTCGAGGTTTCAACCCGTTCTTTTTGACGAATGCATTATAATTTTCACAGCTGTCCCTATGACCCCACTTGACTGAGCCATCCATCAGTAATACAAGACCAGTTTGTATATTTGTGTTCACTGGGTAAGTATAGAGTATCTTCCACACTGACGCATGTACAAATTCAGTCTTGCTCCAACCCCGAAATGATGTTGAAACGGTTCTTTTCAAGAAAATTTGATAGAGGAAATCACGTCAGCTTTTCCAACATATTATTGTTATTTTGCACAATAAATATAATTTCTTAGTGTTCAATCAATATTTAGAAATTAAGGCATGCGGTTGTCGTTTCTATGATTATATTTACTCTAACGACAGTTTCTTTACCGATCTTCACATAATGAGATAACAGGTAGCGAACATAACTCCTAGTGACGTCACAATGCTGTTGGTGTGAACCAATTCACATCACAATGGCGTAGGTGTGTGCGAATTGAAACTAAATGCATGGCGGACTATTCAAAATCTACGAAAACAACAACAACAACAACAAAAAACCCATCTATACCTCAATTTCAAGGGCTGCTTTAAAGTAGGTTTGATAGGTCAAATTGTGAAAAATCAACGTTTTAGGTTTGTTTACATAAAATTATGACGTCAGTGATGACGTTTTAACTTTCTTTAGCCATTCCATCAACTAGCTCAGTCATGGAGATTTCGTCTATAAACTTTAGTAATTTGTACCTGTACATATGACTGTCAATGACTGTCGATTTTTTTTTGCCTAAGAATCGGGTACATTTGACTCGATCTCAAAATGTAATCAAACACGACGTGAAATCGATAGGAAACGACAACGAAAATCTTTTCAGAGAACTGCACTCATGTCCTCCTTTTACATATTGATAAAAAGAAGGCCCTTGATCGCTTTAGTGGCTTGATAAACGATAGAATCTTTAAGCCGGTTTTCCTTCCTCGGAGGAAATATCTGACTTAAGCTATATCGCGCCTTATTAAAGGGAGATATCGACGTTTCTGAAACCTAGATAAGAAAAAAATACAAAGTGCCGAAAAACACACTCAAACGAACATTTAATACTTTAAGTTGAGTAAGGTATTGTCTTTGTGGAAATCTGATAGGCATAATTGGCTTTCTGTGGTTATATCGGAAAGGTTCAGCGAAATTCCAGGTTATTTTTAGATATCACGGAATTCGGCTGTCGACATCGAATGAACTCATTTGCTTATGACCCCAAGTAAAATGAAGGTAACAAATTTACTAACAAAAAAGCCAACATCCTAAATCAGGTCACATGAAAGGGTAAATGCAAAACTTCGGTAAGTGTTTATATTCGTAATAACGGTTACGACAGTTTTGGACTGATCTTTACAGAATTACAGACCGGCTTGCGTACATAACTCCTGATGACGTAACGATGACGTTGGTTTGATGTAATATAAACTTTATGTAAGGTTCCAACGGTTATTCGCACCACGTGAATGATCCTATATCCTTTGCCACGGTCTCGGATTAATCTAAAAATAGGTTAATAGCCTACGTAGGCTATTAGGGAAATGCCCTGCTTTTTTCTGATAAGCGACCTCAGACTTTCGAAAAACTACTTTTCGGAATATTGTATTCAAATAGTATATGAGAGGAAACAAATATGATTAAAATCTGTGACATGAAAAAAACATCAATACCTACCTCGCGCAGAGTGTGTAATAAGTCGCTTTCCTAAATTACAAATATCATATCCTCGCTTTCTAATTCCCTTTAACCCCTTGATTAGCAATTCGGACAGACTTTAATCGATTGACAGACTATAGGTTGTTTTGTAACTTGGAAGAACTTCATCTTGTCCATTATTCATACAATTTTCGACAAATTGCACTGTCGTGAAAAAGGTCTTTGTTACGCCCCATATTTTACATACTATCAAAAGAATAAATATTTCGTAGTTTCCGTCATAAAACGCACAAACATTAGTCGGAATCGCCACGGTCAGGCTAAATTTTTATCATTAGTAATAAGGTATTACCCTACCTGTCAACTAGAGTGATATCCGGGAACCAAATGTCATCATACTGAACAGAAATATGTGTCAGGTTCCCATAAGAAGACTGTTTCCAACTCAAGCGGCAATCATTCCATCTCTGTAACAATTATGAAACATATTTTAAAGGGAGGTATCGATGTTTCTGAAACCTAGATAAGAAAAAATTACCAAGTGCCTAAATATAGACTCAAACGAACATTTAATACTTTAAGTTAGGTCAGGTATTGTCTTGGCGGTAATCTAATAGACCTAAATTGGCTTTTTGTGGTGATATCGGAAAGGTTCAGCGGAATTCCAGGTTATTTTTTGATATCACGGAATTCGGCTGTCGATATCGAATGACCTCATTTGCATATGACCCAAAGTCAAATGAAGCTAACAAATTTACTAGCGAAACAGCAAACGTCCTTAATCATGTCACATGAAAGGCTGAGCGCAAAACTACGGCAAGTGTTTATATTCGTAATAACGCTTACGACAGTTTTGGACTGATCTTTACAGACCGGCTAGCGAACACAACTCCTGATGACGTATCGATGACGTTGGTTTGGTGTAATTCAAAATAAATGCAAGGTTTCAACGGTTATTCGCGCCACGTAAATGCCCTATATTCTTCGTAACTGTCTCGGATTAATCTAAAAATAGATTAATAGCCTACGTAGGCTATTAGGGAAATACCCGGCTTTTTTCTGATAAGCGACCTCATATTTTTGCAAAACTACTTTGCGGCATATTGTATTCAAATAGCTTATTAGAGGAAATAAAAATGATTAAAATCTGTGACATGAAAAAAACATCGATACCTACCTTTAATACGACAGACTGGCCTTCCTTCAAAAAAAAAAAAAAAAAAAAAAATGGCAAGAACACAAGCATGCTTGACCTTGAGGTTATCTGAAAATTTCTTTCACATGGCACATCTACGATTGAGATTTATTGTGAAATTTCATTTTCAGCAACCCAAATTGTCCTCACAAATATGGACTAATGCACATACACAGACTTGTCATAGTGACAACTTTGTCTTGCTCACTACAAGTAGGTTTGACAAAAAGAAGTAATTATAATCTTAAAAGTTATCTTCTTTGCTAAACACTTGAGATCAGTTGCTCTTTCTCACTAGTTGCCCATCTCATAGACATACCACTTGACTCTTGCCCATTGGTAGGAGACAAAAGTTACTTGTCACAATGATTGCCCCAAATGACCGACGAAAGTTGTCCAAGGCGTTTTTAACAATTTTCAGTCCTACTGCTGAGCATTTAACAATTGATCCCTGGTATTTCTCACAGCACTGGAAACCCTGGACACCCCATGATTGAAGATTGACTGTCTGACGTATTCCTTACTATGGTGGTATCTCGATGTATTCACAGACACAAAACCACAGTATTAGGCCGAGTGGCAATTCTCAATAAGATTCAATCCACTTTTTATTCAAATTGGCCCACTGATTTGGGAGGAGTAGATATTTAAAGATTTCGAATACAAAATAACACGCCCGGTAATCTCGGGCTCCATCTCTTTTTGGAGAACAGTACAAAAAGGAGACAATGATACTTCCGATATGGAGCCAAGGACCGGAACTGAACAGAAAAGGTAAGTAAAACAGTGCACCTCGCGCACAATTTGATCTCCCATTAACTTATTACACATTTTGCCAAAACGTCCAGAGTTTCATACCACATAGAAATGATTATTTTACCCGCTGGCGGTGATAGATTTCAAAAATAATTCTGTTTGTGAATAGAAACTTGAATCAAAGTTTTGACATCGGACCCGATCAAACACTAAAATGCGTGTTGAAATCGTTAAAATCCATGTTATCAACAAAATTGTAAGATTTAAGTGGCGATGACTGTGAAATGAATGATAACGTGTTGATATAAAATAATATTACCATAACGAACTGCGTTTTTCCTACCCCTTTTGAGGATTTTCTTAGATGAGATGGAGACAAGGATGCAGTGCGGGAGACAAGATTCAGAGGGAGAGGCGATGCATATAAAAATGAACTGTAAAACTTCTTTTAGAACCCCATACTCTTATGTAACCCCAGTCCATCTTCGAACGTCAAAACCGACCCCTTTTCTATGATTTTCTGAAAACTTAAGCCTGTAATAAACCCCAAATCCCCAACAAATCAATGCCACAATGAATTCAATAGAGGGCGAAAATAACTGTTCTCAACCAAATGTTCAATGCTTACATAATTGATTTGCTTTAAGTTTTTTCTTTATATTAAGAGGGCGCTGTATCCTAGATTATGTCAAAAGGTAAACAAATTCACTGCTACATTTAATAACACCTTGAAATTGACAATTTTTGGATGATTTGGAGATGATTTCAGAATGAAATTGAATGAGTGGGAGGAGCGACTTTTGAATGAATTAAAGGAATGTAATCCAAAATCGCTAATTTCGTCCAAATTCTCTTTCAGAAATCCCTTGAAACAGGCACCCTACCCCAGGTATAGACAAATGCAAACGTGACTCCACTGTCCAAGAAAGGAAACGAAGATCCTGCAAATTACATACCTATATCCTTAACATGTATACTGTGTAAAGCTCTTGAACATATTGTAGCATCAAATCTAACAAAACATTTTGACAAAATAAAAAAATCTTTATGACCTACAGCATGGTTTCAGAGCAAGGTGTTCATGTGAAACCAAGCGACTGCAACTGACCGACCATCTTGTCAGAAACCTCGCTGAAGGAAAAAAAACTGATCTAGTTTTTTTTAGACTTCAACAAGACTTTTGATAAAATTAGCCACTTAAAACTTTTGTATAAATTGCAGGAACATGAAGTAAACAATACTGCCCTTTTGTGGATTAAATCTTTTCTTATAGGCAGAACACAAAAAGTAGTCTTACAAGGTGGATGCTCATCTGAAGTTCCTGTCACGTCTGGAGTACCTCAGGGATCGGTGCTTGGTCCTCTTCTGTTTTTCTTGTATATTAACGACCTTCCTAATACCATCACCTCCCAAGTTCGTTTGTTTGCAGATGACACTGCCGTTTACTTAGTTATAAACAACAAGCAAGACTGTATCACTATGCAAGAAGATCTAGACAAGTTAATGCAGTGGGAGAAAAAGTGGGAAATGGAGTTTAATCCCAGCAAATGCTAAATATTACTAAAAAGAAGAAAAAAATCTTTTTATTACAGGCTACATGGGGATAAGTGCTAGAGACTGTGGACAATGCTAAATATCTAAGTTATTATTATTATCTTTTATTTCCGCCATGTAGGCGAGCAAAACTACAAAATACATAGATATACAGAAAAGAGCACAATAAAGACAACACAATGATAAGAAAGACATTTAGATACAAACATTGAAACAAACATCGGAATTTTGAACCCTTTCCAATACAATTGTGAACTCATGAACTTTATCTGTAAATTTTCAGTAAGAAAACGTAATTTGAAATTGCTTATGACGAACCTTTCAGAATTTGGACTAGTCTGTCGATCTAAACAGGAAAGGTTTTAAGTGTGCCACTCCTTCACCTATAGGTAGAATGCCTTACACAAAAACCTATATCAACAAAAGGGAAAAGTATAACGTAGAGCAGCAAGATGGGTTCAAAATAATGTTCATGCAGAAGGAGCTTGGCTGGCAAACTCTTCAATATAGACGAGGCGTTTCCAGAGTCACCATGTTTTATAAAATCGTTAATAGTTTTGTTGTAGTGCCCGTACCAGCTTATCTTGAAAGACCAGTTAGGACCACCCGACATATGCACACAGCATCTTTCAGACAGATCCACACGAATGCTTTCTTCCTTAAATATTCTTTCTTTCCCTACACAGTGATATTTTGGAACAGCCTACCAGAAACAGCAACCTGACATTGCAGCGTTCAAAAAGAGTCTCGATTCTTTTCAGATAGTGAGCCGCCCTAAATGACCAGAATATGTTTATCAGATCTCTTAATCTAACATTCACAATACTTTTAAATATGGCACCCTAACCAATGACTAACAGTTTATATTCCAGCACAGACGCGCACCTTCCAGTCATACCCGAAAGGGGAGTATAGATAGATGGAGATTTATTAACTCCCTTTATTAAAATATATATGCTTTTGTGTTTGTTTGTCCCCACGGACCAATCAGACGCTTTAAAACCCACAGCAGCCAATAAAAATTGTGGAAAATTGTTGCCAATTTGAATGAAATGCTGCTCATTTTGGAAGGTTTTTAAATGTTTTTGAAATAATTTGAGCGTTTTTAATTGTTTGGGTGAGTGTATGGAATGAATGATTGGAGCGCTGTGTGAGTGATTTTGAATGGTCATTTCACTTCATGTGTGATTTCAAAGTTAACACAAGTCAGCAGAAAATAAACCAATGTGTAGCAGAGTTGTGACTGAAAGTAATGAGCTCAAAGCGTGGGTTTTGTATTAATTTATTGGTGAGTTGTGTACTCGATTCTTACGACTTTGATATAAATATGGCTGTTCTAGAGAGTCTGACAGACAAATTTACTGTGTACAAGGGAAAAAAAAAGTGTCCTGTAATATTCATAAAGTTACAGTCCTAGAAAATTATTCACTGTACTCTTTCATATGCATCGCCTCTCCCTCTGAATCTTGTCTCCCGCACCACATCCTGGTCTCCTTCTCATCTAAGAAAATTCGTAGAAGGGGTAGGCAAACGCAGTTCTTTGTGGTAACATTGTTTTATATCAACACGTTATCATTCATTTCACTGTCATAGCAACTTAAATCTTTCAGAACTGTTGATAACATGGATTAAACGATTTCGACACGCATTTTCGTGTTTGATCGGGTCCGATGTCAAAACTTTGATTCAAGTTTCTATTCACAAACGGAATTATTTTTGAAATCTATCACCGCCAACGGATAATATAACCATTCCTATGTGGTATGAAACCCTGGACGTCTTGGGAAAATGTATAATAGGACAATAGCAGATCAAATTGTGCGCGAGGTGCACTGTTTTACTTACCTTTTCTGTTCAGTTCCGGTCCTTGGCTCCATATCGGAAGTATCATTGTCTCCTTTTTGTACTGTTCTCCAAAAAGAGATGGAGCCCGAGATTACCGGGCGTGAATAAGCCCCGCCTTGCCACATCCATATTTGGGGGTCAATAAAAATTTCACAAATACTTTTTAAGAAGGGTCACCAAAGAAAGATTCATGCTAAGCTTGGTCGATATTGGCCAAGTGGAGAAGATATTTAAAGTTTTCAAAGTCAAAATAAGCCCCGCCCTGCAACACCCATATTTTGGGGTCAATCAATATCGCGAACAAGTTTTGAGGAGGATCACCCAAAGAACATATCTGCCAAGTTTGGTTGAACTCGGTCCAGTGGTTAGGGAGCAGACGACGTTTAAAGATTTAAAAGTAAAAAACTGCAAAGCCTTGCCATAATTTGGAGGTCAATCGAAATTTAACGAACATCTTTTGAAAAGGGTCACCCAAGGAACATCAATGCCTAGTAAGGTTGAAATTGGTACAATTGTTAACCTTAGAGTAGATGTTCACAAATGTTCACAGATTTCAAAGTCAAAAAAAGACCCAGAATGCAACGCCCATATTTGGAGGTCAATCAAAATTTCACGATTATCTTTGAGAAAGGTCACCCAAAGAACATTCCTGCCAGGTTTGGTTGAATTCGACCCAGTGGTTACTGAGAAGATGTTTAAAGATTTCAAAGTCAAAAACTGGAAAGCCCTGCCACGCCTATATTTGGGGGTCAAAACCTTTTAAGAAGGGTTACCCAAGGAACATCCATGCCAAGTTTGGTTAGAATTGACCCAATAGTTAACGAGGAAATGATGTTTAAAGATTTTAAAGTAAAAAACTGCTACGCTCACATTTGGAAATCAATCAGAATTTCTCGAATAACTTTTGAGAAGGGAAACCCAAGACTCATTCATGTTAAGTTAGGATGGATTGGCTCAATGGTAATTTAGGAAGAAATGTTTTATGATTTCAAAGTAAAAACTGTCCCGCCCTGCAAAGCTTATATTAAGGGGTCAATCATAATTTTACGAACAACTTGAAAAGGAACATTTCTGCCAAGTTTGGTTGAAATCGGCCTAGTGGTTACTGAGAAGAAAATTTTTAAAGATTTCAAGGTAAAAAACAGCCCCGCCCTTCCACGCCCATATTTTGGAGTCAATCAAAATTTCGTGAACAACTTTTAAAAGGGTGACAAAAGGAACAGTCATGCCAGGTTTGGTAATAATCCGCCAAATAGGTACTGAGTTACAAGATTCTTAAAGATTTCAAAATCAAAAACTGCCCCGCCCTGCCACGCCCATACTTTGAGGGCAAATCAAAAATTCGCGAAGAACTTTTAAAAGTTGCATCCCAGGAACATTCCTACCAAGATTGGTTGAAATTGGCCCAATTGTTACGGAGGAGAAGTTATTTAAAGTTTTCAAAGTCAAAATCAGCTCCGCCCTACCACGCCCATATTATTGGGTCTTTCAAACTTTCGTGAACTATTGTTGAAAGGGTCACCTTAGGAACATTCATGCCAAGTTTCGTTGATGTTGGCTGAATGGTTGCTTAGGAGAAAATGTTTAAAGATTTCAAAGTCAAAAACTGCCTCGCTCTACCACGCCCATATTTGGGTGTCAATCAAAATTCTGCGAACACATTTTGAGGAGAGCCACCCAAGGAACATTCCTGCCAAGTTTTGCTGTAATCGGCCCAGTGGTTACTTAGGAGAAGATATTGAAAGTATTATTGACGACTTCCAACGGACAAAATGTGATCACAAAAGCTTACCTTGAGCACGTTGAGCTCGGTTGGGCTAAAAATATAGAGGCACACATGGATAAAGACAAAAATATAGTAAAATGGAACAAAATTGACAACCCTTTCGTCACCTCTTACGACATGCCGTGACGCTTTTGCTATGCTAGATGAAATAGAAGCTTTGGTCATGGTAAACCTGTGGTGATTGTGTTCAGTTATTCAAGCACAGAGAAAAAGACAGCCATTCAATTACCTTTTTCGATCAGAGCAGAGCTCTTGAACAGATTTACATGAAAATTTGACATGCGAAATTTATCTGCTTTTCCAATATTTATTAAAATTATGTTCAAAATGAATATATTCTTTCTTCGTGTTAAAACTACTTAATTGGCTAGAAATTTAATTTAATGATATATTTTCCCCGTGCTTACTTTGAAACGTCGAAATTTATCGCGTGATGTTGTTTGTCTTCAGGTGACGTTGATCATTATTGTATTACTAGCGGAAGCAGCAACTTAGTTGATACGTCAATAAAATAACAAATAAGACAAGTTTCGATGCGATCCAGGTATGACGTATTTACCCTATGGGTTTCGGTTCCATTCGGATTGCCATTCGCTGATTTTTTTGGCGTCTCGTTACGCATAAAAATTTTGCTTCTTTTCCTTCTTTTATTAAACTTATGAACAGTTTTTATGACAAAATAAGCTTAATCGCATTCTAACAAACTCCTTAAAGCATAACAGTTAGAAATTTAAAAATTGAGACTAAAACCTTTCTTTCGTGATCTGTGTAAGAGCCACTTTAAAGCGGCTCTTGGAACAAATTTTTATGAAAATGTGATATTGAATCTGGTTTTCGAATATTTATGAGATGTCATTTTCACTATAAATATTCTTTCTACATGTTAAATCTACTAAAATTACTATAAAGTTTATGTTCGAACCAACCGAATTAAATCGTAACTATTCAGGTAGTTTCATTATTTGTGGTTTCCATGACGGATCAATTACGTCATTGGCTTCCACTAATAATTCACTTGTTATCGACATTACCCGAATCCTAACGACCTCATCCGATAAATCCGATGATTCAAAGTAGGGCGTATGGAATATATCACATTAAATACAAGCTTGTCGTGGAAATGATATCAACAACTACTATTGCAAAAGCAGATTGTTTCCTATATGAAATTTTCCTGAAAATCTGTTCATGCCCCATTTTGATATTAATTTAGCCAAAAAGAAGACGAAATTGTTGCGAGTAAATAGATCTGTATTTTGTTGTTGGTTTTTTTATCCCTTTTTCATCTGGGATAAAAAAAAAAAAAACCGTGCATCCCTTTAGAAAAGCCAATGAAATAGTATGTGCATAAGACCTCGTATTCACAAAGCTTCCGCTTAAGAGAAATGTAGTCTAAAGTCAAGCTTTGACTTAATTAACAAACAGTCAAGACCGATAAGCCGCTTAATTGACATATGGTCCGAACTGATGATACTTTAGCTAATTTTCATTGTCTGGAATAGGTCGAAATATGATGACCATGCAAAGGTGATTATAGATATAAACAACATGACAAAATAATAATATATTCAAATACACACGCCAAGAAACAAAAGCAAATAATACACTAAGTTTTTGTCAGGTATGGAGTTGTTCCGCTTACTGCTAAAAGGCGTTTTATATCTATAAGTACAATTTACTTATATTGATATTAATTTAGGGAATGTAAACTACATGAAAAGTATGTAAAGTAAGGAGATTGCAGCGGCTACTCACCAAACGGATCCACGCATTTGTTTTTAAAATCTGTCGAGGTTCATCCTGCAAAATATGAAATTGAGAACCATACAACAAAATGTTCCGAGTGATTTTGCAAACAGTAACGATTCTGTCCTTCGGAAACAGTTCAATTGTCTCACTCAGATTACCCTGCGTGAGATATGACAAGTGACGGAATTTTAATTCTTTTATAGCCTCGCAGCTGTATTATCAGTTATACGGTTGCTTGCCGGGACATATGACGATTTATTTCCGACTGGAGAAAATGTTAAGGCGGAAATAAATCGTCATATACCTCAGTAAGAAAAAGTCTGACGACTTTTCGATAAAAAAAAAAAAAAATGTCACCAAATTTTCATCGCGTTGCCCATATAGGGTTTCCATAGATACCATCTTTAAACATATACCCTTTCTCCCCAAGGTGCATCTTATCAAAGGATGTGACTCATGTATTCCACGAAACAGCTTAACAGTTTCGGCAAATTATAAAAACGTGGCCTTTTTATTGATCGTGGATAAATAACTAAAATGAAAGGTTATCATTTTCATACACCACAGAAGGTAGAGGTATTTTGGTTTCATCTTCTCCGTCCGCACAGACAAGCATCTTGCTAATAATTCTCCACTTTTGTATAGAACGCATTTGCATGATTTTTTTCACAGAAAGTTCCTGGTCACCTGGTCTGGCGCATATTGTCAGAGTTTTGCCTTTCTATGCTGCGTAAACGATAAAGACGCTTTAATGCAAAAATTCTTGTTAACACGTCTCCTCCCGCATTTATGGACAGATTTGCATTGAATTTTCACAGAATTTTCCTAGTCACTTGAACTTGCTCATATCGAAGGGTTTTGCCATTTTAGGGTTCGTCAGAGAAGAAGGGTCCTTCATTCAAAATGCCTTGTTATCGCATCTTCTCAAGTTATGCTCAGATTTGCATTGAATTCTCTAAGAGTGTTCATAGCTGCCATACCTAGCGTATATTGATGTTGTTTTATCATCTTAGGATGAGACACAGACAAAAGGGCATTAAAGCAAAGTTTCTTGTTAACGCATCTCTTAGTCCATTGCTTTACAGATTTACATTAATTTTTCAAAGAGTGTTACTGCTCACCTGACCTTGTGTATATTATCAGGTTAAAGCTGCGTCACAGAAAAGAACACACCTCAATTTCACAGTGTATAATGTGACGATCGAACTTTTATTATTTGAATCTACTTTAGGAAAGTTTAAAGCCATATATTCCTCAACAACATACATCAAATTTTATAAGAAAAATATAACCTATGCCAATGATTGAAATTATACGATCAAAATAATTCTTAGGCGATAAACCTACAATTCAAGAAATAAGTTCAGGATATTTTGCATTGTGTACCAACATAATTTAAGGGTTTGTTTACTCAAAACTATGACGTCAGTCGGATGCATTCGATTCGATGTAAATAAACACGAGTTGAAATTGATAAAAAAAATACACTTTCCAGAGAACTACTGTCATCCCCTTTTTGCATGTTTATATCCGGAAGGCTCTTGATTGCTTTAGTGACCACGGTAGATTGCTTAAGCTTTTCCTTCCTCGGAGGGAAGATATGGCTTTAGATTATGTTGGATAAAGACTGTATTTATAAGATGAACGGAGCTGTTGAACCACATTTGAGATCATTACTCCCGTATGCTTATGGGCGAGCATTCACTGAGAGGCCTCGCTTCAAATCCAAACAGAGAGGGTCCTACAAGTGTGACGATCAGCTAGATTTACATTATAAATATTTTTTAGATTTAAAACAAGTTTGCTCTACACTATTAAACGGGAATGGCTACCTGGCTATAGATCAAATCGTCATGAAGAAATTGTTTTAGCCTGTTTACGCATAGGTCACGCATCTGACGCATTCTTTTCTTCTTAAAGGAGAAGAAACTCCATTGTGTATTCCATGCGACGCTCCACTTACTGTCAAACACATTTTTATTTACTGAGTTGATTTTTTCATACAAGGGATTTACAGTATTAGGCAGCTATTTGAAAGGGTTAAAATGGAACTAATTTTTTATTTCCTGAAAGCCATTAATTTGTACAGCAAAATATAATTTTAGGTTCTTATAAGAAATTTTTAGCAGTTCATGGTTGTTTTACTGTTCGTATACATCAGTTTTAGAAAATGATTGTAAAAGTGTACAATTCTAGTATTGTTATTTGATTCTAGGATTTACTTTTTTAAACCATCTCAGTTTTTGAGAAATGTACCTTTTCAGTTAATTGTAATTTGCCCAACATGACCACAGGTGTCGACTGGCCTTAAACCAATATTCATTCATTCAATAAGACCAGTTTGACAATGATCTTCTGCGAATTGTGAATGTAAACAAATTATGTTATGTTTGATCCTCGCTAACAAGTATACCATATTCATGTAGAACCGGACATTAGGGAATAAGAGAAAAAGAGCACGTCAAGGTTGCCGAAAATGAATTCGTTTTTAGGTCACCTGTCCGAAGGTCATGGTGGCCTATTGCAGTCGTGTTTTGTCCGGCGTTGTACGTCGTGCGTTAACTTTTTGCATTTTCGACTTCTTAAGAACCCTTGGACGTATTTCAACCGAACTTGGCAGGAAGCATCCTTATGGGAAGGCGCTTCATATTTGTACATGTCATGGAGTTATCTCCCCTTTGGGCTCCATAAGGGGCCAAAAAGGGTACATCTTTAAAAATCTTCTTGTCATGAACCAGCTGTCAGATTAGATTCACATTTGGTATTTAGAGTCTAAGGGCAAGGACTAGGGCAAGGACTGTCAAGTCTGTACAAGAAAAAAAAGATCTGTCAAGAAATGGACGTTTTTTTTGGGGGGGGAGGGGGGGGGGGGGCAAAGGGGAGGAGGGTACATAAGCATAAATAGTGACAACTTTGAAAATCCTTTTCTACCAAACCAAAAGACCTACAGCTCTGACATTTGGTATGTGGCATTATCTAGTGGACCTATATCAATTTTGTATAAATTATAACCCCAGGGTCAAAATTAGCCCGTTCCGGGACGTCACAAGTTTCACAAAGGCTTATATAGTGAACATTTCAAAAATCTTCTTCTCACAAATTAGAGGGCCTAGAGCTTTTATATTTGGTATGTAGTATCATACTTTGAATTTCTATCAAGATTGTATAAATCATGGCACAAAAGACAGAAAAGCCCATTCCCTGATGTCACAAGTTTCACAAATGGTTTATATAGTGAAATTTGTAAACATCTTCTTCTCCAAAACAAGAGGGCCTAGAACTTTGATATTTGGTATACAGCATCATCTGGTGGACCTCTATCAAGATTGTAAAAAATTATTGCCTCAGGATTAGAATTAGCCTTTTCCGGGATGTCACAAATTTAACAAAGGCTTATATAATGAAATTTGTAAAAATATTTTTCTCCCGAACAGGATGGCCTAGAACTTTGATATTCGGTTTACAGCATCGTCTTGTGGACCTCAATCAAGAACTACACATATTTGCCTCAGGATTTAAATTAGCCCATACCCGAATGTCACAAATTTAACATAGCATTTATAGTGAAAACTTTAAAATTCTTCTTTTCTCCAACAGATAGGTTAGAGCTTTGATATTTGGTATGTAGCTTCATCTGGTGGATCTCTATCAACAATGTATGAATTATGGCCCTAGGGTCATAATTAGCCCATTCCCGGACGTCACGAATTTTACATATGGCTTATATAATAAAAATTTAAAACTCTTCTTCTCCCAAACTAAAGGGCTTAGAACTTTGCTATTTAGTATGTAGCATAATTTGGTGGACTTTTATTTGTTTTTGTGCTCTTTGGACTCAGGAGACCGTTAAGGCCCTATGGGCCCCTTGTCATTGATGAACGCTCGATACTGAGTCCATATGTTTATTTGGAATGGAGTGGATATAGTAGTTTACAGTAGATATAGTAGTTGCAGAGAAAATGGGGAAAAATTCACAAAAGGTCCGTAGTTCTGTGAAAATGGCCTTGATCTTTGTGTGGGCATAAATCTCTTAAAGAAGATAGAGCATTGTAAGATACGAAGGCCAAGATATGGCAACAGTTATTGTTAAAATAACGTGTTATTTTCATGGGACGACATATCATCGGGACATGAATTAGACTTGCGTACAAATTGCTTTGGAAATTTACATTCTAATGGACATGTCCTTTACACAATCAGAATGAGATACCCACCATGATTTGAAGCTGAACGTGATTATGAAAGTGGTTTATATACCTGTTATGCTGCCTTACCAGTTCCATTACTTGTCTGAGTGCTATGTCGATCCGTATCGTTACATTTCCCCCTCACTACAGATTGGTATGAGATTCGTATCATAATCAGTAAAAAGATCGTCATAAAGTGTTTTTGCCAGAACTTGTTTGGATACACTTGTCGCTAAGCCTGTAATGAAAATATAATTACGGTGATAAGAGCAATACGATATACAAAACGTTTTTGAACGGGGTCTAGCGACACTTTTAACAGTATTTCTGCCCTCTCGCGCGGCAGGAGCGCGTAACTATGAATTTCCGTTATTTGTCCCAGCAGTGCTACATCCTTCCTGAGCTTCCAGATGCTTATCCTACTTCGGTTTACCATTATCAACCGTTCCGTGGGAGACACTCGTCGGAAAAGATATTTGATGCGACCAGGGATCCAACTCTGGAATTCATTATTGAAAGTTTTATCCGCTACTAACAGCGCTGTCGTCGCGGCAGATTTACAATATATATAAGCGTTATCAAAACTATCTTTTTCAACCCATAATAGTCACAGATAACATGTTAATTATTCTTCTACTAACGAACCTTTTACAGTAGAAAAACTTTCAAACTGTTGTGTCGTGCACTGATGCAACGTGACTAGGCTATTGCAGTTTTCGGAGTTACTGTCTCGTGATCTTTATACCTTTGCCACATCTAAGTAAGAATCAATTTCACAGTTTTGCAACCTCTCAACTTCTGCCTTAAAGTTGCATGGTGTGCAGCAGCAGTTTATGATACATATAGGCTTTTTATGTTTAATTGCCGTCGCCATAGCGCAGGCGGTAGCGCATAATACTCCCAGTCTTCAACTATGGGATGTCATGGGTTCGATCCCCAGCGGCGGCACAATTCCTTTCCGAAAATTTTCTCTCACCGATGAGCGGTAATCGTAAATCTAAGTAGGATAGCAGTTGGAGACTAGGAAAGGATTAGTGGTAGTACTGGTGTGAGAAATACCAGGAATCCATTGTGAGGAGCTCCGCGATATGACTTAAATACTGTTAAAAGTGGCGTTAAACCCCATTCAATCAATTAATCAATCAAATGGTCTACATTTGATTAAAACTAACATTAGACAATCTAAATTTAATAATGATGGTTGACTTGCCCCAAATATTCATTATGGATAAGCAAAGACCCTAGTTAAGACTCGAGGCTAGGTGTGATTTATGTGGAGTTTCCTGAAATCTGTCTAAAATGGGCGTTCGGGCAGTAGTAAGTCATAACTAAGGCTTAAAATACAGGTTAAAGGCTTAAAGTTAGGTATCGATGTTTTTTTTCATGTTACAGATTTTAATTATTTTTATTTCCTCCCATATACTATTTGAATACAATATGCCGCAAAGAAGTTTTGCAAAAATCTGAGGTCGCTTATCAGAAAAAAGCATGGTATTTCCTTAATAGCCTACGTGGGCTATTAATCTATATTTAGATTAATCCGAGACAGTTGCGAAGAAAATAGGTATTAACGTGGCGCGAATAACCGTTGGAACCTTGCATTTGGTTTAAATTACATCAAACCAACGTCATCGTTACGTCATCAGGAGTTATGTTCGCTAGCCGGTCTGTAAAGATCAGTCCAAAACTGTCGTAAGCGTTATTACGAATAAAAACACTTACCGTACTTTTGCGCTTAGCCTTTAATGTGACACAATTTAGGTCGTTGGCTGTTTCGCTAGTAAATTTGTTACCTTCATTTGACTGGGTCATATGCAAATGAGGCCATTCGATGTCTACAGCCGAATTCCGTGATATCTAAAAATAACCTGGAGTTCCACTGAACCTTTCCGATATAACCACAAAAAGCCACTTTAGAACTATTAGATTACCACCTAGACAATACCTGACCTAACTTAAAGTATTAAATGTTCGTTTGAGTCTATTTTTTGGCATTTGGTAATGTTTTCTTATCTAGGTTTAAGAAACATCGATACCTCCCTTTAAAACCTCAATTTGCCTTATAGGATGAAAACGGATCCACATCTAACAGAAAATCAGCTTCTAGTATGGAAACATTTGACATAAAACTACTGACCTCTTTAGAAATATGCTACTTACAGATTGTTTGTATTTTGTTCGGAATGCACTTAAAGGTTTTAGAATCCTAGATATGAAAAAATTCTAAGTTGGCCAAAAATACGCTAAAACGAACATTTGATACCCAAATATGAGTCAGATACTGTCTTAATGGTACTCAGATAGGCTGAAAGTGACCTTTTGTGGTTATCTAGGATCGGTTCAGATGAAATCCAACCTTATTTTTATAAATCTTGGCATTCGGTTGTAGGCAGCGCATAATCTCATTTGCATATGACCCAACTTCAACCGAAGTGACAAGAGGGCAACTATCGTTGTTAATTATGTCACATCAAGTGGTAAGAGCAAAATTACGGTACAAGACAGATTCCGACAAATCTTTGCAGGTCTGAAAACCAGTAAGCGACATAACTCCGTACGACTTCACGAGGAAGTTGGTTTGAGCGTGTGATTCCAACGATCATACGAACCACTTGAATGTCCCAGAATACATTGCAACTGCCTCGGCGCATTCTAAAAATAGATTTAAAGGAGGCCTAGGCTATTAAGAGAAATACCCTGCTTCATTTTGATATACAACCTCGGATTTTCCGAGAAATACCCGGGTTCGTTTTGATATACTACCTCGTATTGTTCTTTTTCACAATATTGTATTCAAATAACCTACCAAAGGTAATAAAATAATTGAAATCTGTGACTTGTGAAAAAATATCGGTACCTACCTTAAATGAATTTCAGTTTTTTTTTGTTTTTTTTTTTTCAAAATGACTTGGTAAAAAGCAGTAGTTCCATAGCTAATACATGCATAAAAGAATTGGTAATTCATTGATAAATTGATAGTCGATGAAATGTCAGGGAAATGTCAGAGAATGTTTGGAAATGTTGAAGTATGGGAACCCTGTACAGAAATGTCTGATAAATATCTCAAATTAAATAACTCTTTGGTCAACCTAAGACCTGTGTTGTGGGTTTCTAGATTTTACTCAAATGATAAAGATAGGCTTTCTGTAGAAAACTCTACCATCCAAATAATCCAATAGGCTCTCAATTTCGTGAACAATGTGGCCCTATCGTACTCTATTTGCCTATACCTTACTACTCTTGATCAGCTCTGTGTTGTCGGAAACTGTATTTTACTTGAGTTTTTAGCATGTACGGTTATACATAACATAAAAAAATGCTAAAACATTTGATTTCTCATATCCTGTGGGAAAGATAAAATACGGTTCTGCTGAATTACAATACATGCAAAATCCATGTTTTGTATGCGAAAGGGCGAAAACGCTATGAAATACAACGAAAAGCGATAAACCATCTCATGGGATTTCGTTTAAAGTTTTTCTTTTAATAATTAAGTACCAGTCAAATTATTTAATAGCTTTACGTAACATAATTCAGTGACATTTAAAAATTTTGTTCACTTATTATTTGCAAATGAATACCAAACTACGGTGGCCAATCAGTTATTTCCCGAAACATTTCTGTAAAACGAGTATGTGTAATACGAGCTACACATCATCCTATCAGGCACGTGTTGATACTTGTTTGTCCGTTTAATGTACACCTAAACTATTACCGGGGTAGATTTTTTCAATCAACCTATTCTCGGCATAAGACAAAAAGTATTTGAGTTTAACGCCCCTTTTAAAATTTTTCAACCATATCGCGGCGGCTGGGGCATCTAACAGTGGATTCCTGGTATATCTCGCACCAGTACCAACAGTACATCCTTTCATAGCTTCTCACTGCTCTCGGTGAGAGACAAATTTCGGAAAGTATATGTGCCGCCACCGGTTAAGAAAATAACTAACATATTTCCCGTTACGAGACGCCAAATATATCGGCGAAAGACATCCCGGATGGAACCGGAATTTATTCGTGTAAATATGTTCTCTATTGATGCCTTCTATTTGGTTTCAATGACATATCAATAAGGTAATTGGCTTCCGCTAGCAATGGTTTTGTAACGACATCTGCCCAACATTAACGACACACCCGATAAATTTCGATGTTTCAAATTATGGCAAAGGGTATACATCACATCAAATTAAGATTAGAGAGAATCTGGTAGATCTAACGAGAAGAAAGAACATTTATCGTGAAAATGACATATGCGACTATTGGAAAAGCAGATAATTTTCCTACATCAAATTCTCATGAAAATCTGTTCAAGATCCCCCTTAACGCCAGGATTTCTTGGTCCGAAAATACTCAAAATAGCTAAACTTAGACTGTAATGTCCTGAAAGGGTCTCATGAAAAGTATATCCTCAAGGTCGGTACCTCCTTCGCTCACTGGAGCAAATGCCGTAATTTGATATCGTCGGTTCGTGAGCAAATGTCGTAACTAAACTTTATTAAAGAAAATGTCTCCATATTGGTCAGTCCATGTGGTTTATTTGTCTCCATTATTTGAGGACAAACGTATATTAGAAAACACTATAGGATACTACAATGGTTATTTAGTGATATTCTTATTAATTGTTTAGGATAAACGCTTACCTGTTATTTTTACGACCCATTCGACGCTATACTATCGACGCAATGTAAACCTTGACACAGGTTATTTGAAAGTCAAGTAATCGGCAACAGGCTTTTGAATTTCATTGAACTGACTGCAATTTCGAATTGACAGATAAAATCGTGCATATCATAACCTTGTCCATTAATATGCATGCTTGGAAAAGGGCGGATTTTTTTTCACCAACATCTTTACACGACATAGAACTTTCATCGCGAATAAAGTTAATATTATTTCTTCTTTGTTCACGTTTGCGTTTTACGCTATTGTGTTATAATTCTCCATAAGAGGTGGTATTTTATTAATTTCCGCTCGCCTTTAAGCAATTTCTAAATTAAGGCTAAATAAAAAAATAGTTTTCAGAGAATTTTGTATGTTTTCTTATTGATTTCAACTCGCGTTTGTTTTCATTTGAAAACGAGTCGAATGCATCCAGTTCTTTACCGGAAATGTGCGCTTATCTTCGGCATTGTTAGACGTACATTTGCTGATGATTATATTTTACGGACGATTTCGCTGATTGTATATGAAAACATGAAAGAAACCTTTGGTATCTCAAACTATCTTATAAGTATTAATAACAAAAAGTACTGAAACGCCCTAGAAAAAATAAGATTGGTTTCTAGTCAATTAAATGTTGCAATAGGAAGACATGATAATATAGAAAGGTAGAACTGTATATGCAATCAATGTGAATTAAACGAAATTGAAGACGATTACCATTTTATTTTCATATGTCAAATACAACATCCTATAAGAGATAAATACAAAAAAAAAAAAATATATACGTCTATACACGCCTAAATATGTATAAGTTTACTCAACTTCGGCAAAACTAAACATCTTAAATAATTCACCTATTGCTAAAGCTTTCGAAAATGGGAAGAAAATTATCAACAGATTGCATACATAACTAATTATGATATAAAATATTTTTCTCAGTTGTTTAATTTTGTAGCCGAGCTTTTTTTTTTTTATCTATGTTTATATATTGAATTGTTAAATGTTGATTAATAGTATTTCTGATATTAAACCTATATACCGATTTCATCCTAATAATCGAAGTACAACCCGAATGGAACCGAAATTTAACGGGTAAATACGTTATCTGTCGATTGCTTCGAAAATTGCCTTATGTGTGGTTTCCATTACGTATATTACGCAACTGGATTCCGCTAACAATTCAGAAGTTATTGACGCACCCCCGAAGAATGCCGACATCTTCCGATATATTCCGTTGTTAAGAAGTATGGATATGCGAAATACAAATTCAAAGCAAATTAAATGAATTAAACACAAAGAAATTTTATTCAATCATTTTTATAACATTTATCTTGCAAGTTATAATAATTATTTGAGAAAGCCGACAATTTTGTTTTATCGGACATTTCATGAAAATCTGTTCAAGAGCCCCTCAAGTTCAAATGTCAAAATTGGATTTGGTCTAAATTGAGTCGCAAAATTTCTGGTTTTTTTTATTGAATGAGGTTTAACGCCACGTTTAACGGTATTTCAGTCATATCGCGGCGGCTGGAGCACCTAACAATGAATTCCCAGTATTTCTCACACCAGTACTACCACTACATCCTTTCCCAGCCTCCAGCTGCTATCTCGCTTAGGTTTACGATTATCCACCAATTGGGGAAAGACAAATTTTGGAAAGATTATGTGCCGCCGCCGGGGATCGAACTCATGACATCCCATTATTGATGATAAGGAGTCTGATGCGTCACCGACTGTGCTTTGACGGCGGCTGCAAAATTTCTTGAACCATCAGTTTTGATATAACTCTCCACACTTTTTGGATTACTGATCCAGCTGCTAAAGAAAGCTTGAAATCAGTTCAAAGTTTGAAGTCACAACTAGAAACTTCTTGTTTTATTGACAGTTTTGCGTTTTTTTGTTTGTTTTTTTTTCAAATTTTTATGTCATTTCACATATACGTACTTGGTTTTAGTCATAGCTATTCAACTTATAACAAAAAATGTATTTATTTTGAGTTCGATGCTAGAAGTAAAAATATTTACTGATGAAATATTTGGGTTTGAATGTAAGTTAACACATTTCTGCAGTTAACAAATGAAAGTTTCACAGTACTTTAAACTGTTAATGTTAGTTTATATGTAATGAATTTTCTTTCAACCTAAGTCAAGTAACAGAAATTTCATGCCATGAGATTATTCACTGGCTAAAATATATTTCTTCGGTTTAATGAAATAAAAACTTACCAAATGCTGTAACAAAGACATAAATTCCGAGAATATGCCTCATCGTACGTGAAAGTACAGCTTCCATGTCAAAGTTGCCTTATTCGCACCGGATACCTTGTTTAGACAAAAAATACAACATTTATCATAATATATAATTCAGTGACGTATTCTTACGTTTCAAAAATTGTCTCTTTGTCCTGTGAGTTAACATCATAAAGATATTTGTATAAACGAAACGCTTTTGAAAGTTTTTATAGAACTTCTTTGCACAAAAATACAATATATGGCCATGTTAAAATGTGTTTTATGGAGATTCACCGTTGTAAATAGCTAATTGGATATCTTTAATTTGAAAGTCATAAAATAGTACATAATTATTTGATTAAATCATCTTCCTGCATTATAATTGGTTATAACAACGTCTTTTCATTATTGTTTTTCTTCTGTTTATATGACATCTATTTTTTGAGCAATGAACACATCTTTTTTTAACCTCTAATCCTATCATTTATTTGTTCAAGTAATACAATTAAGTCGTTTTCTCTTCTATTTTAATTTTATTTATCATTTATGTTATTTTGTCGCTTAAACAATTTGTCTATCAAATTATTTTCATATTTTTCACTATATGTCTGTCTTTATCGCCACTTACTTTATTCCTACTCTCACAATAAGGAAACACGGCGAAATGTGAATGATATCTAGTAACTGAATGGCATTTAAACAATCAGTTAAAGGGAGGTATCGATATTGCTTTTGTTTAGGGTTATTTTGTGTGTGTGTCGTGGTTTTTAATTATTGTTGGCTCAACCGAGGACGGAGTGCTCTAGGTGAGATTTTGTGATCGTTCATCGTCCGTCTGTCTCTCCGTTCACTATTACAAAAAATCTTCTCCTCCTAATTTAACAATGGATTTTCAACCAAACTTCGTAAAAATAATCCTTAAGTCATGCTCTGTCAAAGCACTTTAAAGAATTGGAATCCAGTTTGCCCTTGAAGAACTTGGTTCATGGTAACCGAGTGGAAAAAAATAAAAAATCTTCTCCTCCCAACCCATAAGGCAAATGGCTTTAATATTTGGTATTGATCATCATCTATTGACCCTCTACCAAATTACTTCAAAGAATTACCATATCTTGAAAATTAGCCCGTTTCTGTGCGATCACTTATTTTACACAGAATTAAAGTGAGGTATCGATGTTTCTGAAACAAAGATAAGAAGAATTGCCGAAAAATACGCTAATACGAACATTTAATACTTAAGTTTGAGTCAGACGTTATCTTGGCGGTAATCTCTTAGTCTTAAAATGGCTTTTTGTGGTTATATAGGAAAGATTCTGCGAAATTCCAGTTATTTTAAGATATCGTGGAATTCGGTTGTCGACACCGCATGATCTCATTTGCATTTGGCCCAAGGTCAACGGAAGATAACAAATTGACAAACGAAACAAACGACGTTCTAAATTATGTCACATCAAAGAACTAGCACAAAACTACGGTAAGTGTTTGTAGTCGTACTAACGCGTACGACAATTTTGGAGTGACATTTACAGAATTGAAGACCGACTAGCGAACATAATTCCTGATGACGTAATGATGACGTTGATTTGAACAAATCCAAACTGAATGCGGGATTCCAACGATTATTGCATCGAAAATTTCTTATTTGTAGTTTCCATGACAGATCAATTACGTCACTGTCTTCCGCTAGCTATATTATCATTTTCGACATCACCTGAAGACTAACGACCTCACCAGATATATTCCGACGTTTCAAAATTGTGCATCGGAAAAAAATTACATTAGATTAAAATTTCCGAGCAGATTTTGTCGTTCTAACACTAACATATTTATCGTGAAAATGGTATTGATAAACTATTGGAAAAGCAGATAATTTTTCTATGTAAAATTTTCATGAAAATCTGTTGAAGAGCCGTTTTAAAGGGGGTCATTGTTTCTGAAATCTAGATAAGAGAAATTTGCAAAATACCGAAATATACGCTCAAAAAAACATTTAACACTTAAATTTAAGACAGATGATATCTTCGCTGTAATCTGATAGGTTGAAAGTGCCTTTTTGTGTTTATTTAGGAAATTCCAGGGTATTTTTAGTTATCGCGGAATTCGGTTGACACCGCATGACCTCATTTGCATAAGACCAAAAGAAAAGTCAACGAAAGGTAACACATTGACAAGCGAAACAGCCAAAGCGAAATGTCACATCAAATGGTTAGCGCAAAACAAGGGTGTCTATATTCGTATCATCGCTGGTGTTGAGCAAATTAAATTGAATGTGAGATTCAACGGTAATTACCAACACCCCAATGACCCAATATTCTTTGCAACTGTCTTGGCTCATTCTAAAAATAGATTTAAAACCTACGTAGGCTAATAGGGAATACCCCGTTATATTCTAATAAACGACGTCTGATTTTCGAAAAGTTACTTTTCAGATCATTTTATTCAAATAGAGTATGAAAGGGAATAAGAATAATTAAAATCTGTGATATGAAAAAAACAAAAACAAACATAGATGCATACCTTTAAAAGTCAAGGTCAAATAAAACTTGAGGTTGTCCATTTTTAGATGGATTTTCAAATTAATTAGGCAGAGTTCTTCTTTATCAAGGAACGGTCAATTTAAACAAATCAAATGAAGGTCGAATGATAAATGACAGATTTTAACGACATTTATTCCGGCTGGGAATCGCAATTCAACGTTGTAACTTTTTCCATATGCACCATTAAATCATTTGAGTTATCAAAGTATATATTCATTACTTGTTTAATATCACAAAATGTGCCCATATAAGGATGAGCATAGAGGTTTTATGTTAGAATCATCATTTCCGTCTTCTTATTTTCTACAATGCCACGAAATTCCTTAATTGTTTAAGGACTTTCAACTAACACTGTAGACGAGTTTAATGAAACCTAACAAAAATATTAGTAATGATGCTGGTATCAGTAAAGGGTGTTTATTGATATAGATCATTACAATTAGTTTATTTTGTTTATCATTGCAGGTTTGAAATTGCCAAGAGTCACTGGGACATGGTATATTACTATAAGTTTATTTTGTTTACCATTGCCGGTTTAAAATTGCCAAGAGTCACTGGGACATGGTTTATTACTATTAGTTTATTTTGTTTATCATTGCCGGTTTAAAATTGCCAAGAGTCACTGGGACATGGTTTATTACTATTAGTTTATTGTGTTTATCATTGCCGGTTTGAAATTGCCAAGAGTCACTGGGACATGGTTTAATAAAAGAGATCTTACATATCATATTTTTTTGTAAATAGATTCTTTTTACATTAATGAGTGTTTAAGATGAGGCGGCCGTTGTGAATTTTTTTGAATTTGACAACTCATATGGAGGTTCCTGAGGACATGACGGTTTCTTCGGAATGCTAATTTTCGCATTCCAATCTCGAATATGTTCTGTTTACATTTTTTTGGGTAAATTGCTGAAGCAAAAATATATGCTTAATAATTTACCTTACATGCTACAAGGCTTTAACCTCTAATGAGCTAATGTATTGCTCATTTCAATTTGAATTTTAGCTGATACCAGGAAATTGAATTATTGTCACTTTGACTTATTTGTGATGACTGAGGGACTGAAATAATGGAGCTTTAGTTAGTTTGCATAGCGATTTCTCATTGATAGACACGCATTACCTTGAGCTTTCCGAAATTGAGTTTCTCAATGACATGTAACGTATGTAAAAAAACCCCAACATTTTAAACGTTTTGTTTTCACCTGCTGTCATTAAATTTCTCTGCGTACAGGGGTCAACACTAACTGTGCTTCGACGGGATCCCACAGGAATCCCTACCTATTTCTTCAGGGTTTCCTCAAGGTAATCAGGGATCCCTCCTTGATATACATTAACTCATTCACAAGTAATCCTGCTCTTCTAAGCCCAACTTGAATAAAAAGCTTTGGAAAACATTGTGGAAAATGAAGAAATTGCTTGTTACAAGCAATTTCTTCATTATCCACAATGTTTTCTACAAAAAGCAAGCATACAAAAAATCATGAGCATTAGTTGATACATTAAGATCTATTGTACAGGAGAAATATTGAAGGACCCTGACGGAATTCCAAGCCCGAGATTTCTGGGATTCCTTCCAATTTGCAGGGATTCTCGGGATACTATTAGTGTCGACCCCTGGCGTAATTAAACAACGAATCGTCTATTGCTTACTAATGCACCAGTTGCTAAAACAAAATTAGGACGCTCCTATCTGAAGTTTGATCACCATCAACATACAACCTCAAGTCATTATTAGCTTATTATGATATATATACACGTCTATAAAAAACCGGACGTAGCTATTGCGAAATAAAGTATTTCAATTCAAACCAGAAAATGTTCATTTCTTTTTCCATCGTTATTACTATGTTTTAAGTTAATTTATGACAACCAAAGTAGCAAGATCGTCCATCAGCATTGAATAGTATTTTGTAGATTCTGGTCCATTAGTCTTGCGATTTGCACGATAAAAAACGAGAAAATTCGAGCACCGATTATTTACCAAAATCGAAAAAGAATGGTTAGTGGGTGACCAAATGCTTGTAGTTACAGATTTAAATAATCAATTTCGATCAAATATAACCTCCGTCGAAATGAGTCCTTCTGGTTTCAAAGGACATTTATACGTTTAGCCCCAGAACGATGTTTAAATCATTATATTGTCTTTTAAACCGAGAACCTCGAAATAATGTTTATGTAAGTAATAAATGCAGTTACGAGGTTTCGGTGGTTTGATAACGATATCATTTAATGGAGGACTTTCAACGTTGACTGAGTTATACAAAAGTGCTTTTTGCAACATACGAAACCCCGTTGAATTAATTCACTTTTTTCTTTTACGCAATCTAAAACGATAATATGAGCATGATCAGACGACTGGAATGATTCTGTCAAAATTTCATTCAAATTCGTCCATAAAAGTTGACATGTGTTTAAAAGAAATCGCATTAAAGCGGCTCTTGCACAGATTATGAAAGAAAATTTTTGGCTCCCAATTTTGAATTACTTACTGTAATGCTTTCAGACGTTTGTAAGAAGGCGATTAAGCTGATTTTGTAATGAAAATTACTGTCCATAACTTTTAAAAAAGAGAGAGAGAAAAAAAAAGCAAAAACATAAGGCGTAATGAGACGCCAAAAAAGGAAGCGCTGTACAACCCGAATGGAACCAAAATTTATCGGATAAATACGTCATCTGTCTATTGCATCGAAAATTGCCATATTTGTAGTTTCATGACGTATCTAATACGTCGCTTGCTTCCTCTAGGAATACAGTCATGATCGACATCACCAAAAGATTAAGGACCTCACCCGCTAAACCTCAACTTTTCAAAGTACGGTATAGGAAATAGTCAATTAAGTAGATTTATCACGAAGAATGAATCTTTATTGTGAAAATGACTTTAGGAAAAACAGATAATTTTCCCCTGTCAAATGTTCATGAAAATCTGTTCAAGAGCAGCTTTAAGCCCTCTTTTTTTCTATGACTCTGCCTAAAATGGAAAAAGCAGTTATATTTTCATGCGAATTTCTCTATAAATGTAGATTTGTTAATACATGAATGTGATACCAATAATAAATTACCATCGTCGGCGTGTAAAGGCAGTTTTATTGATCGCTTTTTAACCAAGATGTAACTACAAAGATTTCGTCACCCATCGACATCATCCACCAACGTCCATTTTATTGTATTGGGGTAAAAAACTCTTGGCTCGAACATCGACTACACGTATAGAACGCTAAAAACTGTAATCGATCACGTATTAATTGAAAACACCTTCTTTAAAAATTGTTCTGATTTGAAAACCATCAATGAATACCCCGTATATACGTCAGATCACATGCCCATTTTCCTGAAAATAAACATACAAGATTTAATAAATCCCAGCTTGGTGGAACATTAGACGTACCGAATAGCCTGGGACAAGTGTGATCAGAGTATGCTCGATATATATGTAGGCTATTTGGATCAAAACATCCCGTCCCTAGAGAGTGCGGAGCGTTTAAACGTCAACGAAACGTCAGACTTTATTGTCTCTAGAATCATGGAACCGTCAAATAATACCCTGCCCCAAATCCGTTTTAACAAACATGCTAAACCATATTGGTCAGCAGAATTAAAAGAGGCTCATGGTATCTCGCGATCTAAGAGAAGAACGTTGATAAATCAGGACAGGCCACGATGAATGATACCTAACTCTTATTTCCAATACAAACAGGCGAAAGATAACTTTCGTAATCTTCAGCGGCATTCAACTGCCAATTACCTGAACAAAATAGTTGATGACCTAGATCAAAGCGCTCAGACTGACCAAGGACTTTTTTGGGCCCTTTTAAAAAGGATCAAGAAAACTTCCCCTTTATTTGTATCTGAAATTAAACATGCGAACAAAACGTATAGTTCGGAAAATGTGACGGCTGGATTCGAATCATATTTTTATGATGTCTTCAACGATACGTATACACATACCAATACACAAAAGATTATAGACAAGAGGACCATGATGGTCCTAAATCGCTCCCCTGAGTATGATGGTTCATGGCTTTATGATATAAACAAAATGGCAAATCCCTCTGTCTAATTATTTTGGAGATGTTTACAGATTTCTCTTTTAATCCTAGGTATATTGATGATCCCACCATATAGCACTAATTCCTGAAAATGGTAATGCTTTGAAGTATAGACATCAATTCATACCAAGTATAAAAGCTGTAAGCCTGATGCTTTAGGAGAAGAAGGTTTTCGAAGATATCATTATTTATTCCTAACTAAAATAAGGGATTGCACAGAAAAGGGCTAATTTTTTAATTAATTTGGTAGAGGGTCAATGGCTGATGATATGTACCAAATATCAAAGCTCTAGGCTTTATGGCTTGGGAGAAGAAGATTAATCTGAAAGATTTCCTTCTTTATTTCTATGTAAAATCAGGGATCGCCCAGAAAAAGGGCTTATTTTCAGAGTATGATAATTCTTTGAAGTATTTTGGTAGAGGGTCAAAAGATGATGATGTGAACCATACATATAGGATCTAGGCATTATGGTTTGGGAGAAGAAGATTTTTAAAGATTTCCTTCTTTATTTCTATGTAAAATCAGGGATCGCCAAGAAGAGGGCTAATTTCAAAGTATGATAATTCTTTGAAGTATTTTGGTAGAGGGTCAATACATGATGATTTGTACTAAATATCAAAGCTCTAGGCCTTATGGTTTGGGAGAAGAAGATTTTCAAAGATTTCCTTCTTTATTTCTATGTAAAATCAGGGATCACAAAGAAAAGGGCTAATATTCAGAATACGGCAATTCTTCGAAGTATTTTGGTAGAGGGTCAATAGATGATGATTTGTACCAAATATCAAAGCTCCAGGCCTTATGGTTTGGGAGAAGAAGATTTTCAAAGATTTCCTTCTCTATTTCTATGTAAAATCAGGGATCACTAAGAAAAGGGCTATAATTCAGAATATGGTAATTCTTTGAAGTATTTTGGTAGAGGGTCAATAGATGATGATTTGTACTAAATATCAAAGCTCTAGGCCTTATGGTTTGGGAGAAGAAGATTTCCTTCTTTATTTCTATGTAAAATCAGGGATCATTTAAGAAAAGGGCTAATTTTCAGAATACAGTAATTCTTCTAAGTATTTTGGAAGAGGGTCAATAGATGATGATGTATACAAAATATCAAAGCTCTAGGCCTTATGGTTTGGGAGAAGAAGATTTTTAAAGATTTCCTTCTTTATTTCTATGTAAAATCAGGGATCGCCCAGAAAAGGGCTTATTTTCAGAGTACGGTAATTCTTTGAAGTATTTTGGTAGAGGGTCAATAGATGATGATATATACCAAATATCAAAGCTCTAGGCCTTACCATTTGGGAGGAGAAGTTTTTTCACTCCGTTGCCATGGCAACCAAAGTTCTTCGTGGATTTCAATTCTTTGAAGTTTTTTGAAAGAGCATGACCTAAGGATCATTTCTGTGAAGTTTTGTTGAAATTCCATGGTTAGTTTAGTAGGAGAAGATTTTTTTGTAAATGTGAACGGACGGACGGACGATGGACGATGACCGATCACAATAGCTCCCCCAGAGCACTTCGTGCTCAGGGGAGCTAAAAAGATATACAAGGCTCTATGCTATCAAGCAAGTTTATTTTCCCGATATTAAAACTAGAAAGGGACTTTAATCTTGTTGAAATTACAGAGGTCCTCAAAGGCCTGCAGAGGGGGAAAACCCCTTCCCACGATAATATATGCAACGACCAATTGTCAAAGCGCTTGTCACTTTATTCAACAAAATACTACGACATGAAATGGTGCCGGACTCCAGGCGTAGAACCTTAATTCTTAATTGTACCGATTTATAAAGGTGGGGGTGAACCAAAAAACGACCAAACAAGTTATAGGCCAATATCACTAGTTCCGACGTTTTGTAAAATATTTGAAAAACTTCTAGTTGACAGAATATACTCTACTCTCCTTCGTAGCGGCGTTTCGTTCCCATCTAGTCAACAACAAGGCCTAAGCTGCACTACAACAGCTTTCTGTCTTCAAGAGGTATTAAATGACATAGCTGATCTTAATAGCCAGGCGTTTGTCGCTTTTTTATACTTTAAATGCGCCTTTGATAGCGTTTGGCATAGTGCGCTCTTATCCAAACTGCGTAGACTAGGTATTACGGGTAAATTATGGAAAATAATTCGCGACTCGTATAACCGCCAGAATGTCGCATTGTTATAAATGGCAAAACGTCACACTCAGTACAAATAACACGCGTTGTACGCCAAGGAAGTGTTGCTTCAACTTTTTATTATTTAGTTTTCATCAATGATTTATTAATCGAATTAGAAAAGCCAAAGCAGAGTTTACGCCTTTACTCCGGTATTATCGCACACTATGGTAACCCTGCGTTCGCTGATGATCTCGCCGTAATTTCACTATCCCCCGATGCCCTTCAAATTTTACCCGACATTCTCTACGGGTATTCCTTTCGTTGGAGATTCGAGGTTAACTGTTCTAAATCCTGCGTTGTTGTTTTCAACCAAAGAACGAAAACTAACCCGTACGTATTTATGCTTGGCGACTCTTATATAAAGCAAACAGACTCAGCGGTACACCTGGGCATAAGACAGGAAAGCTCACTATCCGTTAAACAACGTGTGACAGAACGTTGTCAAAAGGCCAAAAGCGCCTTTTACGCATTGTCCGAGCTTGGAATGAAACCAAATATATTAAACCCACTAACTTCAGTTCAACTCTACATTTTAGTAATCATACCCATTGTTCTCTACGGCTGTGAGCTGTGGAATGATCTAAAAGGCCCCGAGATTAGAATGCTTAATACATTTCAACATTATATACTTAAACTTATTTAGGGTTTCCACATAAGAGTACGGTATGATATGTGTGAGTCGATGTTGGGCCTTAATCGTATCACGGCTACAATTGATATGCGTAAACTTATGTTTCTGTATAAGATATTATCTCTAAATGAAAACGCACTATGTAAACGTCTTTTCCTAAGAAAGTTTTTCCAATTCATGTACAATCCAAGACAGATTACTAAAGGATTCGTTCCTGATATTTGTTGCATACTAGCCAAATATAACCTTAATTTCCTACTGAATTTGTATTTCAATGATAATTGTTTCCTACCTACTAAACAAATATGGCGCCAAATTGTTGTCCGAGCAGTAAAAGAAAAAGAGTCCGATGAATGGTTGATGCGCATTCGATCGGCTGACTTCTCCACATGCTCACGGCTGCACAGGTCGATTGAACCATGTTCCCTTTATCATTATGCAGCGAGATTGTCGCCTCATAAGATAGTTTGTAGCTAAATAATTATGGATCGCGGATAGTATTTCAAACTTATCATTTTGTTTCCATTTACTACACACATATATGCCATATCATTATTGTTAAAAATTGCTTGTTCAATTAATCTCCTCTGGAGGAAATAAAGTGAAAGAATGAACAGGTTGCTGTAGACAGATTATTTTTCATGGGGTTGCTTATCAAATCTTTATCATTCTTCATTTACAGTATCGGGCTGCTTGTTGCATAGGCTAGATTTTATTTTCAGTAGGCCGCTGGTTAATTACTTGTGTGTTTGCCGCTGCAAATTTAAAGCCTGACAGTCCGGAACAAGTTGTGATTCTCTTAATTAAAAGTTCAAATCTGCCGAATACAGATTTTATTTTCACGATATACCAGTCTTCTAGTCTAATCATTACTATTTTTCAAGTTCCAGACTCTCAGGCTTAAAATTTGTTAGATAGTGATTATATTTCTACGCTGTTAGACTGATGATTTTTACCTTTTTTTTCTAACTAAAAGTTCCAGGCTGCCAGGGTACATGATGCATATTTAATTTTCACACTGCTAGGCTTTCAGGCTGCTAAAAGTTGTTATCTTAACTCTTTCCTGGACAAACCCGGGATTTTATGTCACTGTGATTTTTATACTTGAGAAAACATTGTGGAAAAAGGAGTAACAAGCAATTTCTCCTTTTCGAATAATATTTTCTACCACATAGGATGGTTTCATATCAAATTGCATGCATTTTTCATTGTCGTCTGCAACCTCTTTCAAATTGGACCAGTCTAAAATTTCATAAAACAGGAAAGGGTTAAGCTGACAATTTTAGGCTGCAAGACTGATAGATACATATTTTACGATGTTAGGCTGCAGGTAAAACCCTTGTTATTTTTAACAGTTTGAGGTTACCAGGCTGCATGATACAGATTTTGTTCAAGCTGCCATTCTACTAACCTGCTGGTCACATCCTTGTATTTGTAAAGGTCCTGATTGTTGAATGCATATTTCACATTTACATACTTGGTTGCTTTAAATACAAAGTCTGTCAGGGTCCCAGTCTGCTGGATACAGATCTTATTTTCAACGCTGCCGGACTGCTGTTCATATTTTTGTAGCCGCCGCCAAAGCGCAGTTGCTAGCACGTCAGACTCCTAATCTTCAATCATGGGTTGTCATGGGTTCGATCCCCGGCGGCGGCACATTTGTCTCTCACCAATGGGTGGAAAATAGTAAACCTAAGTGGGATAGCAGCTAGAGGCTAGGAAAGGATGTAGTGGTAGTACTGGTGTGGCAATACCAGGAATCCATTGTTAGGTCTCCATCCGCCGCGATAAGACTGAATTACTATTAAAAGCAGTGTTAAACCCCATTCAATCAATCATATTTTTGTTACTTTTCATTTACAGTTTCAGGCTGCACGTGTACAGGGCGACCAGGCTGCTGTATGGTTACAGTGAAATAATACAGTATCCTTCTAGTGTTCAACACGGATTTTTTAGATGGGAATCAAGACGGAACACCTGCAATGAAATTTAGAAATCCCTTCTTGAAATGAGGAGTCCCTACAAATTGATGACTTTGGGGTGTGATTAACGACGCAAATCAAAATTCAATCCATTGTATATTTAAACCAGTTATTTTTTTTCATTATAAAAGGGTCGTCTAGCCCTTACACCTTCTGATTCCCAACGAGTAATGGCTTGGTCAGGTTCAAACTCTCCTACTTCTGTTCCCACCATACCGATTAACATGAGGTCACTTAGGTTACTGTCATTTAGTCTGGACCTTAGTCTGAACTGTTTTCTGAACTTCATCCAGTAAAAAGGTGAAAATGCTAATTATTCTTTTTCAACATAAGAATTAAAAAGAATAAATAACTTTTTTGGAATCCAGGTTTAATTGAAATTCTATAACAAATGATAGATGTACCAACATAACAAAATACCTCGAACATCCTCTCTCCGCAACCATAGAACTTAACGGTAGACTCGACTGATTTTTTTTATATCTTCCTCGTCATAATTTCTTACAATGACCAAACAAGACATAGACAAATCTTACAATCAAGCAAATAACAGAGGAAATGAACAAAACACAAGTTGGGGTCTAAATGATAAATTTTAACACTTTCTGTTGGTTTCATCAGACACATTACCACAACACCAGAATTATCTTTAGTGGATTTACAAGATTTTGGCAAAAACATATAAAAAATGTGACCCTTTACTCGAAATATTAAATTGGTCAAGATTCAAAAGGTGTATTGCAAACACATTTAAATTGATTCATTTTACAGATATATCTGTCTGGGTAGAAAATATAATCTGAAAGGAAGAAATTGGTTGCTACATAATTTTTTTCCAACGATGCTTTGCTAAGCTATTAATTTGATAAATGTAAAAAGGTAGGTTTATGAGAAATTTAGTTAAACTACATTTTGTAGCTAAAATAATTGATTACCTCTTATATACCTAAGTTACCATCTACAAGATGAAGATACCCAGCAAACCGATTGTCAACAGCGTTAATTATACTTTGAAGAAAGGTCCTCTTGATATCTGGTTAAGATTGCTCTTGGCGACCCCAGCTCATTATACACATCAGTTTGAGTAGAACTCGTTCCCTAGATCACCTCATTTATCTTGCTTAAGCAGTTTACAACGTCCGAGAGAAAACATAACCAAATTGTCACCTCCTTATCCCTCCTTAAATTATTAGCTTTTGCTACGGAGTCCTTTCTATGTGCAGCATTACATTGATTTTGTATCTACGTTATTGCTTTTCTAAAGGGAGATTCCAAACCTGTCATCTATGGGTGGATAATCATAAATCTTAGTGGGATGAGCGGCTGGAGGCCCGAAAAGGATATAGTGGTAGTACTTGTGTGAGTGATATCAGGAATCCATGGTTAGGTACTCCAGTCGCCGCGATGGAGGCTAAGAAAGGATGTAGTGGTAGTACTGGTGTTAGAAATACCAGGTATCCATTATGAAATGCTACAGCCGCCGCGGTATGACTGAAATACTATTAAAAGCGTCGTTAAACCCCATTCAAACAATCAAAACTCCAGCCGCCGCGATATGACTGAAATACTGTTAGAGGAGATGTTAAATTTCATTTAATCAATCAAAGAGATACCTAAAATAAAATTAAATTACTGATAAAAGTCATGATCAATTCTGTTTACATGTTTGATTTTTTAGCTCACCTGAGCACAAAGTGCTCATGGTGTGCTTTTGTGATCGTTGAATTTGCGTCGTGCGGTGTCAACAATTGAAGTGTTTACACTCTAAGGGCAACAGTTTTGTCCAAATCTTCTTGAAACTTGGTCAGAGTAATTGTTAGGTCATGAGGATGAACCCTATTGATTATTGGAAGGATCTTTCCGAAAACACAGAAAAAAGGGGCCCTAATGACAATTTCTTTGTTTACTTTCTAGAGGCCACAATTTTGGCCCAATCTTCGTGAAAATTGGCCAGAATAATTATTAGGTCACAAGGATAATCCCTATCGATTATAGGAAGGTTCTTTTTAAAAGCACAGGAAGGGGGATTTTAATGACAATTTCAATCGTCATGAAACATGGTCAGGATAATTGCTAGGTCATAAAGATTAACCTTATAGATTATTGGAGGGTCCTATAGGAAAACACAGGAAAATGGGCCATACTGACAATTTCTCTGTTTAAAATATAGAAGACACAGTTTTGGCTCAATCTTCGTGAAACTGGTTAAAATTTTTCGTCCCAAGTTGCATTTTTTAACAACAGACACTTCAGGTGAGCGATCTAGGACCATCAGGGTACCCTTGTTTTTATTCGTGATCGTCATCTTTGTCACGTTGTTTGTTTATACCTGTTTAAGGTGCTCGGTGGTAGCTTGCTTTCCATACGAAAGATTTTAATGGCCCTCTCGGTATGTGGCAGCCACCTCGTTCCACCAACTCTTATGGGGATCCCCATTTTCATTCCAAATGAATCGAAAGAAGCTTTCAAGTTAAGTGGCCTGTATCTGAAGATTAAAATAATAAAAACAAGAGCACCGCCTACAGGTGCCTACGCTCGGCTGTGCTTGATAATGGACAAATGCATCTTTTATCATCCCCCTTGATAGTATAGGCTGTTCTTTAGATAGTGAACAAGTGTGCAAAGTTTCAAGTGAATGCCTTGAATAGAACCAAAGATATCACAAAATGTCAAAGTTTTCGCACGCCGCGGACGACAACGACACCAAGGCTATCGCATTTCCTCTGGTTTTCTTCGAAAACAGCCGAGCTAAAAATGATGAGACAAAATGAATTACTGTACACTCCGAATATGTTAGCAAACGGTTGTAAATAAACTTACTTGTAGAATAGGTAGACATTCAACAATAAGGCTTCACATTTCAGGTGAACCTCTGATGTAAGTTTTTTTTAATCGCATCTTTGTAGCTTAACTCTAATCTGAATTAAAAGCAAAGCATTTTACCTGAATCACTGTTAACAACACTTTTAACCTATTACGACAGAATTCCTCATTTTGACACCCCTCAAGAAAGGAGAATAAGGAAAACATCATGGAAATTAAAGTAATTGCTTGTTACATGGAATTATTTCACTTCCCACAATATTTCATACCAAAATAAAAAAACACCTCTAATTCGTCAGCCTTAAATTGTTTTTTTTTTTTTTTTTTTCATTTTGGCCAAGTTTACAATTTTGTCGTCTGTTTATGTGTAACAGGAATACGTATACAAAATAAAAATTAATGAGCAAAAACAGTCTCAAAATCAAAGCGCTGAAAGCGCTGAGAGCTTGAGATATATACACAGGAGATATATAATATGGGAAGAAAAGTTTGATTGTCGGATTATCGGAGGTGCCACTTTCTACCCAAATCTACTGTCGATTATGCGAAGATCTGCCAATTTGTGCGCTATGGGACACAACCTGCCCGCAACAATTTTCATCCCTTTGAGGTATTGTAACGATATATTTACATGTATATATCGTTATCGATATTTTTCACCCGATCAGAATGCTTTGAAGGAATCTGATAAAGGCCACCCAAGGATCCTTCCTGTGTTTTTAGGTTGAGTTGGGTTAAATTATGTTCAGTACTATCTGAGAAGAAGATTTTTAAAGTAAAAGTTGACGGACGGACGGATGACGGACACCACATCATGACAAAAGCTCGTTGGCTTTCAGCCAGTGGAGCTAGCGATAGAGAGCTAGAGAGTGAGAGAGATGGGGGAATGGAGCGTGTAGCTATGTTCGAACTAGGAGGCTCTGGCGTGCGATTTGAGTATTCTACCACACGGACCAATTTCGTTATGTAAATAGGCGCTTTATAATCTCCAGATTAAAGAGAGCGAGAGAGGGCGGGCGGTCGTTTACTAGGTTAACATGATTATGTACACCTCTCAAAAGCGGTATGTAGACGTTGAATCCTTTGGGTAGAATTCGGAGGTAAAAATATATATACACAAAGTCCGAGCACGACCTGTTTTCAGACAGTGCGAATATGATCCTATGAATGACCAATTAATTTGTTAAACAAGACATTCCAATCGTGCGTAAAACCGACAACTTCGCCTATCAGCTTCATACAGCAACTTCGTCTAACCGGACCGTTTTTAACATTGTTACTCTAGAATAAGTAATATTATTTTGATATAAAACAAACACCTTATTCTTTCTTAACAATATGATATGATTATAGATGTTTAATAATTCAATATATTATATATCTCCTTTCTTTCTTTCCATTCACTCGTCAAGTTTTGATAATTTTGCCAAATTCAGAACACTCACACGAAAGTACTGTAAATCAAGCCGACAGATTTCAATGAGTCATATCTCGCCATTAATCTATGGTCAGATCCGATGTACTTTTCATTCGACAGAAAATTACATTGATTGCGGTAGATGTTTTTACATTATGTTTTCACATTAAACTCATTAAACTGAATTTGTAGCATTGTAACTTTAGCCTAAGATTGCTTACGCAATCTCAGGCTAAAAATCAACCATTGTGTTTTCGAAGAAAATGTACATTGTTCACTTACCTTAGGGCAGAACAGTGTATTGTAAACGCATATAGTTTTACAATATGCTGCCGTAGCTTCTTCTCCATCTCATTGATTTCGCCAATCATGGCTAAACTGGTTCCGTACAAAAGTGTGATCCTAGGTCTGATCATATGGCTCAAATCGGTGTGGTTGGGTGTTTGAGTTTGGACCTTGCTCCCCCGCTATGACTCCGACTGGGCTCAAAGCTGGTACGTAGTTATAGGTATTGGGGATCCCTAAGAGCAAGCACAAATCGGAGCCGCGCCCGTCCTGGTTCCGAAAAAAAAAAAAACACACACACACACACACACACAAAAAAAACCCGATACTATATCGGGGTATAATGCATATACTTATAAAAAGTGGGTTTTGGTTTGGATTTTGCTCTGCCGCTTTGACTAAGATCGAGCTCAAACTTGGTACGTGATAGGTATTGGTGTCCCTACGCGCATGGAAAAAATCAGAGCCACGACTGAACTGGTTCTGGAAAAAAAATCGATCTTGCATCTTGCTTAAATGCAAATACTTAAAGAGTTGATTTTGGTTTGGATTTTGCTCCGCTGCTATGACTACCATTCAGCTCAAACTTGGTCCGAAGGTAGGTATTTGGGGTCCCTAAACGCATGCACAAGACAAGAGCCATGGCTGCCCTAGTTCCGGAAAAAAATTCGATCCTAGATCGGGTTAAAATGCAAATACTTAAAGATAGGGTTTTGGTTTGGACCTTGCTCCGTCGCTGTTACTCCGTTAAAGCTCATACCTGGTACGGAGGTAGGTATTTTGGGTCACTACGCGCATGCACAAAATCGGAGCCGCGGCTAAACTGTTTCCGGAGAAAAGTACATCCTAGGTCGGGGTAAAATAGCCAAAATCGTTGTGGTAGGGGATGAGGTTCGGACCTTGCGCCACCGCTATGACTCCGACTGAACTCAAACTTGGTACGGAGGTAGATATTTAGGGTCCCTAAGCGCATGCACAAAATCGGAGCTGCAGCTGCCCTCGTTCCAGAAAACGATACTAGATCGGGGTAAAAATGCTTATAAAGGTAGGTATCGACGTTTTTTTCATGTCACAGATTTCAATCATTTTTATTTCCTCTAATAAACTATTTGAAAACAATATGCCGAAAAGTAGTTTTGCAAAATATGAGGTCGCTTATCAGAAAAAAGCAGGGTATTTCCCTATTAGCCTACGTAGGCTATTAATCTATTTTTAGATTAATCCGAGACAGTTACGAAGATAATAGGGCATTCACGTGGCGCGAACCTTGCATCTAGTTCAAATTACATCAAACCAACGTCATCGTTACGTCATCAGGAGTAATGTTCGCTAGCTGGTCTATAAAGATCAGTCCTTTCGTGTGACATAATTTAGGACGTTGGCTGTTTCGCTAGTAAATTTGTTACCTTCATTTGACTTGGTCATATGCAAATGAGGTCTTCCGATGTCGACAGCCGAATTCCGTGATATCTAAAAATAACCTGGAATTCCGCTGAACCTTTCCGATATAACCAGAAAAAGCCACTTTAGGTCTATTAGATAACCACCAAGACAATACCTGACCTAACTTAAAGTATTATATGTTCGTTTGAGTCTATTTTTCGGCACTTGGTAATTTTCTTATCTAGGTTTCAGAAACATCGATACCTCCCTTTAACACACATAGTAAATTAATTTATGCCTTTTTGTTTTTGGGTGAGGTTGTTGTATGATACCTTGAGTCGTTCACTTGTAAATGCACGTATACCTATGGGCGTTAGAATATCTTGAAATGACCCCTTGTCACATTGTCAACCCGATGTTACTTCAACAAATTGAAATGGTCTATTATTCGTGCCCCCAGATCCCGGCGACACTAAATGCCACCTGTTTTATGATGGTAATATGTGATGGTACAATTTTGAGGATCGGATTTACCCAGCTGGGTGTCAGCCCGAATATCTTGACGCAGAGTGATCAATTTCCTAACGGCACAGGTCTGACCGTGCCGCCTCAATACAAACCAAGCACTGATCATCGGTTAGGCCGAATCTTAGGCGTGGCTTCTTCTGACAATGTTCTGGAAGCGTTGCTCATTATCACTGTTACGGTCACGTTGTGCAAACTGATGCTACGCCGGGTAGTCCGGGCGATCGGCAGCAATGGCGAATTTAGTATTCAAATAAACCGGGGATTCAAGATTACGGTCGTTTTTCTAATATAACAAAAGTTTTATCGAATTTCCACAAGAAAAGAAATGGAGTATGCTACAGACGAGGGAGTGTTCAAACGACCCCTCAATCCATTACCAGACGACAACTTGGCTATGGTACAGATCTAAACAGGTTGCAGCGACATTTAAAGTTTTGAAATAAGTACCAAATATGGTAGAAAACATTGTGAGAAAACACAATTGTTAGACTGAGCAATTTCTCTCATCTGAGCTTCTCAATTTCTCATTTTCCCACTAAGTTTCCCGGCGTCAGATTGGGTCATTGAGTGGTATGGAGAGGGGGTGCAGACGTCAATTCAAATTACGTTTGAATGCGGAAATAAGGCACCTAATAGGGCCTGGTGAGAAAAAGTCTTTTGTACATGCAATTTCTATTTTCCCACAGAGTTTTCCATAATTATTTTTCTTCATGGCGCCAGAAAGAGAGGTTGGACAATGAATAAACAAACATACACATGTGGTTAAACGAAACACTCACTTCGTCATGAGACAAATTTATCCGCTTCAAACTTTCTGTGGGCAACGAAGTCTTATTCTATTGGCTACACATTCTTCTGATTGGCTCTTGATTGGATCAAAATTACCAAATCAGCTTCAGTGGAATCATGATGTCATGTTCGAATTCTTACAAAATCATCTATATGCAAACTTATCCAAAAATTATTTGAAATTTAAACAAATTTAGGTTCCCTTTCTTTGTTTATATATACATATAAACAAAATATAAAAAGTATAAAACATTTTAGGTGATTCGAAACTAAAAAAAACACAATACTTTTATGTTATTGTCACGTGACATTTATTTATATTTTTCGCAACGAAAATAAATTTTCGCAGACTGACAGCTCTAGTGACACAGTTTAGCTGTTTAGGAAACGCACTTACTGAGAGTTTTAGTCAATGTTAATCATAGGGCGTCAGGTAGGTCAACGTTTTCGCCATTTTCAAATTGTTTGGCATTCGATTATTTTCTGTAAGAGAAGCAGCAGTGCTAAGGTTACCAGTGTACCAAACTGAGGTGATACTACCTAATTACTTTAACCTTGCTATCAATATAAGTGTCAGTGTCACGCTGATGGCTTAATAGCTGTCATCCGACCCTTAATATTGTAGAGAGTCTACTCACTGTGCTTTGGCCAGCAAGCTGCGAATCGCCAACATCTAAGTTACGAACATGTTTCTGGTCTGAGAGGTTGTCTTCAAGTGCACAGGGTCTCGGGAAAACATAGCCCTTTAGACAACTGTGAAAACGCAAGGTGGGCTACCCTCTTCTCATTGGCTGAGCCCTAATTGTTTATCTGGTGAATTCCTTCCCTAATTGGCTAGATGGGAAATCCTTACGGAATCCACCGATACTACAATATTTAATAAACAACATAATGATCCATTTCATTTTGTACGACTTCAATAAGACCTCTACAATGTAGCTGTGATGTCATAGCCCTCTTTCTTGTGATCTGCTGGCAAGCAGATTAGCAGAAAGAGGGCTGCAATATTACACCTTAATACGTACATGATACGTAGAATAGCAAATCAGGGACAAACACACAGCAACAACATCAGTAAACTTAAGATGGCACATCAAAGCACTTGTTATCTCGTACTTGAAAAAATGGCATTTACAGTAGTGAATATTTGAAGATAAAAGAGCACAAGCATAGTCACTCTGATGTACAAAATTGACCAATCACTGGCTCCATCCACTTATCCGTTGGCCTTGCCCATATGAGTACGACAGGAAGTTCCACTTTGATATTAAAAGGCATTATTTTGCAAAATTGTAGCATGTAACAAAAACGAAATAGTTGGTTGGCAAACTAAATGTAATTATAGCTTAATAAGCTGTAGTTACAATATTTAAGTTGCATAAAGAACCAAGTATAATAAAGTATTATTGCTTCTAAAAAGTATTTTCTCCTTTTCCCAAAACATTTTTCTGTCATTATAGCAATGTTTTGAGAAATCACGTTGTTAATAAAATTTTATAGTTCTTTTCATAGCGGTGTCTTGGAAAAGATTATTTAAGAAAGTGCATATACTAAATTTCAGAAATATAATTCTTTTAAGAGCTGAGTAAAATAAAAGCTATATTTGTATAGAGTGGCCTGCCAGTAATACCCGAAAGGGGAGTTGGGCAGTATATATAGATAGATAGATAGAGTGGGCCTTTTTGGACTAGGCCTTTCTGATCAGTTGTAAAAGTGGGCCTTTTGTCACTGAACCTTTTTGACCCTAATTCCATAAATCCAGGTTAACACTGTGGCCCAAAGTGAGTCAATATAAGGTATTATGCCCGTAATAATGGACCTTAAACTATGTCCACAGAATCCCGCTTTTTACGCACCTCTTGAAAAAAGCTTTGAAAAACATTGTGAAAAATGAAGAAATTGCTTGTATCAATCAGTTTCTTCATTATCCCGATACTTTCAGCCCCAGAAGACAAATATATTCCATCAACTTGAAATTGTTGTCTACAGCATCTTATAATTCGGACGGGTCTAAGAATTTGTTGTGTGGAAATGGGTTTAACTTGTAATCCGCAGGGGCACACAAATCTAAGTTACCTACATACACAATAAGTGATATTGAATGTGTCTATGAGTTGAGTTTTTAATAGACGGACAACTGTTAAACAATATGTGCAAAACTTTTGAGAGGGGATATGGAAAGAAGGAACTATCAATAGCTCTTGGCTTTCTCTTCTGTAAAGTATTACAGACATTATGAGGGCCTAACTCAGTCTGAAATACCCACAGCTGAAATTGTTGATTTATAAATACGGAAGTTATCGATTCTTTCTCTTTATGGTAAACAATAACTTATCTATTGTGCTAAAATTGTACTGTTTTTAAAAACCATAGTTACGAGATTATTGGTAGCTTTGGGCCGAAATTTGGATTTTACCTTTTCCATTTAGCTAATAGTTTACTGATTTTATTGTACATATTTGTAAGAAGAAAAAAATAAAGGAAGAGAGAGAGAAAAAATAGAAAAGGAAAAGAGAGAAATGGAGGGCGAGAAAGTGAGAGAGAGAAAGACAGACAGAGAGAGAGTAAGATAGACAGACACAGAGAGAGAATAAGACAGACAGACAGACACAGAGAGAGATGGAGAGAGAGAGATGGGCGTTATGATGATTTTGTTGAATTCCCCGTTTTTCCACTATGTTTTAAGCCACATTAATTTCAAGCAAAATAGAAGTCGTTTATTTCTGCTTTAATTCATTTGTCAAACCAGAAGAGGAGAAACTAGTTCTAATCTACCACTAGCATGATGCACCGTGAAATAATTCTCCGTCCAAGATGTTCAAGTTCAAAAACAGTTAATGTGAGTTACAAGTATTAAAGTAGATAATCCAATCAAATCATCTTTATATTTAGCTTATAACGGTTTTCCAAAGTCTGGACCTCCATTTTCCTTTTACTCAAAGTTAAAAATTTCTTAACTTGTAATTCTACTCATTCAACGTAACTTTAAAGGAATCTAGTGATTAAAGCATTATGGCATATACAGAAAAAGATCTTCCAGACCCAACATTCAAAGAAATTCAGATGTTCCTGTATTGACAGGTATTAGAATTTCTTATTACCAAGAATGTTCAGTATTATATGCGTCCAGCCAAGTTAAAGGAACATTTGGGAAATAGGGTCACCGACTTAATTTCGAAAACTTGGACACTAATCGCTCCATGGTCGCAATTAAAAATACAGATGCCAGTTTAAGTTAATAGAATTTTTATAATTAACTTTTCTTCAAATAATTCTGGGTAGAAAGTAATTCGGAATATGAAGAAATTGCTTCTAACAATTACAATAAATTGAGTTGATAAGTTTATGTGAGAGTTCCGACTCATGTGAGCATTATTATGAAAGACCCTATAGGCTACATATGTACATGATTTTTATGAATTTCTTCATACAGATGAGGAAAAGATGACGGACAAAGATGATGATATGAGCAATAGTTCAAGAAGTATGTCCAGCGTTCTGTCAGATTCATGGTCATTGGTCAACACAGACGGAGATATTGCAGTAAGATTTTGTGGTCAAAATTTAACACTTGTCAGGCTGAATCTGGCATATCCCTGTATTGGCAGGAGGTACAAACAAAGATCAGTAAGCTCAAAAATTAACCCATTACCAGACAACAAATTTTTAGACTGGTCCAAAGTTAAAGAAGTTGCAGATGACAATTTAAAGTTAATGAAATTTTGGAGTGTTTCAACTTTCTGCTTGTAACAAGGAATTTCTTCATTTTCCACAACTTTCTAAAGCTTTTTCCTTGGGGCATCTAAAGGCATCACTGAGTGAGAATGGGTTAAGTCACTGTCAGGGTTGTGTATGAAATCTAATTGTATAAATAGATAAAGACTTTCAACTAGTACTTTCAGTCCTTTTTAGACAGGTCCTGATTCCAAAGAGTTGCAGACAATGTAGTGGTATTACTGGTGTAAGAAATACCAGGAATCCATTGTTAGGTGCTCAAGCCGCTGCAATATGACTGAAATACTGTTAAAAGCGGCGTTAAACCAAATTTTCTATCTCGGTAGAAAACAATGTGGAAAATACAGAAATTGCTCGTAACAAGCAATTTCTATATTTTAAATATTGTTATTCAGAACAGCTTTCTTGGTGGGGAGGGGCATAAAATGGAGGGAATTAGGGGGAATGGGTCAAGAGGACTCCGCTGTAAATATACATATTGACAGTACTAGATATACTCATAGGTAATAACCGTATATGATGAAAATCATTATTTGTAAAGTTCAATAATATTTTTTTAAGTAAGATTTTCTAAGTATTTCATGGACATTAACACAGGATGATGACAGTTGCAGTACGACTAGTTCTGTCGAGGTTGTGGATGATGACGGGGAAGAGGAAGACCAGCAATCACAACTGACGTCCCTCAGTACCAGTCCTAGTATGGCTACACCTAAAGGACCCATGTTTGTTCTGCGCTTATCAAGTCATGATGGTATGGGCACATTCAGAAATGATCTTAGTTGTCTCAATACCCTTGCCTGCTAAAGGGTTTTAATCCAATCCCTCTCAGTCCTTCTTTTTTATGCTCTTCTAAAAAGAAATTTGGGAAAACATAGTGGAAAATGAAGAAATTGCTTTTTATAAGCAATTTCTTCATCTATCACAATCATGGTTTATTCTAGGATTTCAAAAATGTGGGTGAATTAAGTGCAGAATCTACACAGTTGAGAAATGTTTGGTATTTCATGCTTTGTTTTTAAGAAAATAATCCCCCATCAATGTTGAAAATATTGGTGTTCTTTGAAAAAGTGGGGGCACTCCTCAACCCCCCTGCCTAGAATGAGAAACACTGTACAATGTTTTCTACCCCAATATACAATATTTTAAAGATTTCAATTACTAAAAGTTGCATGATTTTGGGTCAGTCTAAAATTTTGTCATCTGTTAATGGATAAAAGGTTAAGAGTTTTGTATCAGTGAATGCATGTTTGTTTTTGAGACATTCAGGTCTTAAACCATGAACTATGTATTGATTGATGGATTTAACCAATTACCAGATTACACAATTTTAGTATGGTCCTCATTGAAAGGGGTTGCCGACGATTATTTGAAGTTGATAGAATTTTGAATATCTTGGTCTTTCTAGGTTGTAAAAAATATAAGTGGTGAAATTGCTTGTAAGCAAGAAAGTTGCCCTCCCTTTACCCATTCCCACTCAGTGACGCCTATAGACACCATCAAGGAAAAAAGCTTTGGAAAACATTGTGGAAAATGAAGAAATTCTTCATTTTCCACAATGTTTTCTACCCAGAAAGCTTAAAAAATCCAAAATTTCATTAACTTTAAGTTGTTGTCTGCAATTATTTTCATTCTGGGCCAGTCTAAAATTTCACCGTCTGGTAATGGGTTAAGAAGAATGCAGAAGAAGTAAATCTTTGCCAATTAAAGTTCGGTCTATATAAAAGAAGACTAGATATCTGTATGGTAGGTATATTTGGGCTGGTTGGCCAATAGACCTTTTCACGCAAAGTGCCAGATGACTAAAAAATCTGTATCCATGAAACGCTTTGAATGATAAACAACAACAACAAATTTCCACTGTGGGAAGGATTCACTTATGGTTTGGTTTTCTGCAAGTCTTATATCAGAGCATCTAATTATTTAAACTTCATTGTACAATAAAAAGCATGAGCTACACAATGTACAAAATGCATAAGAATTTGTTTATTACAATATTGTTACAATATTAAATAATTCCCCTTTTGCCCCATATTTTCAGTATTGTTCTTCAGGAGTACCCCATATTAACGACCTTAAAGAACAAAGGATGTTTTGTTTCATGATCTAGTTTTCACCACATACAATAAAATGTATGATATTACTCAGTATATTATTTATGTTCAAACAAACACCTGTAATGAATGAATGCGTTGTCATGAAAGGTCATCAAACTTTTTTTCTCCAGTGACCGCCTTGTATTGTATCATATTGACTCCATGATCTAGTAATAAGGTTAGGTTTTGGAACCTACCTCACAATGTTTTGTAGAGAAAAAAGAAAATCCATTCAATGTTAATCAGCATATTCACTTTATTTCACTGTGGAAAATGCTTTGAAAATATACAGTATGCCATGATATATATATGTGCTGATAGAACACAACGTCTTGTTGGACTTTGAACAATTGAACGAAAATCAGAATTTGTGGCATATCAATTGAAACATAAAAAGATAAGACATATATCATCAAGCGATAAATTTTACTAATTAAATGCAAGAGGGTACTCTTTTGTTATTTGGCTGTTTTGTGACATGTTGCTGGTTACATAACCCTGTATATACTGTGTTATACCGAAGGGAACCCTTTACATCAAGGTTTTTAGCCAATTATTCTTCTGATCAGCTCTCTCTAATTTTCAGCATTATATTTATTCATTTCTATTTTTCACACTTTTCTAGGAACTCATAACATCTTCATCATCAAACGATTTCTTGTACTCACTCCTCGTTTTCACATTTAAAAATAAACTTTTTAATTTCTTGTATGGGACTTTTGTATGAAAAGTGGATTATTTTAATCCAGAGAATATTATTCCCTTCTTCAAAATTTCTATTATTACAATGATGCAAATGTCAAAAGACTGACATCCAGTAGTGCATGTGTGTTTTACACTAAGAGAGAGAGACAAATTCTCTATGATGACTGATGAGAGAGAGAGAGAGAGAAAACATACAAACAGAAATTTTTAACCCTTCTCATGCTGAACCCGGAATATTCCTGTTTTGGCAGGAGGTGTAGACTAAGATCAGACTGCACTTATGTGCAGGCTGATCTTAGTCTACACCCTCTGCTTGTACCTTTCCTGCCAGAGTTGTTTATGAAGTTGATTTCTAAAAGAAATACTGATTTTTTAACAAAAAGTTCTATCAGTGCTTTCAGCCCTTTGATTTGACAGCATTTCAGTAAGGTAATTGATACAGCATGACAAGGGTTAAAAACAAGTTGATAAGCTTATACTTTGTAACAAGGATACTTTTTTAGCTCCACTGACAAGCGATTGTTATGGCATTGTCTTTTGTTATGTGCACATGCATCTATCTGTATGTCCATTAACGTTTAAACTTTTCTTAATAAATATTCTCCTCAGAAACTAAAAGTTAGGTTTCAACCAAACTTTACAGGATTGTTCCCTAGATGGTCCTCAGATTCCTTCAAATAACTACATTCTCTAAGATCTAAAAGAAAAAATGCACTTGAACCATTGTCAGTCAACAAAATTTCAGACTGGTCCATGTGGGAAAATATTGCATGTAATGATTTAAGTTGAGGAACTTTAAAGGGAGGTATCCATATTTCTGAAGACTAGATAGGAAAAATTTCCCAATTGCTTATAAATATGCTCTAACGAAATATTAACCCTTGTCATGCTGAACCCGGAAGATTCTGGTTTTGGCAGGAGATGTAGACCAAGATCAGCCTGCACATAAGTGCAGTCTGATCTTGGTCTACATTGCCTGCTTGTACTTTTTTGTCAGATTTGTTAATGGAATTGATTTCTAAAAGAAATATTGACTTTTGAACAACAAGTTCTATCAATGCTTCCAGCACTTTGACTTTACAGTAATTCAGTAAGGTAATTTATACAGCATGACAAGGGTTAAGTACTTAAATATGAGTCAGATAATACCTTCATGGCAATTCAAGATGCAATGGCTTTTTGTTGATATCTAGGAAAGGTTCAGTGGAAATCCCTGTTTATTAGCTCACCTGAGCACAAAGTGTGAGGTGAGCTATTGTGATCGGTCGTTGTCCCTCAGCCGTCCGTCCGTCTGTCCGTCTGTCAGTCCGTCCACAATTTCTTTAAAAAATCTTCTCCTCCTAAACCAGTGGGCCAATCAAGCTTAAACTTTGCAGGGATGTTCCTTGGTTGAAGTTCTTCAAAAGTTGTTAAAAGAATTTCATTCCAACAAAAACTCTGGTTGCCGCGGCATTTGAAAATAGGAATCTTTAGTAATTCTTTAAATATCTTTAAAAATCTTCTCCTCCTAAACCAGTGGGCCAATCAAGCTGAAACTTTGCAGGGATGTTCTTTGGGTTAAGCTCTTCAAAAGTTGTTAAAAGAATTTCATTCCGTGAAAAAATGTTGTAACCGCGGCATATGAAAATGGGAATCTTTAGTAATTCTTTAAATATCTTTAAAAATCTTCTCCTCCTAAACCAGTAGGCCAATCAAGCTGAAACTTTGCAGGGATGTTCCTTGGGTGAAGTTCTTCAAAAGTTGTGAAAATAATTTAATTCCATCAAAAACTCTGGTTGCCGCAGCATTTGAAAATGGGAATCTTTAGTAATTCTTTAAATATCTTTAAAAATCTTCTCCTCCTAAACTAGTAGGCCAATCAAGCTGAAACTTTGCAGGGATGTTCCTTGGGTGAAGCTCTTCAAAAGTTGTTAAAAGAATTTCATTCCGTGAAAAAATGTTGTAACCGCGGCATATGAAAATGGGAAATTTTAGTAAATCTTTGTTGTTGTTTTTTTCATAGACTTCAAGGCCATAGACCTTTATATTTTGTATAGAGCTTAATCATATGGTTCTCTACCAAGTTTTTAAATATTCAATCTCTGGGGTCAAAAATGGCCCCAACCCTAAAGTCCGAAGTTTGGAAAAATGCTTAATTAGAGCAATTTCAAAAGAATTCTCCTCTTAAACTATAAAGTCTAGGATATTCATATTGGGCATATAGCATAACTAGATTGTTTTGTACTATATCACTTAAAGTTGTCCTCCCAGGGTCAAAAACGGCCCTGCACTAGAGGTCCAAAAATTGGGAAAAACGCAAAATTTGAGTATGTTAATAAAAAATCTTCATTTTAAGGTGGAGGGCATTTATATTTTGAGTGTAGCATAGCCTGGCTGTTATCTATCAATTTTGATTAAAATTATGCCTGTAGGTTACCCCTTCCCTGGGTGTCCAAAGTTCGTAAAAATGCTCAATTTGACCATGTTCAACAGTCTTCTCCTCCCAATCTACAAAGTCTTAGGCATTCATATTTGTTATATAGCATGAACAGATGGTTCTTTATCATGTTAGCTAAAATCTTAGCCCTGGGATAAAACATGGCACTGCCCTATAGGTCCAAAATTTTGGAAAACATCCAATTAGAGCAACTTCAAAAGACTTTTTCTGATGAAATATATGGTGAAGGGCATTCATATTTGGTATGTAGCATGACTAGATAATTTTGTACTATGTATTAGGAAAAAATGCTCGTAGGATAAAAAACGTCTCTGCTCAGGGTTTTCATTAGTACCCAAAAGTCAAGAGTCATTGACCCTTGGGCCAAAATTTCCAAGAGTCAAAATAGAAATCCCAAGAGTCAAAATGGGATATTTCCCCCCCCCCCCCTCCCGAGCAATTAAGAAAAAAAAGCTTAAAACCTTGTTAGCAATGGTGCCTTAAAAGTGATTGTATGTTTTTTTTCAGCAATGGTGCCTTAGAATAAACTCTTTCTCAGATTGAAACATTTCTCCAATCTGACAGTATTCTATTTTCAATATAAGTTAAATTTTAGGGAAAGTTAAGTATTTATACATATCATTAGTTTGAATCAGTTTTAGAAAATCTTAAGAGCACTAAGAGGATCAAATTATTTTAATTTCTTATAAATAGAAGTGCCGATTTTATGCACGATCACCAATGACATTTCTTTGGGCAATATTTTCTTTGGTTTCACTTTAATTCTTGATTATATTATGTGAGCTTTTTATTAAACAAATAGCAAATAAGTAAATTTCAGTAGGATTAGAACTCTGAAAATGGGTTTCATGATTAATTTCACAGGTGTCAAGTACCTGTCAATGACGATCGCCGATGCATGTTCATCACTGGGAAGTGCTAATTGCCTATCAAGCTTGGTGTTAAACTTGATGGGGTGTAAATTTTTATAATGAATTAACCATTTTCCAATAATTTTGGCACACTTATGATGACCCTTGACGCATGGCTGATAATTTTTGAGAGTCAAAATGACGCACAGTGACAAATTTTCAAGCGTCAAAATTTCATTTTTTTGAATTTCTGTGGGTCAAAACCCGAGGTCTCGGGTCAAACGAAAACCCTGTCTGCTCCTGGGGTCAAAAATTGCATAAATCGCATTGAAAGAATTCTTAAATAGAAATGGAGAAATAGCTTGTCACTCCCTTTCTCACAATGCTTTTTTAAACCTTTTTTTCCTGAGGGTGACAAATTCTGGGATAGTTTGGTAATGGATTAAACAATAAAGCCAAAGGCATTCAATTTTTTTGAAAGCATTACTGGATTGTTTTGTACAAAGCCCAAAATCTTATATTTTGTTTTATTTATTTTGCTCAAGTTAAGTCTTTTTTATACAAAGAAGGACTGTAATTTGCGGATGCCTCAGGTGAGCGATTTAGGACCATCATGGTCCTCTTGTTTTGGAAATCATGGCAGTCCATGGTATACACCGCATGGCCTCATTTGCATATGACGAAAATTCAACAGAAGTCTAAAATTGTGTTGTCTAGTAATGGGTTACATTGAGTAATAGTTGAAACATTCGAATGTATTCATATGTAAGAAATAGACTACCCTACAAAGGTCTAGATAAGAGGTGGGGTAACAGCATTCTAAAATTGAGACAATTCAAATGAGTACTTACAACATTGGGTTTTATGGCAGTATTGGTGAAATAGTTCTATCTAAAATACAAATGACGCCCTCTATCTATAGCTCTGACCCTCACGTACAAGTTCTGTCTCATTTCAGTTTCTGACACAGACGATGATCAGCCATCTATTGCAGGTACTGATGGCATAGCCAACTCAGAATCTTTCGACATCCTATCAGAACAGAAACAGGGAAAGAAGGAGGACTCTGATTTTTCTCAATCACAGGTTTGTGGCAACTCAATGTTTTGATTAGACATTTTATTTAAAGGGAGGTATCAATGTTTCTGAAACCTAGATATGAATAATTTATCAATTGCCGAAAAATACGCTGAAGCGTACGCTTGAGTCAGATATTGTCTTTGCGGTTATCTGATAGGCTTGAAGTGGCCTTTTTTGGTTATATAGGAAAGGTTTAGTGGAATTCAAGGTTATTTCTAGATATCACAGAATTTGGTTGTCGACACCACAGGACTTCATTTGCATATGACTCAAAGTCAACAGAAGGTAACAAATTGACAAGCAAAACAATCAATGTCCTAAATTATGTCAAATCAAATGGTTGGCGCAAAACTATGGTAAGTGTCTATAATCGTATTAACACTTATGACAGTTTTGGACTGATCTTTACAGAATTGAAGACCAGCTAGTGAACATAACTCCTGATGAGGTATTGATGACGTTGTTTGAGCAAATTCAAACTGAATACGGGATTCCAACGGTTATACGCACCGCGTGAATGACCCAATATACTTCGCAACAGTCTTGGCTAAATCTAAAAATAGATTAACAGCCTACATAGGCTTTTAGGGAAATACCCTTGTTTTTTTTTCAGATAAATTATTCAAGCAAAACTACTTTTCAGGATATTGTATTAAAATATAAGAGGGAACAAGAATAGTAAAAATTTGTGACATGAAAAAACATCGATACCTACCTTTAATGTCAGATTGAGAATTAAATTTTGCTAAAGAAAAAAACAAACAACATTATAACAAAGCTCTTGCCTCTCATGGCTCTTCTTAAGAGAATATTTTTTGTTTTTATGGAGGTATACAATGAAAAACCTAATTGATAAGGCTTTTCGTTTTAGATCTCAATGAAAACAAATATATATTTCTGATAATTTAATGACATCCAGTGAAAGAAGGCAATTATTTTACAATTTTTGGTATTTTTTTTAACGAATCTATTTTAATAGCTGCATGTTCAAAATTTTGTTCTGGAGGTATGAATAATTCTTTTCGCCCAATCTGAATGTTTGTTTTTGATAGAAAAAAAAAAATATTAAATCATTCATCCAATGAACATATAAATATTTATACATAAATTATGCAGGGTAAAGAATCATCTCCAGAGCTAGAGGAACATGTTGAGAGCCTTTTAAAAGCCATTAGTGAAGTTAAAACAAACTATGAATCTGGTGGTGCTGGGTCTGGTAGTTTGGTAGAGTCGGATCAGAATAGCCTGTCTAAAAACCAAGGTAAATTCTCTTTCTATTCCTGGACAGTTCTCTAAGATAAACTTTAACTCCCAGGTCTGGTGTTTGACTCGTAAACCAGGGTTTCACCCTCAAAAATCTGAAAATATCCTTTTTTGACCCTTGGGGCCAAATGCGACAAAATAGAAATTCTGGCCCCAAAATCGGCGATTGGCGATTTTACTGGCGACAACTTTCAAAATAAAGCAAAGGGATGTTGAGTCCATTTATACGATTTTAGACGGGCAACTTTATCATTCACACATCCGCTAATTTGTTTGGGAGACACGCGACCATCAATATCCACTGCATATCTGTGTCAATCAAGACAGATTAGTTACGCATCGCTGACCTAATTGATTCTAACATCACTCGATTTTCCGAAGCCCGCCGGGAACCATCATGTAAACCAAGATGGCCGAAATTCACATCGCTTGGGCTAAGAAATTGACGATATTTATTCCTCGATCACTTTTTGAGATTCATTAGAGTGCCGAATAAAAAACAAAGACAACATTTTGCTTATCTATGAATGATTTTAGCAACAAAGTCAAGTGAATTTCCGAGAAATGAGAAATATCGGACATTAGTAATCAAAGTACTGCGGACATTAGTAATCAAAGTACTGTGGGTTACCAAAAATTTGACCTGTCGTCCAGCATAGTTCTAGGTGTTCTTGGAATTTTATTATCAAATGACAATCTTCTCATTTTGTACATTTTAACCCTTTCCCAATTTATTCAACATAATATATGTAGATAACAGGTTATTTGTTTTCAATATAGTAGTTTTCTTTCAATCAATTATTCATACTGGCTCCACCTTTGTCTCCAATTGGCACCAAGTGGCCCCATATTTTTGCCATTGGCGATTTCATTGGTGCAAGAAAAAAAATTCCCAGTTATTACCCCTAGAATTTTATAGTGACTCCTCCTATAATGACTCCTCAATTTATGTATATACTTCAAAGCATTACCATTTTCAGAAAATTGGCACCATATGCTTGGATCATCAATATACCTAGGATTTAAAGAGAAAATACTTAAACATCATCTCCAAAACAATTAGACAGAGGGCTTTGCTAATTTGTATATATCATAAAGCCATGAACCATCATACTCTGGGGAGCGATTTAGGACCATCATGGTCCTCCTGTTTGTTGTTTGGTAATGGCTAAAACAAATTGCCTTGATAGACACTTATATGTGATCCTTGAGGAATTTCGAAAAGTATTGGCCCCAATCAGACTACACAGACTGAGTGTTCATACTGTTTTTAATTGTTTTCAGTCTGTTAATGTGTTTGTGTCTTAAAGATTTGAAGAAAACAATGTTTGAATTGAAAAAAAATTGAATTGTTTGGTTACAACACACTCTGTTGATAGCTTCAGACTTAAAGTTTTGCTTTGGACCACAGGTCTAAAATGTGTGGGTATCTAGGTTTCTCAGTGTCTCCCATTTTTGCACTTGTTTTTCGAGTCAAATGAAATGACACATACAAGCTCTTTATACCCCCCCATTTACAAAGAAGAGGGAGTTATATTGGTTTCACCATGTTTGTCTGTCTGCATATCCACGATTTTTCATTTCCATGCACTAACTCAAGAACCAAAAGATCAACAATCAGTTGTTGCAAATGACCAAAGGAAGTGCTCTATACATAAGTCAAATGTCAAGGTCACAATCGAAATTCGATTGAAAAATGTTTTCTTATTTTAAGTCATAAGCCACCTGACCTAGGACCATGAAACTTTATACACATGTTGTCCATGACACAAGGAAGTGCCGTATTGTTTTTGGTCATGTAAGTCAAAGGTCAAAGTCAAATTGAACTTTGATTGAAAAATGTTTAAGTGCTGTTACTCAATCAAAGTTCACCTAGGACCTTCAAACTTTATACACATATTGTTCATGCCCCAAGGAGATGTTCTGGTTTTGGGGTAATGAAGGTCAAAGGTCAACTGTTCTATTTGAGTGACAAAGGGCTAGTGGGAGGTATAAGTCCGCTTTGCGACAATTCTAGTTTGCTGTTACTTTCAGAGAAAAGAGATGAAAAGGAGTCTACAAAAACGGATACTCTTGCAGAACCTCAAATTGAGGCAGCAAATGACTCAAGTTTTGGTGAAAGGTGTGTAAAAATTATTAAAATAGGCATGGAAAATGGCTACTTTCTTATGCCCCCTGCATCGAAAGTTAGGGGCATTTTGTTTTCCCCTTGTCTGTCTGTCCATCTGTCTGCCTGTCTCTCTGTAAAACTGAACCAAAAAAATTTGACATTGCAAATTACTACCAGCCTATTCAAGATGCAATGCTCATATTTGGCATGATGATACATCTCCATAATACACATCTCCTCATGTCAAGGTAAAGGTCAAGTGATAAGGTCAAGGTCATATACCAAGGTCAAACATTTAGTCTTGCTGCGGGGGCATTGTGTTTCACAAACACATCTTGTTGTTTTTTACACCAACTTGAATGTCTTTGAAGCAATTTAAACCATTACCAAACAGTAAATGAAAAGAGTTTGTCCAAATTGAAAAGAGTTACAGGCAACAATTTATGAAATTTTAGATTTTCCAACTCTCTGAGTAGAAAACATCGTGGAAAATGAAGGAATTTCTTGTTGCAAGCGATTTCTACATTTTACACAATATGTTCTCAATTCTTTGACTTGAGGCCAATCTAAAAGGGTCGTTATTGGGCAATGGTTTAATTGAAGATATAATGTACTGGGTACACATTGGTGTTAAGTTGTTAAGTTTACTAGAGCTGCAGTTAGAGAGGAGATTTAAATGTTTCAAGGATTATACCTACTAGTATCCTAAACCCTATGTTGTGGATTTCTGAATGGTATTGTCAAGATGTTTGAATGAGTACCCTCAAGCTAGCGTTTCATCAGTTAATAATGATTTAACCCATTACAAGATGACAAAAAGTCAGACTGGTCTAAAATCAAAGAAGTATTCTAAAATTGATGGAATTTCAAATACTTCTCTTTGTCTGGGTAGAAATCAATGTAATGAGAAATTCCTTGCAACAAGTACTTTCTTCATTTTCCATTTTGTTTGAGCCTGTCTTTAAGGGCATCAAAAAAGCGTTTTTGTGAGGTAATGGGTTTATGATTTAGCCTGTACAGTTGGGAACTTTAGAATGAAAATTTTGCGGAGTAGATGCTCATATTTATTTCATTACAAAATAATCCTCTGTTTCAAGGGAGGAAAGATCAATTACCATGGAAACATCAAGAGGGTAAAGATGCCAGTGACTAGCAACTTCTTCTTTCCTCAAAATATTGTCTGCTGTAAATATATGACATATATTTTAACACTCCTACATCACTGAGTTGGATTGGTTGCTTTAAATTTATGTATCTGAACATTTTTATACATCTTAAAAAACTCTTTCAGCAGGAGGGCTAATATTCATAATGGAGAAACCTTTAATCAATACCCAACACCCATGACAAGGTCATGCCCTTAAAATTAATCCAATCCTGTGCAAACCCCAGATATTATGTTGCTTTGATTTTATACTTGAGAAAACATTGTGGAAAAAAATGAAATTGCTTGTAACAAGCACTTTCTCCTTTCACCACAATATTTCCTACTACAAAGGATGGTTAATTTCAATTTGCATTCAATTTTCAGTGTTGTCTGCAATCTCTTTCAATTTGAACCAGTCTAAAATTTAAAAAAAAAGGGAAAGCTTTAACCCATTACCAATAATCTTCTCCCACAAATATGAATGTATAGATTTATACAAAATGAAACAAACTTGGTCCTATAGTGACTTTATAAGATACTTTTACAAAATTTTGGAATGATGAAAAGTATTTGTTGAGCTTATTTCAATTTATGGTATATAGTGAAAACTTTGAAAACGGTTTCCTAAGAAACTAATCCATCAACATTATGGTTTAAGGTTGTTGTTTTGTACAACAAATATTTCAGGTTGATTCAATCTGTCGGCATGAAAACATGGGCAGACACTATAGATGAGGATGAGCTTACAACTTCTGACTTCAGTATTATCAACAATGACAAAGGTATTCGAAAACATTCAATGACAATACACTTTAACTTGTGAAACAATAGATTGAAATGGCTTTTTAGTTTGCTATTAATAGATCACCGCTGTCGTTCACTGAGATCATAAGGATGAAACCTATTGTTTATGAGAAGGTTCTATAACAAAACATGTGGGAAAAGGGGCATTAATGACAATTTCATTGTTTACACTCTAGTGGCCACAATTTTGGTTAAATCATCAAGTAACTTGGTCTGAATAATTGTTAGGTGATGAGGAAGGACCCTATTGATTAAGGGAAGGTTCTAATGGAAACATGGGAAAAAGGGGCCTTATGACAATTTCTTAGTTTACGCTCTAGAGGCCACAATTTTGGTGCAATGTTCACAAAAACTGGTTTATTATTTTGCTCTATTTGTGTTATCTAACAGCTTATTATTCATGTGAGTGATTTTGAACCATCATAGTCCTACTGTTTCAAATTATTGTAAACCAGATAAGCTGCAATGATATGATAAAATAGTGGCCATCAATCAATATATCACAATGCAATTAATAGATCAATCAGACTAGAAGTAAGCATTGAACTGTGTTATTGGATTTATATCAATCATTTTTGTTGGTTTGGCAACTTAAACCTTGTAATTAAAGCTTATTCAAGCTGTCACACTTAGCTGGCTACCAACGCCTTGCCTTTAATTTTATGTCCATGACCATACAGTTTGCAAAATAATGTTGTCAATTAAGAGATGAAGAGAATATTTTTTGTTTTCATGGAGGTTTGAACCGAAAAAACTAATCACACTGTATGAATACGCGAGCGGATTCATACATTGTGTGATTAGGTTTTTTGGTTCAATAAAAGATAGTCGCCGTCATGGCGCAGTTGGTAGCGCGTCGGACTTTCAATCTAGAGGTCCCGGGTTCGATTCCCGACGGCGGCACTCATTCTTTCCGACTATTTGTCTCTCACCAATGGGTCGATAATCGTACACCTATGTGGGATAGCAGCTGGAGGCTAGGAAAGGATGTAATGGTAGTACTGGTGTGAGAAATACCAGGATTCCATTGTTAGGTGCTCCAGCCGCCGCGATATAACTGAAAGATTGTTGAAAGCGGCGTAAAACCCCATTCAAACAAATCAATAAAAGATTTTCTCTTCATTTCTTATAATTTAATAGCATTGAGCGAAAAAAACAAAAGCTTTACAAATTATGATACCTTTTTGTATGGGACTATTTTATGCGGAAGCATACAAAATGGCTGCATGCTCAAAATTTTGTTCATGGAGGTATGAATGAAATTTTTCGACCAATCAGAGCGCTTGTTTTTGATAGAAGAAACTAACAATTAAATTATACAGTGAAATCCGAGGGGGTGGCCAGTGATCCATCTATTAGTTAACTCATTACCACACAAAAAATTTAGACTGGTCCAATTTGGAAGAAGTTGCAGGCAACAATTTTAACCCTTGTCATGCTGATCCCGGAATATTCCGGTTTTGGCAGGTGGTGTAGACTAAGATCAGACTGCACTTATATGCGGGATGATCTTAGTCTACACCTCCTGCTCGTACTTTTCCTGCCAGAGTTTTTTATGAAGTTGATTTCTTAAAGAAATATTGATTTTTGAACAACAAGTTCTATCAGTGCTTTCAGCCCTTTGATTTGACAGCATCTCAGCAAATGAATTTAAATTTGTCAAAATTTTACATGTGTTCAGCCAGGTTAAAATATTTTTCAACTTTCTGTGTTAAAACGTTGTGGAGAATGAAGAAATTGCTTGTAATAAGCTATTTCTTCTTTCTCCATGATGTTTTCAAAAGCTGTATTTTTCTTGTGGGCGTCAAAAAGCCTCATTGTCTGGGAATGGGTTAAAGGTTGTTTGTATGGATACGCTCAGGGTATAATTATGTAGTATCTGCATGTAATTGAAGAATTACTTGCCTGACTCATGACCTTTTAAATTGTGTTTGGATGTTACCATCAAACAAGCATTAAATCATTTGGGAGCAACCTTAAGTTATGCCTACATCTTTAGACTTGTCCACATTTCTTTGGTGCATATTAACAAGGGGCTCTGTGGTAATTGGTTGACCATTCCCCCATAAACCCGCTTTGTTATGCTCCAAAGGAAAAAGGCTTTGGAAAACATTGTTAAAAATGAACAATATTTTCAACCCAGAATGCCAAAGTAATTTAAAATTTCATCAACTTAAAACTGTCATCTGCAAATCTTTCAATTTGGACTAGCCTTCATTTGGTTATAGGGTAAATTAGCAACAAGTGTTTGATATGGTTGTTTGGTATTCACCATTGCACCCCTGGTCCAATTGAATATTCAGATTAGTCAATCAGTTTTTGACTGTTTCAATTTTTCAGTTGTAAACACTCAATTTTGTTCCATTTATCTTTCAATTTTTGTTTTTCACCAATGGGTGGATAATCGTAAACCTAAGTGGGATAGCAACTGGAGGCTCAGAAAGGATGTAGTGGTAGTACTAGTGTGAAAAATACCAGGAATCCATCACTAAGTGATCCAGTTGTCAAAATATGACTGAAATACTGTTAAAAGTGGCATTAAGCCCCATACAAACTAATTTTCAATTTTTCTTTTGGACTGAAAGCTGAAAGAAGAACTGTCTCCAGTTATCCTACTAAATGTACATGAAATTACAATTATTCCATAAGTGCAAAACAGTATTTAAATTAGTGAATTCATCAGAATTCAAGATAAAAGGTTATTTATTTCTTTAGTTTCTATAGAGTATTCAATGTTTTCTTTGTAAGATTGATGGCATGCAGACAAGGCCTACTGACCTCCAGTAAAGCAGTTGGAGATCAAGGCATAAGTTTGCATAAATTATGGTCAGGAAGATAAAACAAAATGCAAATTGTTGGTTTGTAGACCTAAACATCATAACTACAGCTTGAATAAGATGTAACTATGACGTTTAAGTTGCAAAACCAACAAAAATGCTCAACCCTTTCCCGTTTAATCCCTTTTATTACATCCCTGTGATTTCATAGTTCAGAAACCATTGTAGAAAAAGAAGATTTTTTTTGTAATTTGTAATGTTTTAGATAAATCCACTTTGAATACTGTAAATAGGGTAATTTTCGCGTCGTCTGATTTTCACGTGAGCAGGACCCGAAGACTTATTAGCGAGTTCATGAATTCACGAGCGGTCGTGTGGTACTTCGGTTATATCCGTAATTATCTCCGGAGTCCACCGGCGACGAAAATTCGATATCAAATACTCCAATCCCCATTCGATAACTACTAGTACCTATGAATAGTGATTACTGTTAATCCATTGAACACTTTGTACCTATTCTCTATCAACTAAAGTTTAATTATCTCCTTTGAGAAGTAACTCAGCTTTCCCTTATAAATAGCACACTCGTAGTCTGTTGGTCAAACTTATTCATTATAGAGGGTTGAAAATGAGCACACCGTCAATTTTGAATTTCTTCAAAAAGAGAGAAGAGCATATCGATTCTGTACTACCGACTCCTACCTCGCCAATAGTTGAAAGAGCAATCAAATTAGTCGGTGATGGGCTTTTGCTGCGGACTCCTGAGAGTAGCCGTTAACGGAAACAAGGGGGATACAATGATTTCTCTCCTGAAAGTCGTTGCAAGATCGCAAAGTATGCGTTTGAAAACATGAATACAGCAGCAGCAAAGTTCTTTTCTACACAACTGGGAAAGAGTTTTAACGAAAGTACAGTCCGCGGGATGAAAATGTCTTATGAAAAATCTAAAAGGTCACAGCACAAACTAGACTTATTTGAGTTGCCAAAAAGGCCACGAGGGCGCCCTGTCATGATTGGAAAGTACGACCAGGAGGTCTGTGACTACATCAAAGCATTTAGAAAATTGGGAGGGATTGTAAATACTAGAATTGTAATATGCGCCACTAAATGAATTTTGTTAGCCCATGATCTTACTTTACTGGCTGAAAATGGCGGCCCATATGATTTATCAAAAACTTGGGCAATTTCTGTTTTTCAAACGTCCAGGGATGGTTCGCAGGAAAGCTACAAAGGGAGTTAAGAACCTCCCGGATGACTTTGAAAGTCTTCAGCCGGTATTTCTAAAAAGAATACAAGATGCGAAATCAAAAGGAAGTATTCCTGATAAATTTAACTTGTTATAAACTGGGACCATACTGGGGTAAACTATGCCCCCATATCTGAGAGGACAATGGAAGTTTCAGGCAGTAAAACAAGTGGCTGTGTCACATTCCGACGACAAGACACAAATGACTGTGTTGCTAGCGTGCACATTGTCAGGTGAAATGTTGCGCGCTCAATGCATATATCAGGGCAAATCAGACAACTGCCATCCTGCCTATAAATTTCCCGAGAACTGGGACAAAACGCATACGGAATCACACTGGTGTACCAGCGAGTCCATGTTGAGGTAAGCATTTTTCTTGACTAGAAACCAAGTTAATAAAACCCATTCACAATTAGAACAGTTTCCAAAAATTTCATAACTACAACTTATTTCAGCTTTAAATACTACTAAAATGTATAGACATGTACGCCGTTTAAGCACTAAAGCATCTAATAATAAATACAATACCATTTTAACAAACTGTCATAAATAATAAGATCTCGTGTCAAAACGGGTAAAATATTTGTGTCGCGTTGTCTGCTATCGATTTTTGAAAGGTTCTAAGAGCCTATGTAAGAAAGAGTCAGTTACAACATTTTAGTCTTTGTTTAAAAATCGCTGTCGCCTACAATTTTATCACGTCGTCTGCTCTCTACTGTTATGTCCAATACATCAAGTGGAGTAACTTGGTAGGTTATGAAATTTTGTTGTCTGCTTAAGATTCACCCTGTTCTCAAAACTGATTTATTGGTTTTGTTGACAGGTACATAGAAAAGGTGATAATCCTCTACGTTGAGATAGGCTGCCCTCTGCATCTTCGATGTTTATAAGGTACATCGTGGAGATGAGCTTCTTGACTTGTTAAAGCGACAACATAAAATGCCTGTTTGTACCGGCAAGTTGTACAGATAGACTCCAACCTCTCGAAGTCAATATCAATGGGTTTTTTAAGGCCGAAATGAAAAGACTTTTTGAACAGTTCTATTCAGAGAAAGTAAGCAGAGCACTGAAGGAAGGCACAGATGTTTCAGACATTCATGTTGATTTGAAACTTTCAGTTATTAAACCGATCCATGCAAGATAGGTCGTCTCAGCGCCTAATCAGATTCCAAGGGGGACAATAGTGAAAGCCTGGGAAATAACTGGAATAAAAAAACAGCTCCCTGAATACCTTGATCTATGTGTCGTCTAAATGCAAAATTTTAAACTGTTTTTTACACCTGTATTATAAATGTAAATGAATGAATTAATTAAAAAAAGTGGAATGTTTTAAACATAGAATTCTTCATAACTTTGTGTGAGAAGGTAAATATTTTGTTATTTAATCTTCGTCCGTCCCCGGCTTACTTCGTACATCTCCGTATATTTCAGTACAAAATGGACAAATTTAAGCGAGATTCTTGTATTGGCTAGCTCGTTGACTCGCGAATATTAGCGAAAATAATACCCTCGCTAATAAAACCCGATTTACAGTAGTCATCTGCAAAACCTTTGAATTTGGACAGGTCAATAGGAAAGGGTTAAGAAGTGATTTAGATTGTCATTTTTCCTTCTTATCTTGAGCTTTGTTTTCCAGATGTCAGTGGTTCTAAAGATAGTCCAGATACCTCAGATTCAACCATCATGAACCAATCTATGGAAAGAACAGAGAGTGCAGGCAGCCAGCAGTTGACTGATACTTTAGATACAGGGGAACCAGCTGGTGAAAATGAAATTGGAAACCAGTCACATCATCAAAATTGGAACTTTGGTACATCTAACTATGATATTTTACCCCATTACCAGCTGCACAAATTTAAGTTAGGCCAAAGTTCTTAGAAATGTATATGACATATTAAAGTGACTATACTTGAGAATATTAAATATGATAAATTATGGTCCGTGGTTCAGAATTAGCCTGTTCCCAGACGTCACAAGCTTTACATAGGCTTATATAGTGAAAACTATAAAAATCTTCTCCCAACTAGGAGGGCCTAGAGCTTTGATATTTGGTATATAGCATCATCTGGTGGACCTCTATCAAGATTGTACAAATTATTGTTTTAGGATTAGAATAAGCCCATTCCTGGATGTCACAAATTTAACATAGGCTTATATAGCGAAACTTGAAAAAATCTTCTTCTCCCAAACAGGAGGGCCTAGAACTCGATCAAAGTGTATAAATTATGGCCCCAGGGTTGGAATTAGCCAGTTCCTGGATGTCACAAGTTTTACATAGGGCATATATATTGAAAATTTTAAAATTCTTTTATCCCAAACAGGAGGGCATAGAGCTTTGATATTTGGTAAACAGCATTATCTAGTGAAACTCTTTCAAGATCGTACAGCTTGTTCCTTGATATCACAAGTTTAACATAGGCTTGTATGGTGAAAACTTAAGAAAATCTTTTTCCTGTAAACAGAAAGGCCTTAAGCTTTGGTTTTTGGTTTGTAGCATTATCTGGTGGACTTTCATTTTTTTTGTGCTCTTTGTAATCAGGTGACTGATAAGGCTCTATCAGCCTCATGTCTATCGTTGTTTTTACCTCAGGATATAATTCTACAGTGTTTCGCAGTTGTGACCAAATTATTAAAATCAAGGTCACTTATCAAGATCAATTTAAAGCCACAACTTAACATTTGGCTTGTGTTTAAACACCTTTTAAGTTATTTGGCATATATTTGGGACATAGGTTCCTTGGATTGATAGGCATCAGTTGGTTGTAAGATCAAGGGTGTCCATCAAGGTCAAAGGCACTTAATTTAAGGTCACATTTCTGGAAAAGGCTATCACGTGGGCATGGTGTTTCACAAACACATCTTGTTAGCTCTGATATTCATCTACTACTTTGTTTAATTATACCCCCAAAACAATGTTTGGGGGGTATAAAGGAGTCAGCTTGTCAGGCGGTCCGTAGGACCCTCTATTTGTAGTTTTATGTGTCCGTTAAATTTTTTGGAATTTATTGGACGGATTTTATTGAAACTTCACTGATATAATCAGTATCAAGCAGAGATGTGCATATTTTATTTTGGTAATGGTCCATTGATTTTTGATGGAGTTATGGCCCTTTGTTGAAAAATCATGTCCGTTCAATCTCCAGCAACCATTGGACGGATTTGATTCAAATTTCACAGAAAGATACAGCATAAGTCAGACATGTGCATATCTTAATTTGGTTATGGTCCATTTATTTTTGACTGATTTATGGCCCTTTAATTAAAAAGTCCATTTGTTGTTACGGCCCTTTGGTGGGTAGCACTTGTATATGGACGAGCGCTTTTGGGGGGTATTAGTCAGCTTTGCAACAATTTCTAGCTTAGATCTGTTTTGAATATTTTTGTGAAGTGTAAGATCTTATTAGAAGTCTGATACTATTTTTTAACAGGTGAAAGATTGATGCAGTGGTACAATACCATCAGTGATTCATTGACTACATGGATACAGGGTCTGTCGAGGGATTCTATCATAGCCTGCATGTGTGTTGTAATGGCTGTCATGTTTCTGGCCTCTACATATACAGCTTATACCGTTCTTCTGAAAAAGGTATGTAGATTAGGAAATTGTATTGTTTATATTTCTTTCATACTTTCTGATGGATTATCAAGATCTGAAGTGATTATTTCTTGATAATTTCTTTGAAAAAACAAAAACAAAAAACAGAGTGAAATTGGCTTGGGAAATTATACAACATTAAAGTTTTTGTCCTGAAAAAATCAAAATTTGTCTCTTTTCCGTTGCATTTACAAAATAGAAAACTATTTATTTTCCTTCTTTTAAGCTTGATACATAATTTTAGCTCACCTGAACATAATATGCTCATGGTGAGCTGTCATGATCCTTGAATGTCAGTTGGAGGGTTCCCTAGAAAAACTCTGGAAAAGGAGCCTTAGTGACAATTACTTTGTTTACTCTTTGGGGGACCACAATTTTGGCTCAGTTTTGATGAAACTTGATCTGATTGTTGGTCTTTTTGTAAGTATGAATCATAATGATAATTGAACCAATCAATTGGAAAACACAGCAAAAGGGGCTTACTGTTGATTTGACAAAGGTTGTTGACCTTGTGTTCTTCAAGGTAGAGATAGGCAGACTCGAAAACATTGATAAACAATTTTTTTATGGTAAATATTGTTTAAAAGATAATAAGCATACAGTAGAACATGAAACACTTTTTTATTGTTTTGTCCTTTGTATAATGATATAGACATTTTGCTTCCCTGATAAATTGCCTTACCAATAAGAACATTATTAGAATTATGCATTCAAAGACAGTAGACTGGATAAAAGCACTTGCAAGATAACTAGGTTTGCAGGAAAGAGGTGAGTTTTCTAAAGTAGCAACTGACTGTGTCTAAGTCCTTACATTTGATATTAAGATCTTTCCTTGATAATTCATTGTTGACTTTTACACTATTCAACTCTTTTTAATTATTTGAAAATTAAAAATGATGAGAAACAATTATATTTAATTTAGAAAAGTAGTTAAATGAAACGAAGCATTAAAATATTGAAAATTATGAATGGGTATATTTCAAGACATTACTTCTGTACAAATTGTGTTTTGAAATGTTTTGTTTATGGGCCGGAGGCCTTATATATAGAATGAAAATCTTGATTCTTTTAACAAGCAATTTCTTCATTTTCCACAATGTTTTCCAATGCATTTTTCTTGAGGGTTGTCAAAAGTGTCGCTGTGTGGTAATGGATCAATATAACTTTTGAGGCTTTTTCAATGAGGGATTCATTGATTGAAAGGTCAATTGATAATAAATTGTCTCAGAACTTGAAATAGGGTAAAGCATATTTCACTAGAAAATTATGTGCACAGAGTCAAAATTGACTGACATTACCGAATCCCTATTAACTTTCAATATTTAATCCGTTACACCACAATTCCACCTTTTACATCCCTTAAAATAATTGGTATGATAAACAATGTAGGTATTGAAAAAAATGAATGTTGCAATTCTGTATTGTCCACTTTTACCTTTTTCATCTGGCTCAGTTAACATGTTGACATTTGTAAAATAATGAACTTTTGAATTTTTTTAAAAGCTTTCATTGACAAGATTTATTTACCACACAAGTTGAAAATGATTTGGTTTATATTGAATTCCTAAAAACAACATTTGCTTAATCAGTACAATCAGGCCTTTGGAGCAATACAGACACTCTAGCGCCTCTAGTTTGTGAAAAATGAACCCATTACCACACAAAACCTCTTTTTCAAGACCCCCAGATACCATATTAAGAAAAACATAGTGGGAAAAGATAAAATTGAATGTTTCAAGCAATATTTTCTTTTCCTATAGTCTGTCCAATATGGTTATTCATATAATTCTAGCCACTCCAATTTGTCTTCTACAATATCATTGAATTTGGATCCATCTGAAATTTTGTCAACGCGTAATATGCTAAAAGATAAAGTATTTTTTGCAATATTTCAGGATAAAGTCACCAAGCATGTTGAACAATATCAATTTTTGCTGGATAACTATAACCATGTACAAGTTCAACTGGAAAATTGCAGGCAAACAAAGGTAAATTAAAGCTCAGTCAGTAGGTCCATAGTGATTTTCCTAATGTAGGACCTATTTCTGTTTCAATTAACTTTGAGTTTGAATTTGTTTCTGACTGTCCAAATGTAGGACCTATTTCTTTTTCAATTAACTTTGAGTCTGAATTTGTGTCTGATTTTCCTAATGTACAACCTTTTTCTATTTCAATCAATTTTGAGTTTGAATTTGTTTCTGACTTTCCAAATGTAGGATCTATTTCTATTTCAATTAACTTTGAGTCTGAATTTGTGTCTGATTTTCCTAATGTACGACCTTTTTCCATTCAATTAAATTTGAGTTTGAATTTGTTTCTGACTTTCCAAATGTAGGATCTATTGCTATTTCAATTAACTTTTAGTTTGAATTTGCCCCTAGCTTTTCTGCTGTAGGACCTGTTTCTATTTCAATTAACTTTAAGTTTGAATTTGCTTTTGACTTGAAGGTATTGAATATTTTAAATATGTGTACAAAACACAATTTATACAATTTACAATATGGAAAACATTGTGAAAAATGAAGAAATTGCTTGTGAAATGCAATTTCATAAATCAACCATTACCACATGAGAAACTTTTAGGCTGGTCCAAATTGAGAGAAGTTGCAGTTGATTATTTTAAGTTGATGAAATTTAAAATCTTTTTTCTTGGAGGAAGAAAACATTGTTGATAATGAAGAAATTTCATTTTCCACAACATATTCCAAAGTTATTAGCTTGGCTGTTTTCAAGGAAAACCCGAGGTATTGCGATAGCCTTGGTGTCAACCTTTAATCAAGGGGGATAACTCTAGATGCATTTTGTCCACTATCCAACACCCAACAGCTGAGCGTAGGCACCTGTAGGCGGTGCTCTTGTTGAGCTCACCTGAGCACATCATGCTTAAGTTGAGCTATTGGGATTTGCAAATGCCGTCTGTCGATCTGTGTCTGTTTGTCCGCAAACAATTATAAAAAAAATTCTCCTCCTAAACCATGAGGCCAAGAGCTTTGATATTTGGTACAAAGCATCACCTATTGACTTTCTACCAAAATACTTCAAAGAATTATTTTCTCTGAAAATTAGCCCTTTTCAATGCGATCCCTGATTTTACAAAGGAAATCTTTTTAGATCATCTCCACCAATACTATTAGGCCTAGAGCTTTATATTTTGTATGTTTCAGCACCAATTGACTCTCTACCAAAATACTTCAATGAATTACCATACACTGAAAATTAGGCTATTTCTGCGCAATCCCTGATTTTACAAAGGAGTAAAGAAGGAATTCTTTTAAAATCTTTTTCTCCCAAACAGTAAGGCCTAGAGCTTTTATTTTTTGTATGTATCATCACCTATTGACCCTCTACCAAAATACTTCAAAGAATTACAGTAATCAGGAAATTTAGTGCTTTATGGTGGGATCATCAATAATATCTAGGATTAAAAGAGAAAATCCTTACACATCTTCTCCAAAATAATGATACAGAAGGTTTTGATATTTTGTAAATATAAAGCCATGAACCATATTACTCAGGGGAGTGATTTAGGATCATCATGGTCCTTTTCTTTTTTCTTGAGGGTGTAAAAAGGTGGGAATGTGCTTGAATGAGTTGATACATGCATTTATGTTGAAAAAAAAACTAGAACTATTTTAACTGAAAGCACAGCTCTATAAAAGTTTAATTTTATGCAATCAAAAGTGCACTCCTATATCTAGATTTCAACTTTTAGCTCCACTGGCTGAAATTTCATGACATTTTGTCTGTCTTCCATCCATCCATCTGTAAACTTTTACTCTAAAAATCTTCTCAGAAAGTACTGAACAGAATTCAACTGAATTTCACAGAAATGATTCTTGGGTGACCCTCTATCAGATTACTTCAAAGAAATTTGATCAGAAAAACCTGGCTTAAATAGCAGAGGCTTATTTCCATATATGGTGAAAACTTTGAAAATCTTCTTTTCAGAAACAATGGGATGGATTTCAACCAAATTCACTGGAATGATCCTTTGGTGACCCCTAGTAAGATTGCTAAAAAATGAATTGATTGGCTGTAAAAATTGCTTTAATAAATTGGGCTTATTTCCAAATATGGTAAACGGTGAAAACCTACAATGTGCAGGATGGTTTTCAACCAAATTTCTCAGGAATGATAAGTAAATTCAGGCCGGTGGAGCAAATCAGGCGCTGAAGCGCCTCTGGTTTATTTAGTTTGCATGTTTTTGAAGAAAATCTTATGTATTGCTGTTGCGAGGTCTGCAACCATATCTGCATCAGTATTGTTGTCCAAAAAGTTTGATATTCTGTAATATATCTCGTATTTCAGAACACAATCACTTGACACTCAGAATATATGTTCACTATCAAAATATCATTCTATTCGAACAAGGAGGATAACCCAAAATGCATTGACCATATTATGCCCCTTATTATAGTGGTTATATTTGGGACAAACAAAGAATTCAAATTAAATTACTCGTATACAAAAAATCAGTATTAAATCATGAAAATCTTTATTAAAAAGTTTCTAAAGAATTCTACTTGAAGATGCACAACAGGTAGTAGCAATAAGAACTGATTCAATTGTTAATTAGAGCTGGAATCAACAAATTATGTCTATCAATCAAAAATCAATGACCTACCAAATTATTTATTTAGGCTTAAGTGAACTTTGAAATATGACATTTTTCTAAGCTTTTTCATTCAGTTGGCCACTTAAACATCTAGGTGTTGTCACAATGTTGAGGTCGTCCACCAACAATGTTTTATGTCCCTGAAAATAAATGTATAGAACAAAGTTGTTTATGACTTCAGCCAAACTACCTTGTCAAAGGTCAGTGTGTGGGGCCAGCAATCTAACAATTGACCAATTGCTGATGATAATCAAATAATCAGATGACCAATGAAATCTTTCATGTGGACCAGAAGTGAGTGATTAGAACTTGGACATTACCGGTAATTGGCCCTGATTTTTGATAGGCTCTTTTTCATTGGTTTGACAACTTATATGTATAATTACAGTTTATTCAAGTTGTAGTTCAGTTGTTTTGGTCCCCAACGAACAATTCTACTTTTTTGTCACATGCTACTGACCATAAATTTTGCAAAATAGCGCCTATTAATTGAAGTGGAACTTCCTGTCTGAATCAATGGGTGGGGACCAACAGAGTAAGTTGTTTGGCCAGCAATTAGTCAATTGTTTATGTATTATGATAGCTATGATTAAAACTGTTTATGCATTTGACAGGAGCAGCACAAGTTGGAAAATATTGAAAAGACCTTTGAGGGGCCTTTACAAAAAATAACCAAGTTGTTACGAGGATGGAAATATGCTTCACCTGAACTAAAACAATCTATTGTTGATGAGTTAAGTAATGAAGGTATGTTAAACTCTTTTTTATTTCAATTAAACCCTAACCCATTACCATACAACGAAATTTTAGACCAGTAAAAATTTGAAGAAGTTGCTGACACAAGATCTTAGAAATATTTCTTTAACCCTTTCCTGGTTATTCCCTGGATTTTACGTCCCTGAGTTTTTATACTTGAGAAAATATTGTGGGTTAAGAAGAAATTGCTTGTAACGAGCAATTTCTTCTTATCCCACAATATTTTCTACCCTATAAGTTGGTTACTTTTAAAATTGGACTCACTTTTAATTGTCGTCTGCAACTGCTTTTAAATTGGACAAGTCTAAAATTTTGAGAAACAGGAAAGGGTTAAAAAGTTTCTCCTCCTACACCATAGGACCAATTTCAACCAAACTTTTCAGGAAGGTTTCTTTTTTGTGAAAATCTTTTTGCGTAGAAAACTTTGTAGATTTTGTAAAAATTGCTTGTAACAAGCAATTTCTTCATTTGCCATGATGTTTTCCTAAGCTTTTTTGGGAGGGCGTCAAAAAGCGTCATTGTCTGGTTTGGGTTAATAAGCTCACCTGAGAACAAAGTGCGAGGTAAGCTATTGTGATCAGTCATTGTCCGTGGTCCGTCTGTCCGTCCGCCCACAATTTCTTTAAAAATCTTCTCCTCCTAAACCAGTAGGCCAATCAAGCTGAAACTTTGCAGGGATGTTCCTTGGGTGAAGCTCTTCAAAAGTTGTTAAAAGAATTTAATTCCGTCAAAAACTCTGGTTGCCGCGGCATTTGAAAAAGGGAAGCTTTAGTAATTCTTTAAATATCTTTAAAAATCTTCTCCTCCTAAACCAGTAAGCCAATCAAGCTGAAACTTTGCAGGGATGTTCATTAGGTGAAGCTCTTCAAAAGTTGTTAAAAGAATTTAATTCCATCAAAAACTCTGGTTGCCGCGGCATATGAAAAAGGGAATCTTTAGTAATTCTTTAAATATCTTTAAAAATCTTCTTCTCCTAAACCAGTAGGCCAATCAAGCTGAAACTTTGCAGGAATGTTCATTGGGTGAAGCTCTTCACAAGTTGTTAAAAGAATTTAATTCCGTCAAAAACTCTGGTTGCCGCGGCATTTCAAAATGGGAATCTTTAGTAATTCTTTAAATATCTTTAAAAATCTTCTCCTCCTAAACCAGGAGGCCAATCAAGCTGAAACTTTGCAGGGATGTTCCTTGGGTGAAGCTCTTCAAAAGTTGTTAAAAGAATTTAATTCCATCAAAAACTCTTGTAACCGCGGCATATGAAAAAGTGAATCTTTATTAATTCTTTAAATATCTTTAAAAATCTTCTTCTCCTAAACCAGTAGGCCATTCAAGCTGAAACTTTGCAGGAATGTTCATAGGGTGAAGCTTTTCAAAAGTTGTTTAAAGAATTTAATTCCGTCAAAAACTCTGGTTGCCGCGGCATTTCAAAATGGGAATCTTTAGTAATTCTTAAATATCTTTAAAAATCTTCTCCTTCTAAACCAGGAGGCCAATCAAGCTGAAACTTTGCAGGGATGTTCATTGGGTGAAGCTCTTCAAAAGTTGTTAAAAGAATTTAGTTCCATCAAAAACTCTTGTAACCGCGGCATATGAAAAAGTGAATCTTTATTAATTCTTTAAATATCTTTAAAAATCTTCTTCTCCTAAACCAGTAGGCCATTCAAGCTGAAACTTTGCAGGAATGTTCATTGGGTGAAGCTTTTCAAAAGTTGTTTAAAGAATTTAATTCCGTCAAAAACTCTGGTTGCCGCGGCATTTCAAAATGGGAATCTTTAGTAATTCTTAAATATCTTTAAAAATCTTCTCCTTCTAAACCAGGAGGCCAATCAAGCTGAAACTTTGCAGGGATGTTCATTGGGTGAAGCTCTTCAAAAGTTGTTAAAAGAATTTACTTCCATCAAAAACTCTTGTAACCGCGGCATATGAAAATTTGAAATTTTAGTAAATCTTTGATGTTGTTTTTTTCATAGACTACAAGGCCAAAGGCCTTTATATTTTGTAAAGAGCTTAATCATATGGTTCTCTACCAAGTTTTTAAATATTTAATCTCTGGGGTCAAAAATGGCCCCGCCCCTGAGGTCCGAAGTTTGGAAAAATTCTTAATAAGAGCAATTTCAAAAGGCTTCTTCTCTTAAACTATAAGGTCTAGGATATTCATATTTGGTATGTAGCATAACTAGATGGTTTTGTACTATATCACTAAAAGTTTTCATCCAAGGGTCAAAAACAGCCCTGACTAGGGGTCCAAAAATTTTGAAAAATGCAAAATTTGAGTATGTTGAAAAAAATTCTTCATTTTAAGGCAGAGGGCATTTACATTTTGAGTGTAGCATAGCCTGGCTGTTATCTATCAATTTTGATTAAATTATTCCTGTAGGTTAAAAAACACCCCTTCCCTGGGTGTCCAAAGTTCGTAAAAATGCTCAATTAGACCATGTTCAACAGTCTTCTCCTCCCAATCTACAAAGTCTAAGGCATTCATATTTGATTTATAGCATAACCAGATGGTTCTCTACTATGTTAGCTAAAATCTTAGCCCTGGGATTAAACATGGCACTGCCCCAGAGGTCCAAAATTTTGGAAAACACCCAATTAGAGCAAAAGTCTTCTCCTTCTGAAATATAAGATGAAGGGCATTCATATTTGGTATGTAGCATGACTATATAATTTTGTACTATGTTACAGGAAAATTTGCTCTTAGGATAAAAAATGTCTCTGCTCCTGGGATTGAAAATTGCATAAATAGCATTGAAAGGATTCTTCTTAAATAGAAATGGAGAAATTGCTTGCTTTCTCACAATGCTTTTTTAAACCTTTTTCCCTGAGAGTGACAAATTCTGGGATAGTTTGGTAATCAATTAAACTATGAAGCCAAAGGCATTCATTTTCATTTTAAAGCATTACTGGATTGTTTTGTACAAAGCCCAAAATCTTATATTTGTTTTATTTATTTTGCTCAAGTTGTGTCTTTTTTATACAAAAAAGTACTGTAATTTGCAGATGCCTCAGGTGAGCAATTAGGACCATCATGGTCCTCTTGTTTAGTTTAGGTTTCATATATTAAGATTCAAACATTTTGACTGGCTGAAACTTTCTTTTCATACATCCATTACCATAATCTTGAGCATGCAATCATGTTAAATGCTTGGGCACAAAGTAGAACCAAATATTTCTACTCATTGAATAAGAAGAAGTGAAGAGAACATTTTTTGTTGTCATTGAGGTAGAAACAAAATATTTTCTACATTCCATAGATTTTTTTAACTCCAAAATAATTAACATTGTAAGAAGAGTATTTTTGCAGATGATATTTATTGTACTCAACTCATTATCAAATGGCAAAATTTTAGCCTGGTCCACTTTGAAAGGAGTTGCAGCCAACAATCTAAAGTTTATGAAATTTGAACCAAGCAATTTCTTCATTTTCCACAAAGCTTTCCCAGTTGTTTTTCTTCAGAAGTGTCAAGAAGCTTCATTATATGGGAATTGTTTAATACATAACCACACCATGCCAATGGAATTTTTCTGAGCAAAAAACTTACTCAACATTGCTCCTCTCAACCCATGTATATAAATGGGTATCCCCGTAAGGGTTGAAAGCCAATGTGCTGTGGCTACCATTGGTGCCATATTTTAACAGCCGACTTGAAATTCAATGATTGGGGGTTTAAGTGTAAAGTGGTTTCATTACGCAAGGCGTAGAAAAAGACTATTTACCCAAACTTCAACATTTAAAACAAGGGATTTTAAAGTTGACAAAAATTATCATCTGTAGAATTATTTTTTCGCAATGACTGTCTGAAAAAATTATTTTAGTAACTCTTTTTATCTCACCTAGCACAATGTGATCACCCTGTGTCCATTGTCAGTGGTCAACAATTTTTAGTCCCCACCACTTAATGGGGGGGGGGGGATACAGATTTGCCTTTGTCCGTTCGTCCTTCCTTCCGTCCTTCCTTCCGTCCTTCTGTCCGTCCCGAAATTGTCCAGGGCATATCTCTGAACGTATAATAGCTATCAACTTGAAACTTCATAGATGGATAGAACTCATTGGGGAGAAGTGCAGTGCACAAGAACCACAACTCTTGCTTGCATAATTTTGGAGTTATTTATTGCCCTTTGTTATTTTAAAGACTTACATTTTGTCCAGGGCATATCTCTGAAAGTATAATACCTATCAACTTGAAACTTCATAGGTGGATAGACCTCATTGAGGAGAAGTGCAGTGCACAAGAACCACAACTCTTGCTTGCATAATTTTGGAGTTATTTATTGCCCTTTGTTATTTTTAAGTCTTACATTTTGTCCGGAGCATATCTCTGAAAGTATAATACCTATCAACTTGAAATTTCATAGGTGGATAGACCTCATTGAGGAGAAGTGCAGTGCACAAGAACCACAACTCTTGCTTGCATAATTTTGGAGTTATTGCCCTTTGTTATTATCAAAGCTACTGTTGGGGGCTTCTGTGTCCTGTGGACATAGCTCTTGTTTAAAAAATCTTCTCCCCTGTAACCATTGAGCCAATTCCAACCAACTTGTTTGTTAAGTTTTGATACGCTAAAAAATAAGGTGTGTGGCAGGGCCAGGCTTATTAGACTTGGCGATATTATGAAATAGTTCTATAAAAATTCTTCTCCTCCTAAAAAGTTGGGCCAATTCCGACCAAATTTGTCAAGAATGTTCCTTGGGTGGTCCTCTTAAAACTTGTTCAAAAATTGTTTAGTAAAGAAAGGGGGGCATGGCAGGGCATGGCAGGGCTAGGCATATCAGACTTCGAGGAATCATGAAACAATTCTTTAAAAATCTTCATCTCCTAAAACCATTGGGCCAACTTGGATGTAGATTGGCTGGAATGTTTCTGTGTTGACCCTTTTCAAAACTTGTTCATTAAATCTTGATTTCCTAAAATAAGAAGTCATTGCAGGGCTGGCAATATCAGACTTGAAAAAAATCACTCTCAGGTGAGCAACTTAGGGCCATTATGGCACTCTTGACATAATATGACGTAGGGTCTGGAAGTGAAATAATCCTAATGAATATATTTAATACAACACAAGTGGTTTAACCCATTACCAGACAGCAAAATTTTAGACTGTTCCAAATTGAAAGAAGTTGCAGACGACAGTTTTGTGGTGCCTGCTTGCGGCGAGCGAGACAATTGTCACTATGACAAGAAGGTGTATGTGCGTTAGCCTGTCCGTCCAAATTTGTCTGGACAATTATTCCTACATTTATGGATATCGAAATGACTTGGCACAATTATTCTCCATCATGAGAAGATGTGCCATTTGAAAGAATTTTCTGAATAGTTCTAATGTCAAGGTCACTGCTCAAGGTCAAACACTAAAATTGTTTTGTGCAGAGCATTTCTCCTACAATTATAGATGAATTTCAAAATAAATTGGCACAATCATTCTCCATCATGAGAAGATGTCCCATTTGAAAGAATCTTTGGGATAGTTCTAACGTCAAGGTCACAGCTGAAGGTCAAACACTAAAATTGTGCTTGTCTGGAGCAATTCTTCTAAAATTATGGATGGATTTCAAAATAAATTAGCACAATTATTCTCCATCATAGATGTGCCATTTGAAAGAATGTTTTGGATAGCTTTAAGTTCAAGGTCAAAACTCAAGGTCAAACACTTGACCCATTCCAACACAACTGAAATTTAGACTGGTTCGAATTCAAAGAAGCTGCAGACGCCAATTTCAAATTGATGAAATTTTAAATTGTTTCATCCTTTTGAATAGAAAACATTGTGGAAAATGAAGAAATTGCTTGTTACAAGCAATTTCTACATTTTCCACAGTTTTCCAAACTTTTATACTTAAGGGGCGTAAAAAGGAGGGCTTGTGTGGGAATGGGTTAAATTGTGCTTGCCTGGAGCATAATGCCTACAAAACTCTGTGGGCTTGACAGCAATTGTCCTGGGACAACCATCTAGTAAATGTCATAAAATTATGGATTATTTCAACTTTCTTGGAAGAAAACATCATGCAAAATGAAGAAATTGCTTGTTAAATGCAGGGTGTATTTCCATAATTGGTGAAAGATTTGAAAATCATCTTCTAGGAAACCAGTGGATGAATTTCATCTAAATTTCACAGAAATGATCGTTGGATGACCCTTATTAATTTCCATTAAAGAATTTTGATTGGATGAACAATATGGCTTTCATGGAAAGGACTAATTTCCATATATGATATAAAGTAAAAACATCAAAAGTCTTTTTCTCACAAACAAGTAGATTGATTTCAAAGGTTCACTTGAACAATCCATTAGAAACTTTTTATCAAATTTCTCCGAAGAGTTTTGATTGGCTTAACCCATTCCCATTCAGTGACGCTTTTAGACGCACCCCCCCCCCCTCCCGAAGAAAAAATGCTTTGGAAAAATTGCTTGTTTCAAGAAATTTCTTCATTATTTAAAGTGTTTTCTACCCTTAAAATAAAAAAAAATCAAATTGTCGTCTGCAACTTCTTTCAATTTGGATTGGTCTAGAATTTTGCCATCTGTTATTGGGTTAATACCTTTCAATCTGTCTTAGTAACGAATTCAACATAACTTGACCTGAACTTTGTAAAACATTGAATAGTTTAGAACTCTGCGCTAAACATATTCCAAAGATTTCAGTCACTAAATTCATTTGCCAGATATGGCAAAGATGATTTGTTTAACATTGAATTCCTAAAATCACAGTTTGTTTAACCCATTACTAGATGACAAAAATTTAAATAGTCCAAATTTAAAGAATTTCCAGACAGCAATTTCAAATAAGTGGAATTTAGAAAATATGTGCTGTTATGTTAGAAAACAATGTTGAGATTGAACAAATTGCATGCTACAAGAAATTTCTTCATTGTCAACAATGTTTTCCAAAGCTTTTTCTCTTGAAGTGCGTAAAAATTTTGGATTGTGTGGAAATGGGTTAATCAGTACATTCAGGACTGTGAGCGATACAGGAACTCAAGTGACTTGAGTATCAAAATTATAACATCAATTCTTTGTTGTAGCTCAAAATTCTTGTGGAATCGACAATAGAAACTGCAATCTTGGCAATGCACGTGAACAGGACACGATGGAAAACAGGATTAGTGAGATAGCTTATTTACTTAAACTTAATTTTGATGAAAAGTTAGAACTAGAAAGAACTATACAGAACTCAAATCTAGAAATATCAAAACTATCAGCAAGTTTAGAAGAGACCAAATGGAAACTTGTAAAAGCTGAAATGGCTATTGCGCAACAGTCACTTGATAACATTGAAAGGGATGACCAATGGCAAAAACAAGCTAAAGAAGCAATGGAAGATTTCAGTTATGAGAAAAAAGAATTTGAAAGCAAGAAAGAACAATTTGATGAAAAAGAAGGCAAATCTGAAGAAGAGATGCTGATCAATCAGTGCCTTAATGTGATGGTGGATTATTACAAACGGAAATTGAATGTGGTGAGAAGTATTATATTAATAGTGTCAGGGTTTAAACCCATTCCCAGCCCAGAAAATTTAAGACTAGTTCAAATTGAAAGGAGTTGCAGACGACAATTTAACCCTTTCCTGTACAAAGATAGGATTTTACATCGCTGTGATTTTATACTCCAGCAAAAAATGTGGAAAAGAAGAGTTTGCTTGGGACAATCATTTTCTTCTTTTCCTACACTATTTCCATGTAAAATGGTTTAATTTCAAATTACATCCAATTTTCATTGTTGTCTGCAACCTTTTTAAATTTGGACCAGTGTAAAATTTAAAAAAAAACAGGAAAGGGTTAACCTATTCCCACTTTTAGACACCCCAAAGGAAAAAAGCTTTGGAAAACATCGTGTAAAATGTAGAAATTAATTGAACTAAGCAATTTCTTCAGTTTCCACAATGTTTTCTACCAAAGGAAGTTGAATAAATCTGAAATTTAAATTGTGATCTGCTACTCCTTTCAATTTGGACCAGTCTAAAATTTTGTACATCTGGTAATGGGTTAAAAATTTATGAAATTATAGATTTTTTCAATTTTCTGGAAAGTAAACACTGTGTAAAATGAAGAAATTGCTTCAAAGGAAGCAAGTTTTACAAGTGTGAGCCTTATTGATAAGGATTTAGGACTCTCAAATTGTCTAACGTGAGTCCAGTTGACTCACTGGGGCTCAACTTCAATAAAGAATTGTAGACTGTTTTAAGAGTCTTCTGTTCTCTCCTAAGGTTGAGTCCCAGAGGGGAAAATTAGTGTAATACTTTGATTGCCTATGACTTAGCTGTACCCTTAATATACTGTGACTGTGTTTTCATGCTGTAGATGGGGTCTAAGAAATGAAACTGAGGGGGAAAAAGGGTAGTATTACAGAGCTTGAGATTGATGGTGCGCCGTAGCATTCCTGCATAGTTTTAAAAGATGATGTATGAATATTTTCTAGTCTATTAAAGGACTGGTTTTAAGCCTTTCCTATCAGCCAATCACATTCATAATTTAAAAAAATTAGTAAGCCATCAGCTAATTTCAGGCAAATTCCAACTATATCCTTTGGGTATCGCCCAAAATTAATTTCTTGAACAACGTTACCTGTTTTTCACCAACATCTGAACATTGAATCCGTAACATGATCTGAAGTGCATTTAAGTCTCAAAATTTCTAAAATTTCTGAGCCCCAGGGTGATTTGGCTAATATAAGAGAAATAAGGCATCTTTTCAAAAACTAAGTGGCCAATTTCAACCAAATTTGGCAGAAATTTCCCTTGATTTGCCCCTTTTTAATGATAACCAAGGTTTTGAAATTTGTTGAAAACATAGGTTGCCATGGCAACATAAGTTGATTTTAGTTTTAAGGAGGTCTTCTCTAGACCCAGTTAGTATTAGGCTTTGAAGAAAGAGAACCGTATCTCAAGTGAGCGCCAGGGCCAATGGCCCTCTTGTTTTATTGTGTCGACATCAAAAGATTAGGGACATATTGTTTTACTGATGTCCATCTATGACTGTCATTCTGTCGGTCTATCTGTAAAAACTCAACTAAAAACTTAACATTTACAATTACTTTAAGCCATGCAAGATACATTTCTCATGTATAGCTGATATGCATCTGCAGACACCAAGATTGTGGTCATGTGACAAGGTCAAGGCCACTTATCAAGGTTATATTTCCGGAAAAAAAGGCTGTTACAAGGCTATATTGTTTCGCAAACATCATGTTTTTTGTTCTGTTTTCTAGAAGCCAAAGTTTGATTGGTTTGACTATGGAAGTGGTGTGATGCGTGAATATCTGCTTGGTTACCTTCAAGATATTATACCAGAGAACATGCAGGCCTTCATGACAAGACTCAATACAAGGGAAGCTACTCTCAATACACAAGACAATCAGGATCAAAGTACAGGCAGTACTCAGGATGATACAAATAAAAGTAAAACAATATTTGACAATCATTGGGAAGAGAGTGAGGGATCTGGAGAGAGAACTGACAAAGATGATGACTTTGATAATGATAATGAGAGTTATGATGAGCAAAAAGATAACTATGATGGTTCAGACTCTTCCAATTCCAGTGCTGGACGCTGGACTGACTCTATACTGGATATGATGAACAAAACTAGGACTCAACTACAGGAAACTTGGGATCAGGTGAGAGCCGGGCCTGCACTCATAAGCCAGGGAAAAGGTTTGATATCAAAAAGTTCCTAAATTCCGGCAGTTCATAAAGGATTGCAACCTTCCAATCAGCTGAGGTGCAAATAAAACAAGCATGTCGTCTATCGATACCAGCTTGATTTACGATCAAAGGGCTTCCAATCAGCAGTTGTATATATGATTTACTGTCCCCTGATTTGATAGCCTCTAGGCAAAATGTGATGATCGCCTTTCATAGTGAGCCGACTTCCCATATTTTCCAGGCGACTTCGACTTTGCTTTGATCAACAACTCGGGCAAAGTTTTATGAAACCAGGCGACTTCTTTGCCTGAGTCGCCCACTCTGCAGAGCCCTGGTGTGGCAGGGCGGGGCTTATCAGACTTGAGATATCATGGAATTTTTCATAAAATTCATCAACATGGCTGGTAGGGCTTAGTTCAAATTATTTTACGTGTGAGCCATGTAGGGCCATCTTGGCCCCCTTGTTTCATTTAGACCGGAAGGAAAATTTAAACTCCAGTTATTTATGTGAAGCATTTAAGTTTGTTTGGTGACATAAACATGTTAACTACGGCTAATTCAAGTTGTAAGTACAACTATGAGCTTGCCAATCAACCATTTTACTTGTTAGTAACATGCAATTAACCATAGATTTTACAATAAAGCTGTTTAGTATCGAAGTGGAACTTCATGTCAGACATTAAAAAAAAATTCTAGATTTTTAGCTCACCTGAGCACAACGTGCTCAAGGTTAGCTTTTGTGATCGGTAATTGTCCGGCATCAGTCTGTCCGTCCGTAAACAATTATTAAAAAATCTTCTTTTCCTAAACCATAAGGCCTAGAGCTTTGGTATTTGATACATATCATCACCTATTGACCCTCTACAAAAATTCTTCAAAGAATTACTGTAGTCTTAAAATTAACCCTTTTCTGTGCGATCCCAGATTTTACAAAGGAAATCTTCTAAAGTCTTCTTCTCCCAAACTATTAGGCCTAGAGCTTTTATATTTTGGTATGTATCATACTCTATTGACCCTCTACCAAAATAGTTCAAAGAACTACTGTATTCTGAAAATTAGCCCTTTACTGTGTGATCCCTAATTTTTGATTGGAATAAAGAATGATATCTTTGAAACTTTCTTCTCCTAAACCATTAAACCATAGGCCTAGAGCTTTTGTATTTGGTATGTATTGATGTCTATACTTCGATGCATTGCCTTATTCAGGAAATTAGTGCTATATGGTTGGATCATCAGTATACCTAGGATTAAAAGAGAAAATCCTTAAACATCTTCTCCAAAATAATTAGACAGAGGGCTTTGCTATTTTGTATATATCATAAATCCATGAACCATTATACTCAGGGGAGCGATTTAGGACCATCATGGTACTCTTGTTTTACTCATTTTGCTCATCATCTTGGAAATACCTGTTTGACATTTCTATGATTAAATGTTTCCAAGATGACAAACCAATTAACCATGGTGTAATGGTTTGTCTGCATGAAAAAGTTTCTTAACCCATTTCCAGTCAGTAAAATTTTAGACTGGTCCATATTGAAAGAAGTTGTAGATGACAATTTAAAGCTTATGAAATTTTGAAATTTTTTGTAACTTTGGGGTACAATACATTGTGGTTAATGAAAAAATTGCTTGTAACAAGCAACTTCTTCATTTTCCGCAATGTTTTCCAAAGCTTTTCGTCTTGGGGCATCTAAAAGCATCAATGTGTGGGAATGGGTAAATTAATATTTTTGCTAATTTTATTTAAGTTTTGTATAAGTATGCCTATCATCAATATCAGCCACAAGAAAAGAATATTGAGCATCCTTCTCCTCAATAAGAAAATTGGCTGATAAGTGGCAACTATTAGATGAATTCTTTGGAACTCAGTAACTTTCAAAGGGTCTTTTGGTATCGCACATGAGCACAGCATGCTCATGGTTAGCTTTTGTGAGCCTTGAATGTATGTCATTCATGATGCTATTGTGATCACTTTTGTCTGGCGTACAGCAATTGTGCATTTATTCATCTGTCAACAATGTCTTTAAACAACATCTGCCCAAACCACTATGCCAGTTTCAACCAAATTTGACAGAATTGTTTGGAATCAAGAAGCTGAAGAACTTTGGTACATTAAACATTTGCCTTTCTACACATTGTACATGGTGCACGACAATTTGTCATAAGACTTATTGTCATGTACAACAAATTATTGAAACAGCATACAATCAAAACTTAATATCAGTGTATAAAGTCTATGAACTGCTTGGTACAAAAAACATTCCGATCCATTCCCATGTAGAACTACCCATCTTCATAACTTTACAAACTGTGAACGTATCTAGACATTGTACTAAATCCATCAATTTCATAAATATAACTTGGCACTTGTTATCTTTTAAAAGAAGCTAATCACATTCGAGCAAACAAATGTGAAAAGAGTACACATTTAAATTACGTATTCATGTTTATGCACAAGATTAGCTATTATTGACCTTTTTACACGACACCTTCCAGCAGACTGTGTGACCGTTTGAAGGGATATACCTAAAGCGCAAATTGGAAAATTAAAGGTGATCTCTGGCTACATACAACAGATTCTGGCTATTCACAGTAATTTTAAAGAGCAAATTACATGGGCGTCCCTGGAGTGGCCGTTACACGCAGATTGGTCGATATTCTTAGGTGACTGCTTACACAGTTTCAAATGTATAAGACCCTCTATGAAGTTTCAATTTCATGTTTCTTTGCAATCAGGTGAGATATCTGTGGCTGTCATTGCCAGCTTGTTTTTATATTCAGATGAGTTTCAACAGACTATGTTACCTTTGATTTGATGTGTTTTTAGGTAAAGAATGTATCAGAGAAAATATGGATAAAACATGAGCCAGCCATCACCAAGTTACAGAACACATTCAAGAGAAAACTCCAGAATCTGAGTACAAAGTTTCAGGAAAAATTAGCCAAGAAAGCCAGGAAATGGTTTAACAAAAGTAAGAAGGGTTCTAGAAAGGATAAACATGCTGATCAGAAGAATGAAAACTTTGCAAAGACTCAGAGACGGAAAGAAAGTCATGGTGAGATCTTATTTACCCATTACCACACAGTGACTCTTTTAAACGCCTCTCAATATATAAGCTTTGGAAAACATTGTGGAAAATGAAGAAATTGCTTGTAAAAAGCAATTTCTTCATTATCCACAATGTTTTCTACCTCAAAAGACAAAGATATTAAAGATTTCATCAACTTTAAATTGTCGTCTGCAACTTCTTCGAAATTGGACTGGTCTAAAATTCTATCGTGTGGGAATGGGTTAAACCCATTCCTGTTTAATTTTATATTTAGACTGGTCCAAATTGGAAGAGGTTGTAGAAGACGATGAAAATCGGATCCAATTTGAAATGAAACCATCCTATGTGGTAGAAAAAATTGTGGGAGAAGGAGAAATTGCTTGTTATAAGCAATTTCTTTTCCACAATGTTTTCTCACAAAAAATCACAGGAGCGTAAAATCCCGGCATTGTACATGAAAGGGTCAAATTAATTTTTCGAGACCAGTTTGCAATTCTATTTTACAAATATGACCCAAGAAAAAAAAGTGACCATCATGAAAATGTGAAAAGTGAGATCCCTAGGCAGACTCAAATGGGTCTATACTGTTTGCTTCTAGCAAACTTTCTCAATATAGAAAGTTATTATTCCCGACCCAGTAGGACATAGCTCTCACAATGTTATTCCTTCCTTTGGTCAATTCGGTATTAGTCTGAGCATGTCTGTATCATAACTACTGCATCAATGGATTTCAGGAATATTTGAAATAGTTGCTTACCAAGAATTGTAGATTTGCCATTTTAAATTAGTGTTGGAATAGCTTCAAGATCATATGCCAAGGTCAAATGATAAAAAATGAGCTAGTCTAGAACATAACTCCTACATTTAGAGATGAATTTCATGGTACATGGCACAGTTGTTCTCCGTCATTAGTAGATTTTGTCAAAGTTTGAGATGGCTTCAAATTAAGGTCACAGGTCAAACATTATAATTGGACTTGGCTGGAGCGTTATTCCTACATTTTTGAATAGATTTCAAAACATTTTGCAATGTTGTTCCGTTGTTCATATCATGAGAGCCGCCATTGTAGCGCATTTGTAGTGCATCAGACTCCCAATCTTCAATGATCGGGTGTCATGGGTTCGATTCCCTGCAGCGGCACATACCCTTTCCGACATTTGTGTCTCACCAATGGGTGGATAAGCGTAAAGATAAGTGGGATAGCAGCTGTAGGCTAGGAAAGGATGAAATGGTGGTACTGATGCGAGATATACCAGGAATCCATTGTTAGTTTCTCTAGCCGCCATGATTTGACTGAAATATTCTTAAAAGCGGATTTAGAAACCATCAAAACAAACAAACAAATCTTGTCATGAGTATAATGTGCTGTCGGAAATAAAATTTGAGATAGCTTCACGTACAAGTTCACATGTCAAGGTCAAATGGTAAATTGTTAAACTTGTATATTTAGATCAAGAATACATGAGATCATGTGACTTTGCTGAAAATAGCAAATGTAACCCATTCCAACACGATGAGGTCTTTTTACAATCCTTAAGAAAGAAAGTTTGGAAAACATTGTGGAAAATGTAACAAGCAATTTCTTCATTATCCACAATGTTTTCTACCTGAAAAATAAAAGATTTCTTACACCAACTTAAAATTGTCGTCTGCAACTTCTTTCAATTTGGACTGGTCTAAACTTTTGTTGTCTGGTAATGGGTTAATGGCTCCCATTATTCAAAAGGGGAAATTTTCCATAGTAAGTTTGATGCTTAGAACCTATGAAATAATTTTAAATCTGAAATAAGACATATGTCATTTTTTGTATTATTCAGTCTGGGACTCCTTACACCTTTTATCTGCTCACCTTAGCAAAAAGTGCCTGGGTGAGCTATTGTGATCAGTTATCATCCATTGTGCATGAGTCCATCCATCTATCTGTTCACAATTAGAGAAAATATTTTCTCCTCCTAAACTAACCATGGAATTTCAAACCAAACTTAACCTAAATGATCCTAAGTTCATGCTCTTTTAAACTAATTTAAAGAATTGAAATCCACACAGAAGCTTGGTTGCTATGGCAACCAATTTTAAAAAAACTCGAAAAATCTTCTTCACCCAAATCATATGGCCTAGATCTTTGATATTTGTTATAAATCATCTTATATTGACCCTCTACCAAAAAACCTTAAAGAAGTACCAAACTCTGAAAATTAGCCCATTTCTTTGTTATCCCTGATTTTACCTGGAAAGAAGAAAATCTTTGAAAATCTTCTCGTCCCAAACCATAAGGCCTACAACTTTGATGTTTGGCATTAATCATCTTCTGTTGACTCTTTATCAAAATACTTCAAAGAATTACCATACTCTGAAATTTATCCTTTTCTTTGCAATCCCTGATTTTGAAGAGGAATAAAGAAGATAATCTTTGAAATTTTTCTTCTCCCTAATCATAAGGCCTAGAGCTTTGATATTTGGTATTAATCATCATCTATTGATTCTCCACCAAAATACTGCAAAGAATTACTCTATTCTGAAAATCTTCTCCTCCTAAACCATTAGGCTTAGAGATTTGATAATTTGTATGTATCAGTGCCTATTGATCTACCAAAATACTTCAAAGAATAACCATACCCGTGAATTTAGCGCTAAATGGTGGGATCTTCAATGTTCCTAGGATTAAAGGAGAAAATCTTTAAAAATCTTCTCCAAAATAAATAGACATATGGCTTTGATATTTTGTATAATATCATGAAGGCTTGAGCCATCATACTAAGGGGAGTGATAAAGTGTGGTGAATGGCATGTATCCTTTTGTTTGTCTGTCTAGTCATCCATCCGTCTGTTAACTTTTCCCTGTTAACATTCTAGAGTCCACAGTTTTCATCGGATTATCTTCATACTTTAACCCATTCCCACAGACGCCTTTAGATGCCCCTATAGAAAAAGCTTTAGAAAACATTGTGGAAAATGAAGAAATTGCTTGTTGCAAGCAATTTCTTCATTATCCACAATGGTTTCTACCCCAAAAGATAAAGATTTCAAAAATTTCATGAAATTTTAATTGTCGTCTGCAACTCCTTTCAATTTGGACCAGTCTGAAGTTTGGTTGTGTGGGAATGGGTTAACAGAATATCATAAGGATTGTTCCTTTTGAACTTGTGTTTGATCCATCAAGAAACACAGGAAAATTGGCCTTTTGAAAATTTAATTAAAAATCCTCCTTAAAACAATAGAGTCCATAGATTTCATCAGATTTTCTTTAACCTTTAACAGAGTCATTGTACCATCATAAAGATAGTTCATTTTGAAATTTGGTCTGATTTGTCTAGTGTCTTGGGAAAAGGGTCCTTAAGGAAATTTCATTTGAAAATTCTCTTTAACAAAATAAAGTCCACAGTTTTCATGGGATTCTTTCAAAATTTCTGATTGTTTAATCCTATGGATAGATTCTTTGAAAATATGACAAAAGTCCTTAATTATTATCTGATTCTCTTAAAACTTTCACAGGATGATTGAGGGGTCATAAGAAAGATTTCTTTTGTGATATGGAGTTGATCTGTTTGAAAACATAGGAAAAGAGGCCTTTTGTTTTTACTCAAAATACTTTTGTTTATGTGATTAAGTCCACAATTATCATTCAGTCTTCTGTGAACTTTTACAGTTTATTGTAAAGGTCATACGGATGGTTCCTTCTGAAAATGGAGTGGATCAGTCAGAAATTACAGGAAAAGGTGCCTTAAAGATTGCTGCTCGGATGAAATCAAATTTGTTATTTTCATTTGATATATTCTTTTTTAAGCAATTAAGTTCCTTAAATATTAGATTAAACTAACAGAAAATTTGATAGCCAGTAGAGCGTCTCAGGCCCCGGTGGGCCTCTTGTTTTTCTTTGAGTAGGATTTTTTTGCGTTGCTCCGTGATCTTAGTGGCAGACTCTTAACCTCTTCCTACAAAACAAAATTTCAGACTGGTCAGAAGTGAAAGAAGCTGTAGACAACCCTTTTCAAGTTGATGGAATTTAAATTATTTCCATCTTTTTGGATTGAAAATATTGTGGATAATAACAATTTTTTCCACAATGTTTTCCAAAACTTTTTTCTAGATGGGTGTAAAAAGAAGGGACCGTGTGAGACAGGGATAATCTTAGGGAAGTCTAGGTATGCTGGTTCAGATCATGGCAACACTGCTGTTCATATGGGTATGATCATGGTCAAAACATCTACATTTCAGAGCCACAGCATAGTACTGGTGATACCAGGGAGCACATGAAAGAATGAACTTACCCAAGATATAACTGAGAGATTGTTCAATGATGCTTATTCTTATGAATACAAATAGACAGGGTTGATTTTTAGCTTGGCTGTTTTTTGGAGAAAACCCGAGGTATTGTGATAGCCTTGGTGTCGTCATTGTAGTCATGGGAAAACTTTGACATTTTGTGATATCTCTGGTTCTACTAAAGGCATTCACTTGAAACTTGGCACACTTGTTCACTATCAAAAGAGCAACCTATACTATCAAGGGGATAACTCTAGATGCATTTTGTGCACTATCCAGCACCCAACAGCAGAGCGTAGGCAACTGTAGGCAGTGCTCTTGCAAGCAAGTGGTCTTCTAATTAACCTATTACCACACAATCAAATTTTAGACTGGTCAAATTTGAAAACAGTTGTAGATGAAAATTTCAAGTTGATGAAATTGTAAAAATCTTTTTCTATCGAAACAGAAAAAATTGTGTTACAAGCAATTTCTTCCTTTACCACAATGTTTTCCAAGTCTCTTTTTGAGAGACATCAAAAAGTGTTATTGTGTGGGATTGGGTTAAGAGGTTCCCTTTGAAAATTTATGTGTTATACAGCTAACTTAACCCATTACCACAGATTCAGATTTTTTGACACGGAAAGGAATTATCTGTGGAAATAAGCAATTTCTCCTTTTCTTCTCCTTATGGTATATATATTTTCAAAATAAAATACACTGTGAATTGTTGTTTGCAACTAGTTTCAATTTGGACCAGTGGAAAATTTTTGTCAGGTAATAGCTAGGTTGATAAAAGTGAAAACTGACCTGCCAATTTCACAAAAATGCTGTTTATTTTCATTATAGGTTCTTCAATGGAAAAGATTAATCCTGAACTCTGTCAACAGTTTCTCCAGATGAGAGATATATTAGGAAGAAAAATGAATGCTCAAAAATTTAGAAGGTCCGAATTATCTCCAAATCTTATCAATCGTATGAAAAAATTAAAGAGAGACGATGAAATACCCAAATCTAGTGCTATTAGAAACTGGTTAGATTGTCAGCTTGACTGGTGGGCCAACAATGAGAACTATCCAATAGAAATGCCTCAATATGTTGTGACAGATAGATGTTTTGATTGGTTAGAGTGCTGGCAAATTGAAATTAGTGAGGGGGATCATGGGATAGGACGCAAAAAATGTGAAAGGCTGAAGAAGGCAAATAATGTTGAAAGTAAGTGTGCAAGATGAATTTTATTGCAAAAAACTTGGCAGTCACAGTTGCTTAATCCATTTCCACACAATCATGCTTTTTATGCCCATTCAGGAAAACATTTTGGAAAATTCTTAAGGATGTCTTCATTTGCCATAATATTTTCTTCCCCAGAATACAAAGACTTTTGATATTTTGTCAATTCATAATTGTTGTCTTTCACTTCTTTCAATTTGGACAAGTCTTACTGTCTATAATTTTGTTGTTTGAAAATGGGTTAAGTCTAATCAAGATGCAATGCTCATACATGGATCTCATCAATATGCATCTTCAGTTACCAAAATTGAGGTCATGGGACAAGATCACTTGTCAAGGTTACAGTTGAGAGAAAAAAGCTATCACAGGGGAATGATGTTTCAAAAACACATCTACTTTGACAACACATTTCACCCAATTCCAAATAATCTCAATTTTTTATTAACTTTGAAAAAGGGCAAGAAAACAGTTTTTAAAATAAAGAAATTGGTTGTAACAAACAAATTGTTCATATCCTACTATGGTTTGAAACCAGGAAGGTAGAAAGATTTCTAAATCTATCAACTTTACCCTTGTCATGCTGATCGGAATATTCCTGCTTTGACAAAGACTTTGGCAGGTATATAGGCTAAGATCAGCCTGCACAGACATGCAGTCTGATCTTAGCCTACACTACCTTCTTTTTGTTGTTGTTGTGAGACAAATCTTGAATACAAGATCTATCTCATAATGTCAGAGTTTTCAAATATAGTGAAAAGAGGAAAAATATTCAGCAGGACAACGGTTAAGTTGTTGTCTGCACCCAGTCTAAAATATCATATGGTAACTTTTTACAAACCATTAACTGATCACTGGCTAGCCTTACCGACTCATCTGGCCATGCCCACTTTCCCTAACTTTGATATTAACCCTTGTCATGCTGTATAAATTAACTTACTGAAATGCTGTCAAATCAAAGGGCTGAAAGCACTGATAGAACTTGTTGTTCAAAAATCAATATTTCGTTTAAAAATCGACTTCATAAATAATTCTGGCAGGAAAAGTACGAGCAGGGGGTGTAGACTAAGATCAGCCTGCACATAAGTGCAGTCTGATCTTAGTCTACACATCCTGCCAAAACCAGAATATTCCGAGTTCAGCATGACAAGGGTTAGATGATATCATATTGCAAAATTTATGGCTAGTAACATGTATATACATAAATGTCCTGTTGTTGGCTGGCTATTAGCAGACGCCATAATTTTGTACTGGTCTGAAGTTGCCACTGACAATTTAACCCATTCCCACATGCATTTAGACGCCCCCAAATTAAAAATCTTTTAAAAACATTGTGGAAAATGAAGAAATAGCTTGTTACAAGCAATTTCTTCATTATCCACAATGTTTTCTACCTCAAAAGTAAAAGAAATCCAAAATTTCATAAGCCTTAAATTGTCGTCTGCATCTCCTTTCAATTTGAACCAGTCTTTGCCATTTGGTAATGGGTTAAAGTTTATGAAACTTTAAGAATTTTTTCCACTTTCTTAGTAGAAAACATTGTGGAAAATGAAGAAATTGCTTGTAAATTTCTGTTTTTTCAACAATGTTTTCCAAAGCATTTTTTCTTGCAGGTGTTTTAATGAGTCACTGACTGGGAATGGTTAACTACAATTTGAATAAGCTGTAGTTACAACATTTAAGTGACCAAACAAACACAAAAGCTTCACAATAATGTCGGCTAATGGCAGAGTTTAAAGTTCACTTCCTGTCTTTCCAGTTTTTGGTTACTTAGATTTTGCAAAACTTTGATCTAATCACAGGACCTCCACCTTGGTATCTGTTACGACACAACATCCTGCATTTGCTTTGAGCTGTAGAGGAAATATTGATATTTCACAAGAAGGAAGGTTGAGTGAAATATAAAAATTTTCCTCTGCAGCGAGAAGCAAATACAAGATGTTGTATAGCTGTCAAAACACGATATTCCATTTATTATATACTTAACCATTTCATCGAATAAATTCGATGAAATGTTTAAAAAAAATTCTGTGTATTTACAAGTATTCCCTTTTACCTTTACCATTTTCTGCTTTATGACATCATCTACAGAACGAAAATGACGTCATCTAAGACTTCCTTATATGGAACCGTATTTAACTCTTTCAGACACGGATATTTTTCTGACGTGTCCGATTTTGTCTGCATGGGATGTATATATTGTACTAGAAATGTTTGGAGGCATATTATAATAAACAGGGCTCTGCAGAGTGGGCGACTCAGGCGAAAAAGTCGCCTGGTTTCATAAAACTTCGCCTGATTTGCTGATCAAAGCGAAGTCGAAGTCGCCTGGAATTTTCGGGAAGTCGCCTGGATACTATAGGTGATAACCAAATCTGGCCCAGTGGCTATAAAAGTAGGGGACAGTGTGCAATTATACAACTGTCGGTCGGAAGCCCTTTGATTGTAAATCAAGCGTGTATCGATACTGTAGTCGCGAGGCCAGCAGATTATCAGAAATAGGGGTATGTTCTGGCAGCCAATAGTCAACATGCTTGTTCATTCACACCTACGCTGATTGGTTTCGGCAATCCTGTGTATACTCTCGGCACTAGAAAACTTTATTTAAAATCCTTTCCCTTCTTAAGTTTTAATTATTTCTGTAAATTAAGTTATCATCAGTCTACGAAATGTGTTGCTTACTTTCACATAATGAGAATAATGGCCGACATTTACGGACGCTGTGTCATTTACCAGTAGTCAAATTTTTTTAACAAATTTGAAATCTTGATGAAAAATAATTCTGCCGAAAATCTACGTAGAGTAAATTCATTTTTCATTAGAATCCTCCAATTTGAGTTATCTGCTTTAATTGTAACAAGTGAAGAAAATTATGGCAAACAATTTAAAGGCTGCTACGATCTTTTCCTGAGATTCTTGTTATGATACATTCTATCCAAAAACTAAATTTCACTTACTTGTGTTGGTAATAATTCCTTTAAATAACATGTAATCCTATAAAATGGAGCAAATTATCCTGTGTTAACTTTAAACCTCTGCATGTACAGAGTCTGGTTTTGTGTACTGAGCAGTAACCCTTACCCTTTACACACTATAACTGACTTAATCACAGAGGACCTTTTTTGACCAATTAATGACAATTTTTATCCATTTATATGTTATCAGGTAAAGTGCACAGACTTTAACTCATTATCACACAATCCCCCATTTTGACACCTTGAAATGTTTTTATGGGGAACTGTGGAAAAAGGAGGAAATGTTTGCAGCAAGCAATTTATCCTTTCCCCACATGTTTCTACCCTTTTTGGCACCTTCTTTCTTATTTAAGCTCACTGTGAAATGTCTTATTTAGCTTCTTTCAATTTGTACCAGTCTGATTTTTTTCTTCTGGTAATAGTTTGATTTTGATTAAATACATGTTGTTAGAATAAAATCTTTTCTCATTTTCTGCTTCAAATAGAAACACTACTCATTTCATTCAGACTGCCTATACACTATTTGCATTTTTAGCTCACCTGAGCACGTAGTGCTCAAGTGAGCTATTGTGATCGTCTTTTGTCCGTCGTCCGTCCGTCGTCCGTCGTGCGTCAACAATTTCTTTAAACGACATCTCCTCCTAAACCACTGGGCCAATTTGAACCAAATTTGGCAGAAATGTTCCTTAGGTGGTCCCCTTCAAAAATAGCTAAAAGAATTGAAATCCGTTAAAAACTCTGGTTGCCATGGCAACAAAAGTGAAGTTTTAAAATAATCTTTAAAAATCTATTCTCCTGACCCAGAATGCGTAGAGCCTCGATATTTTGCATGAAGCATCAGTATATTGACCTCTTTCAAAATAGCTAAAATCATGATCCTCAGGTCCCCAGGGGCGGAGCCCTAGGGGGGTGGGGTTTATATAGAAATAAAGAACGATTTTTTAAATGACATTTCCTCTCAAACCACGGGGCCAATTTGAACCAAATTTGGCAGAGATGTTGCTTAGGTGGTCCCCTTCAAAAATAGCTCAAAGAATTAAAATCCGTTAAAAACTCTGGTTGCCATGGCAACAAAAGTGAAATTTTAAAATAATCTTTAAAAATCTTCTCCTCCTGACCCAGAAGGCATAGAGCCTTGATATTTTGCATGAAGCATCAGTATATTGACCTCTTTCAAAATAGCTAAAATCATGATCCTCGGGTCCCCAGGGGCGGAGCCCCAGGGGGGTGGGGTTTACATAGAAATAAAGAACAATTTTTTAAATGACATCTCCTCTCAAACCACTGGGCCGATTTGAACCAAATTTGGCAGAAATGTTGCTTAGGTGGTCCCCTTCAAAAATAGCTCAAAGAATTGAAATCCGTTAAAAACTCTGGTTGCCATGGCAACAAAAGTGAAATTTTAAAATAATCTTTAAAAATCTTCTCCTTCTGACCCAGAAGGCGTAGAGCCTTGATATTTTGCATGAAGCATCAGTATATTGACCTCTTTCAAAATAGCTAAAATCATGATCCTCGGGTCCCCAGGGGCGGAGCCCCAGGGGGGTGGGGTTTACATAGAAATAAAGAACAATTTTTTAAATGACATCTCCTCCCAATTCACAGGGCCAATTTGAACCAAATTTGGCAGTAATGTTCCTTAGGTGGTCCCCCTTAAAATTAGCTAAAAGAATTGAAATCCGTTAAAAACTCTGGTTGCCATGGCAACAAAAGTGAAATTTCAAAATAATCTTTAAGAATCTTCTCCTCCTGACCCAGAAGGTGTACAGCCTTGATATTTTGCATGAAGCATCAGTATATAGACCTCTTACAAAATAGCTAAAATCATGATCCTCGGTTCTCCAGGGGCAGACCCAGGGGGGGGGGGGTATAGGCATGAAGCATAAGTTCACAGACTTCTTTCTTATTTCTGAAATTATAACCCATAGAAAAAGTTTTTTCCTTCTTTCAAATCGGCACTAAAGCCTTGGAATTTGTAATTTGGACTTTTGGATTCCCAGGTTCATAGTCTTTATATGTAATTGTGGCCCACTTGTTTCATAATCCTAACCTTAACATGAAATTATACTGTTGAAAGAAAAAGAGCCTTTATCTCAGGTGAGCGCCCCAGGGCCAACGGCCCTCTTGTTTTATTAGTTGACATTTTTTATCATGTATGAATCTATTATGAAATATTAAAAACAAATAAATTCAGAATCAAACTCTTGAATTCTCAAACCTAAAAAAAGAAAAATACAAAAGTATTTGTTCACAGGAATAAGATCTTTATTGAGGACTGAAAGGACAAGCAGTATTTTCTATGTTTATTGCATGATACATAATATAAAATGCAACTACTTGGTTGTAAAGCTATTTTATTTTCTGATGGAAATGAGGAATATGCGCAAAAACTTAATTTTTAACGCGATCCACTTCTCCTGAAAGTCTCACCACTTCTCCCAATTTTGAAAAACTTCTCCTAATTCTCAGACTAGTGAGAAGTGACTTCTCCCCAAATTCTGGGAGTCTGCAGAGCCCTGATAAACTGATTGATTTGATGGATTGATTCCGATTGGTCAGTTGATTCCTTGATTGACAGTTGCGATTGGTCAATTGAACCCTTGTCAGGCTTAATGAATACCTTTGTCAGAATCTTTACACATGTTTGGCCTGAAAGGGACAAACAGGTGATGAAGACTAAGCTCAGTCTGCACTTACGTGAATAGAGAAGGATATCTTTGAAAATTGTTTCCTCCGAAACCATTAGGCCTAGAGCTTTGATATTTTGTATGTATTGATGTCTATTGACCCTCTAACAAAATACTCCAAAGAATTACCATCCTCAGAGAATCCTTGAACATCTTCTACAAATGAATTAGACAAAGGGCTTTGCTATTTTGTATATAGCATAAAGCCATGAACCATCATACTCAGGGGAGCTATAAATTACCATCATGATCCTCTTGTTCCAGAATCACTCACAGAATGTGAAATACTCGGGTCAAAATCAGAAGATGAAGACTTGAAGAATGGACAATTTGATGATGTTGATGATGATTTAGATGATTGTGATTGTGATGATACAGATAATGACTTGACTGATGAAGATATTGAGAACTGGTTTTTACGACGTGCTGAAATGAGAGACTACCATCACACTGAGCCAGATGATTGGTATTTCCGACGGTATAAAAAATGGCAGCAAGAAACAACGGGCAAAAAAACTAACTTTGATTTGTAATGTTTGTCGTCTTCCAGTTTACTAATGAATGGTTCACATATCAAGGATTGATTGCCATACTGTTCTGAGTGTCTATACAATGTAGACAATTCCTTGATTTTTTAGGCATTTTTCTACAGTCCTTGATTTATTAGGCATTTTTCTTCAATCCTTGATTTATTAGGCATTTTTCTTCAATCCTTGATTTTTTAGGCATTTTTCTACAATCCTTGATTTATTAGGCATTTTTCTTCAATCCTTGATTTTTCAGGACCTGCTATAGAAAATCAAAAAAACATTGTGGGGAAAAAAAGAGATACTGCTTGTCAGGCATTTTTTTGGTTTCCAAAGTTATTTTTTTACACAATAAGGTACTTACTTTTGCTGTCTTCTTCATTTGGCTTGGCTGATTTGGAAAAACATTGAGGTATAATCATAACCTTGGAGCCTTATTGCCTCAAACAGAAAGTTCAACTACAACTTGTAGTTACAATGTTTAAGTCGCCAAACCATCAAAGAAGGTCTAAAAAAATTGCAGCCAATGTCAGTGTTCAAAACTTATGTCTGGTCTAAATGAACAATCTCATAGGTCAACTGATTATTTGATTGAAAGTTGTAATTGGTCAACTGCTTTACACATGTTCTTGAAGCTTTGCCTACTTGCTATCACCACCTTTAACATCACCTGCATCTGCAGGCAGTATGTATCGTTATGTAACCCATTCCCACACAATGACACTTTTAAACATCCTTAACTCTCACCAATGGGTGGATAATCGTAAACTTAAGTGGGATAGCAGCTGGAGGCTAGGAAATGATGTAGTGGTAGTACTGGTGTGAGAAATACCAGGAATCCATTGTTAGGTGCTCCAGCGACTGAAATATGGCTGAAATACTGTTAAAAGAGGTGTTACACCCCATTCAATCAATCATTAAACACCCCTCAATATAAAAGCTCTGGAAAACATTGTGGATAATGAAGAAATTGCTCGTTACAAGCAATTTCTTCATTATCCACAATGTTTCTACCCCTAAATACAAATATTTTAAAGATATCATCAACTTGAAATTGTCGTCTGCAATTTCTTTTAATTTGGACTGGTTTAAAAATTTATTGTGTAGTAATGGGTTAATCTGGTACAAATACATAATTGGATTGTTTTTCTTTGGTTTCAGTATGTGCAGTATCAATTAGATTTGGGTCATATTATCTCTTTGGTGTTTGTCTTTGTGTGTGTCTGTATATATTTTTCACAAATGATCTTCTGTATGTCAAAAAGTTTGATCTTCGGGAAATGTTGACAACTGCTATGATTAAAAAAGTTTCCTGATTTTAATCAATTGTGAAGTAGAAAAAGAAGGACTGTACCTAGATTCAACTGAAACTTGGAAACACAACCTTATAAAGAAATGTGTGAAATATTGAAATAACTTGTATGGTTTCTCAATTTTGTTACTGTTCTTTCCTATCAGTAGTGTTTCTTTTGTTTTTATTTCAATCCTACAGGGAGATATGTGTATTGCATTAAAGTATTCATTTGGTAAATCACAATTATTATATCGGATTGTTAACATAATTATTTACTTATACATGATACCTGCCATTTCAGCTCACTGAAATGCGACAGGATGTTCCACTTTAAACCTTTCCTGTTTTGCAAAGTTTTAGGCCTGCCCAATTCAAAGGTTTTGCAGACAAAAATTTAAATTGGATTTAATTTGAATAATAACTAATCAGCAGAATAGAAAATAATGTGGAATAAGAAGAAAGTGCTTGTTACAAGCAATTTCACCTTTTTCTGCAATGTTTTCTCAATTATGAAATTACAGGGACGTAAAAATCAGGGATTGAACAGGAAAGGGTTAAATGGGATTATTTTGCAAAATTATGGTCTTGAATATCTAACAAGATAGTAAATTGGTTGGTTGGCGACCTAACTGTCATAACTATAGCTTAAATAAGCAGTAGTTATGACGCTTAAGTTGCCAAACCAACAAAATGCACATGAATCATAGGCCAAGGTCAGAGATCAAAGTTCACTATCAATTACATCGTTGATTTTGAACTCTCTTGGCTTTGCTCTGTAAACAGTCTAGTATCTGATTGCTGTCACCATTTATTGTGTTGGATAATCATCAAGTTTAATTACTTAAGAGATGAAGAGAATATTTTTTTTTGTTTTCATGGAGGTATGAACAGAAAAACCTTATCACACTGTATGAAATACTCTTCATTTCTTATAATTTAATAGTATAGAGCAAAAAAAGCAAAAACTTTACACATTTTGATACCTTTTTGTATGGAACTATTTTGTGCGGAAGCGTTACAAAATCCCTGAGTGCTCAAAATTTTGTTCATGGATTTATGAATAATTTTTTTCAACCAATCAGAACGCCCAATTTTGATAGACGAAACTAAAAATTAAATTTTATTGAGATGCTTCAACATCACATTCGAATATTAAAGTAAAAATTCAAAACTAGCCTCATGGAGAAGGACGGCTAGCCGTAACTGGTAAGAAAAAATTTCGACTGTTTATCATGAGTTTTGGAATTCAAAAAGTTAAATTTAGACACTTTGTAAAACCATGATAAGCTTTAGAAAAACCATGATGGCTAAGTGTTTTAGGCATTATGTGCAGGTATATTGTGGCTATGAATTGCATACTGCTTTTATCTATTGGACAATGTATTTATTGCAATTTAAAGGCTTTATTTAAACACCTTATATAAGAGTGTAGGTCATTTTTTCAGCCGATTAATCAGGTCTGGCAATGAAGTAACACATAACTTTGATTACAGTTGAAGAGATTTTCATATGCTTCTCATTGGTATCAACAGGAACCTGATCGAGGTTTCCAGGGGGATAAAATCCATTTATTTAGAAAAATTACATTGTGACATTTTACCTTCAAAATAGGAGTTGACAGTTAGCCATCAGATACCAGACTGGTTAAAAAGATACTTTTACAAGTCCTAGCTGTAACTAATACGGTGAAAACATATAGAATTTTATTCTGAAAACATATGAATTCATTGAAATTCATGAACACACAATGCTATCTTTTAATTTACTGAGGGAATATCCAATTTAAAACATAGACGGGGAAGAATAAATTGAAAGCTTACTTTTTTCACAAATTTTGATAACATATTTTCATCCGTTTGCTTTCTTAATATGCACCAGTGAAGAAATATGTTCACTGGTAATTCATTTGTACTGTGATATATGGATGTTTGTGATGAAAAATATTTGAGCCTGTGTGACATTCCCTAAAACTAATCATTCATATAGACCAGAAGTGATTTCAAATTCTGACATTCACCGCCATTTACATGAAGCATTTTGTTGGTTTCGCGACTTAAACTTCATAAATACAGCTTATTCAAGCTGTAGTTATAATGTGTAGGTTGCCAACCAACCAATCTACTTTTTGTTACATGCTACTGGCCATAAATTTTACGAAATAACATTGTTTGAAATCAAAGCAGAACTTCCTGTTAGACTTGATGGGCTGGGCCAATAGAGTTAGTGGGCTGGGCCAGCAATTGGTCAATTACAAGTGGACTGGGATCAGCTTGGGCCAAATGCACCCACTCTTTGTCTAGCCCACACAGTGTCAGGCTTCATACACATGTTAAATAGTTTGGAAATGTCACTCAGAGGCTCAAATTTTAGAAATGGATGTGATAAAAGGATTTTATGGTAATGGGAATTTTTTGATGCTACCCAAGATTTTCTGGGAGGCATGGAGTAGCTGTGTTGTCTCGTCCTGTATGATTCCTACACCAACCCTTAACCCATTCCTACACAGTCCTGCTTTTTTTCGCCCCTCAACAAAAATGCTTGTGAAAACATGGAAAATGAAGAAATTGCTTGTCACAAGCAATTTCTTCATAATCCACAGTGTTTTCTACCCCCAAATGACAAAGAATTCTAAAATTTGGTCAACTTGAAACTATCATCTGTTATTTCTTGAATACAAAGTTTAGACAAATCTTAAGTTTAGTCAAGTTGGAATGGGTTAACCTATAGAAATAAAACTTCACTTAACCCTTATCATGTTGAATGATAAATTCTCTACAGATTTCCCCTAAACTCAAAAGACTACAGCTAATTCAAAGTGAAGTTACAAAGTTTAGATCGCCAAACAAACATTTTATTTTTTTGTGAGGTAATGGAAGATAAATTTTGCAAAATAAGGCTGTTTAATATCTTAAGCTATTCCAACTTAGTGACGCTTTTAGACGCCCCTAAGAATAAAAGCTTTGGAAAACATTGTGGAAAATGAAGAAATTTCTTGTTACAAGCAATTTCATCATTATTCACAATGTTTTCAACCCCTTAATTAAAAAAATCTAAAATTTCATATGCTTTTTATTGTTGTCTGCAACTCCTTTCAATTTGGACCAGTCTAAAATTTTGCTGTCTGATAATGGGTTAAGTGTGACTTCCTGATGGAGCACTGAGGATGTGGCCAGCAATTCATCTATTCAAACATATTGTCGAAAAAAGAAAAGGGTGACGATTTGTAAGTTTTCACCATCTGTAAAGCTGTTGTCTTTCTCATTTGGACAAGCACTTATTATGGGAGCACAATCCATCTCTGTTTATTTGAAGTTTTTCATAGTTTAAGTTGATTTGTACATGGTTTAACCCTTTCCTGGATAAACCCGGTATTATACGTCACTGTGATTTTATATTTGGGAAAACACTGTGGGAAAAGGAGAAATTGCTTATAATAAGCAGTTTCTCCTTTTCCCACGGTGTTTTCTACCACACAGGGTGGTTTTATTTGGAATTGCATCCAATTTTCATTGTCGTCTGTATCCTCTTTCAATTTGGACCAGTCTAAAATTTCAAAAACCAGGAAAGGGTTAATGGAATCTCATGAACGTCTGTTGCAGTATTTGTTATGTTTGATAAAACTTGTCATATTTTGATTAAAACTCCTTGTTAAACAAACCACCTTTCTTATAAGTACTCACCCTTTCCTGCACAATCCCTTGTTTTTATGTCCTGTAGATTTTATACTTAAGAAAACATTGTAGGAAAAGAAGAAATTGAATGTGACAAGCAATTTCATCTTTTCACACAATATTTTCTAACCTGTAGGTTGGTTACTTTTCAAATTGCAACCACTTTTAATTGTCATCTGCAACTTCTTTCAAATCGGAATGGTCTAAAATTTAAACAAGAGGTCCATTTGCCCTAAAGTGCTCACCTGAGTTGACTATAGAAGTAAAATGGCACAAGTGAACTTATTTTGTCCTAACAGACTTGTTACTGAAGTCTTGTTTCAAAAATTAAACTAGAAAGACATTCTTACCATGTTTCAAGATACTTGTGCCACAAGTAAAGTGACGTCATAGCAAGGAAGGTTTCGACAAGACTTACTTTATTATCCATGTGACCCAATATCATTTGTGAAAGACTTCATGGAAATAAACATTCCGAACAAATACAAAGACCTTTGATACGAGCATATGGCATATGAGTGCACAAAAGTTTTTTCTAAGGTAATGGGAAATTTTTGATGCTACCCAAAAGACTTTCTGGGAGGCATGGAGAAGCTGTGTTGTCTTGTCCTGTATGATTCCAACACCAACCCTTAACCCATTCCTACACAGCCCTGCTTTTTTTCGCCCCTCAACAAAAATGCTTGTGAAAACATGGAAAATGAAGAAATTGCTTGTCACAAGCAATTTCTTCATAATCCTGAGTGTTTTCTACCTCCAAATGACATAGAATTCTAAAATTTGGTCAACTTGAAACTGTCATCTGCTATTTCTTTGTATACAAATTTTGGACAAGTCATCAGTTTAGTCAAGTTGGAATGGGTTAACCTATAGAAATATAAAACTTCACTTACCCCATATCATGTTGAATGATAAATTCTTGACAGATTTTCCCTAAACTCAAAAGGCTTCAGCTAATTCAAGGTGAAGTTACAAAATTTAGATCGCCAAACAAACATTTTATATTTTGGTGAGGTAATGGAAGATATATTTTGCAAAATAAGGCTGTTTAGTATCTTAAACTATTCCCACTCAGTGACGCTTTAAGATGCCCCTAAGAATAAAAGCTTTGGAAAACATTGTGGAAAATGAAGAATTTTCTTGTTACAAGCGATTTCCTCATTATCCACAATGTTTTCTACCCTTTAAATAATAAAAAATCTAAATATTCTTAGCTTTATATTGTCTGCAACTCCTTTCAATTTGGACCAGTCTAAAAATTTTCCATCTGGGAATGGGTTAAGTGTGACTTCCTGTTGGAGCTCAGTGGATGTGTCCAGCAATTCGTCTATTCATACACATTGTCAAAAAAAGAAAAGGGTGAAGATTTGTAAGTTTTCACCATCTGTAAATCAGTTACCTTGTCATACTCATTTGGATAAGCACTTATTATGGGAGCACAATCCATCTCTGTTTATTTGAAGTTTTTCATAGTTTAAGTTGATTTGTACATGGTTTAATGGAATCTCATGAACGTCTGTTGCAGTATTTGTTATGTTTGATAAAACTTGTCATATTTTGATTAAAACTCCTTGTTAAACAAAACATCCTTCTTATATGTATTCACCCTTTCCCGCACAATCCCTTGTTTTTATGTCCCGTAGATTTTATACTTAAGAAAACATTGTAGGAAAAGAAGAAATTGAATGTGACAAGCAATTTCATCTTTTCACACAATATTTTCTAACCTGTAGGTTGGTTACTTTTCAAATTGCAACCACTTTTAATTGTCATCTGCAACTTCTTTCAAATCGGAATGGTCTAAAATTTAAACAAGAGGTCCATTTGCCCTAAAGTGCTCACCTGAGTTGACTATAGAAGTAAAATGGCACAAGTGAACTTATTTTGTCCTAACAGACTTGTTACTGAAGTCTTGTTTCAAAAATTAAACTAGAAAGACATTCTTACCATGTTTCAAGATACTTGTGCCACAAGTAAAGTGACGTCATAGCAAGGAAGGTTTCGACAAGACTTACTTTATTATCCATGTGACCCAATATCATTTGTGAAAGACTTCATGGAAACAAACTTTCTGAACAAACACAAAGACCTTTGATACGAGCATATGGCCTAAGAGTGCACAAAAGGTTTTTCTAAGGTTTGAACTTGTGACCTAGCTTGTAGCCCCATGTGAACCAATATATTCAATTTGACTGAGATACTTTGGAGGAAAATATTCTGACCAACTTTCAAAAGATATGAGCCAAAAGTTTAGCCACTAGAGTACACATAAGAGTTTTCTGTGATTTGTTCTTGTGATCTAGTTTTTGACCCTATATGAACTTATGTTAAACTTGATCAATGTATCTTGCAGACAAACATTTGGACTAAATATCAAGATATTTGAACCAAAAATCTAGATTGCAAATAAGGTATTTCTCAAGTTTGACCTAGTGACCTAGTTTTACCCTATGTGACATAAATTTGAAATTGTCCAATATATCAAGTGCACACTAGGTTTTTCTAAGATTTGACCAAGTGAACTAGTTTTTTTATGCTATCTGACCCATTTCAAAATCTTCTAAGATCTTATGTAGACAAACATTTTGAACACATATCAAATCATTTGAGCAAATAATGTGACATCTAGACAGCACAAAAGGTTTTCTAAGATTTGAATTGGTTACCTAGTTTTTGACCCCATGTGACCCATTTTCAAACTTGTTTGAGATCTTGTGTGGACAAACACTCTGACCAAGTGTCAAGGCATTTCTGCCAAAAATGTGACCTCTAAAGTGCACACAAGTTTTTTTCCAAGTTTTTGATCCCACATGACCCAAGTTTAAACTTGTCGAGATATGTAGACAAACATTCTGACCAAGTTCCAAGACATTTGAGCAAAAATGTGACATCTAGAGTGCACACAAGGTAAAGGTGACAACAGAATCAGAACACAGCCCGATCACAATAGCTCATCATGACCACTATGTGGTCAGGTGAGCTGAAGACGGGAAAGGTTAATTCAAATGAAACCTTTGTTTCATAACATGTACATGTAGTTCTAAAATGGAAGATGTTTCAGACAATATTTGGTATGTGACTACACCAGTAAAATCTGCATCAGAAAGGGTAACAAATATTGTGTGGAAAGGAAAAATTGCTTGTTACAAGCTACTTCTTTTCCAATAATCTTTTTCAAAATTTGAAATATTTCTTCAGCATATTCAAATGTTGTAGAGGCTGCAGTAAGACAAAGATTTCACAACAGTTCAGAAAAGTGTATTAGTTCTTTGGGCATGTAACAAACTTTTACCATGATAATTAAGCTAAACCATGTCCTCAAATGAACTGTGAAAGCTCATAGATAAATTACATTCAATCCTTAAAGCATGCAGTTACTGCCTGAATGGCCAAATGATAAGAGTGCTATACTACTGCTCTGAAGGACATGTTTGAGCCGTACCAGGGTATGTTTATGAGCAAGATAGCCAGCCCCAGTCTACCCAGCTGTCAAATAGGGAAGCAGTGGATTTATGCCACTGCCTCTCTTACAGTAAAGTCAAAACATTGGGATTGAATGTTTAATTGTGACTATAAACTAGTAGCTTTTGGCGCAAAAATGCAGCAGGAACAAACATGCGAAGTTATTTCATAGTAAGTCAGAAATGTACATAATTTGCTCTTGACTGGGTCAGTTTCTGACCGACACCTTTGACCTTGGGCATATCAATGTTTTTAGTACTTCTAAAGAGAGCCAAATATCCAGTTACTTTGAAATCCCGTCAAAAATATAGTTTTAGACTGTCCCATATTAAAAGCAACCGCTGCCAATAATTTTTAGGTCACAAAATTAAAAATATGTGTATGGGGGTAGAAAACATTGTGGATAATTAAAAAAAATGCTTGAAAAAAGCAATTTCTTCATTTCCCATGTTCCAAAGCATTATTAGATGGGTGTAAAATAGAGGTAATGTCTGGGAATTGATTAACCAATACTTAAACCTTGTGCAAAGGAGAGATACTTTTCCCATCCATGACATTAGCATTCCTAAACGGTATTGATTGAATGGGTTTAACGGCACTTTTAACAGCATTTCAGTTATATTGCAGAGGCTGGAGCACCTAACAATGGATTCCTGGTATTTCTCACACCAGTACTACTACTACATCCTTTCCTAGCCTCCAGCTGCTATCCCACTTAGGTTTACGATTATCCAACCATTGGTGAGAGACAAATATCAGAAAGGATAAGTGCTGCCGCCAGGGATCGAACTTGAATTTATTCATAAACACAGAAAATGTGCCACAGACAAGAATTTGACATGTACCAATTCTACAGATAGAATCCCTCTCAAAAATGGTCGAATGTAACTATAACATGAGCTACAAAGACATAGCAAAAAAGCATTTGAAATGTGTATTTCAAATTTTATGTCGTTAATCTAGAATCTGTAATTTTTCCATTAGCTATTTTGAATGTAGGTAAGAATTTGCTGAGGTATCGAAGGGATTTTTGGACAGATTGAAGTGGGTGGAGCACTTTTTCAAAGTAAAACTAACTGAACAATGTATACAAAAACAATTTTTATAGACAATAAATATTGAAATATATAACATCAATACATTGGTATAAAAAATATGGCACAACAATTACTTTTTAACATACAGTATTTAACCCATTCCCACACGTTGATGCTTCTGGACGCCCCAAAGAAAAACAATTGAGAAAAAATTGTGAAAAATGAAGAAATTGCTTGTAACAATGTTTTCTACCCAGAAAGTTGAAAAAATCTAAAATTTCACAAACTTAAAATTGTCTTCTGCAACTCCTTAAATTTGGAGCAGTCTAAAAATTTGCCGTTTGGTAATGGGTTAAGACTTGGTAAAACAAGATTAGTTTGTGAAACACTATGCCACCGAAACAGGAATTCTTTAGAAACGGGAAAAGGGTTAAAATTTTGACCTTGACCTTGATGAAATGACCTTCCCCAGGTGCGCCTTGTTGAGACCTATCTACATACCAAATATTAGCATTGTAACTTAATCAGGGTTGAAGTTATAGGAAAATGTTTAGTTGGCAGATTAAGTTTTGCAGACAGGCGGACAGACAGACACGGGTAAAATGATATGCCCCCGATCTTATCGATGCGGGGGCATAAAAACATTAATCATGGATTGTCATATCTAAACATATATTCAGATTTATATCTAACAAATCGCTGACCCCACCCACTGACTCCAACATATTTAACCTGTATTCCAAAAATATTCCAACACGGTGATGCTTTTTGATCCCCCCCCCCCCTTAGGAAAGAAATCTGGTAAACATCGTGAAAACTCAAGAAATTGCTTGTCAATTTCATGGAACTTAAATTGTTGCCTGCAACTTTCAATTTAGACCAGTCTAAAATTCTGCCAACTGGTAATGGTTTACCCATTCCCACTCAAGCCCTCCTTTTTATGCGCCTCAATTGTAGAGCTTTGGAAAAACAATGTGGAAAATGAAGAAATTGCTATTGATATTAAGATCACAAAAGGAAATTGTTAAAATAAATGTTGGGGATCAGTTAAAGACTTCCAGTTGATCTGGATGATTGATTGATCAACCAAGTGTTTGATTCACAGAGATGATCAGTCAATTAATAAAATATAAAGAAAGTAACAAACCTTAGTTTCCAATTTGACCTATTTCTTGGATCAAATCAAGAATGATATTAGAGAAAAGGCGTGTAACAAGCAGTTTGTTCTTTTCTGATAATATATCTAATCCTAAATGATACTAATTTTTAAGTTAAACTTTTGATGTCTGAAACTTCTTTTAATTCTTTCCAGTCTAAATTTTAACTGTCTTGGAATAGTTTAAAGAAAAACATATCCATTCTAATATTGACAATCAAAATCTGTGGACAGTAAGTCAATATTCTAAAGCATTTGAGTAACTCTTACAGACTTATGGATACCCATCAAGCTCTGACATGAATTTCCATTTTGATATTAAACGGTTCTTTTTGCCATATAAATTGGCCAGTAACTTGTAACAAAAAAGTAAGCTGTAGTTACATCTTTTTTAGTCTCCAAATCCACAAAAACGCTTCACATAAGTGTCGGCCAATATTGGAGTTCAACCTCTTGATCTAAATGAAAGAGCCAATCTGTTGATTGCAATTGTTCAATTATTGGAAATGTCACCATCAAGCTCCAATGTCCAAAATGAGTATCATGTCTGTGGTTTTTCTATAATGCCATCAAGTAATGTGTTACCAGTAATAATAGCTGTGGTGGCAATGATGAATCTGTAACCTGTGAATATAAGATAATAAATTAGCAATGATGATTCTGTAACCTGGAAATATAGATTTACAAATGGCAAAGATGAATCTGAACCCTTGAAATGAGACACATACAAATTTGCATTGATGAATCTGTAACCTGAAAATATAGGAGAATAAATTGGCAATGATGAATCTTAATTTTGGAAATAGAGATTTACAAATTTGCAATGATGAATCTTAATCCCGGAAAAAGAGATTTACAAATTGGCAAGGATGAATATTAATCCTGGAAATATGATATTTACGAATTTGCACTGGTGAATATTAATCCTAAAAATATGACGTTTACGAATTTGCATTGGTGAATCTATAACCTGCAAAAAGGTTTGCAAATTTGCAATGGTGAATTTGAAAATAAAGGTAACAAGCAAAGTTTTCCTTTCGGCACTTTTTTTCAAAGTTTTTTCCCTTGAAGGGCATGAAAAACAGGGATTGTGTGGGAAAAACATAGTCATTTTGTTGATGAGCTGATATCCAATCTTAAGTTGGGTAAGCTAATCAACTTAAAGATATTTATAAGTGATCATTGGTTTTTAACCAATTCCCAGGCAGCAACACTTTAGACTGTCTGAATCAAGAGGTTGCAGACAACAAAACAATATTTGTTGAAACTAAAATGTATGGCCCATATGAGGTAGAAACCAATGTGAGGAAGAAGAAATTGCTTGCCAAAAGCAATTTCTTCTTTTCTAAAATATTTTCCATAGCTATATTTCTTTTGCCCATAAATTGTTTGGATTCTGTTTTAATGGGTTAAACACCCTCAGGGTCATATTATGTTATGACCATCATTCAAGTTGTCAGTCATCAATTCTTCGTGTGCAACTGAAATGAAGGCAATCTAGTGGAATTTCAATTTTCATGTCATAGTTTACCTGTTATGCAGACAACATGACAAACATAGAGTTTATAATCCTGATTGACAAACATTCATATTACATTACTTGTAGTAAATTGGTAATCAATATTTTTCTGATTTGTGAAATAATCTGAAATGACAGCATGTCATTGTTAAACTATTGGTGACCGCTGCCATGTTTGCAGCATTTTATAACCTCAAGTAAAAACTTTCAGTTCGATGTTGGATATTTTACCTCCAACTTTAAGAAAATAAAGAAATTGCTTGTTGCAAGCAATTTCTTTTGTTATCCACAGTGTTTTCTACCAAAAAAAAAAAGAAACAACAACAAAAAAATAAATAAATAAATTTCATAAACTAAAAACTGATGTCTGCAACATCGTTACATTCAGACCAGTCTAAAATTTAGTCGTCTTGTAATGGGTTAACTAACTAGTAATTCACCTGTCTGTTTTCCAAGGAACCTCAAAGCTGAAATTTCTGTGTATGAACACCCACCAATAAAGTAGACCAGCACAACCTTTTTGGCTCGCCCTGGTTTATTTGTTGGTTTGGAGCCTGTAAAATAAGGAAAATTTGCTTCAATTCTTTGTAATTCAATTATTAGTTTCTTCTATCAAAAACGAGTGTCGAAAATATTATTCATAACTCCTTAAACAAAATTTTGATCACGCTGTGATTTTGTATGCTTCCGCACAAAATAGTCCCATACAAAAAGGTATCAAAATTTGTAAAACTTTTGTTTTTTCACTCGATGATTATAAAAAATGAAGAGACTGTTTTTTGTTTTCATGGAGGTATGAACCAAAAAACCTAATCACACAATGTATGAATCCGCTTCGCATATACATACAGTGTGATTAGTTTTTTTGGTTCATACCTCCATGAAAACAAAAAATATTCTCTCCATCTCTTTAGTAAAGCCGCCTGAAATGATAACATTATTTATAGCAACAAGTATTATCTCTGTTTTCTATCGATGTCTTACATCATTTTATGTTGGAGATACTAACTGATGGATGGCTAGGCATTCCCACTGACCTATGCCAATGAAATTCAACTGAGATATCAAACTATGTTCGTTTGCAAAATATACGACAAGAGACATACTACAAAAAGCATTTGTTGGTCAACAACCTAAATGTTGTAACTGCAGCTTGAATAAGCTGTTGATGTTATGATGTTGAAGTCATCAAACCAACAAAAAAGAATGACATAAATGTTCGAGGTAAACATATACATTCTAAATGAAATAGACTGCCTCGATGGTCAAGTGGAATAGGTGCTTGGCTCGTGATCTGAAGGTCATGGGTTCAAAGCCAACGTCACCGTATTGTGTTCATGGGCAAGACACTTAATAGTCAGCCCCAGTCTACCCAGCTATAAAAGTGGGTAGCAGTAGGGTTAAGCCACTTTTTCTTTTTCAGGAACTGAAATAAATTAGTATAAACTAAATGAAATATTTGTCTTGGCCATGGCACAGTTTGTAGCATGCAGGACTCTCAATCATGAGGGCTAAGGTCTGATCCCCATTCACAGCAAATATCCTTTCTGACATAGGAACATAGGAAAGGATGCAGTGGTAGTACTGGTATGAGAAATATCAGGAATCATTGGTAAGGTGCTCCAGCGATATGACTGAAATACTGTTAAAAGTGGCAATAAATCCCATTCAAGATCAGTCAATTGATTTTTTTGTTATTGACAGCAGATATTTGTCATTTGTGTGAGAAAAAAGATAAATAATAGGAAATTGTCCACAGCATACCCACCTTTCCCTGGTGTTGGAAATCTGACCTCAGAATGAACCCCTCCGGCCAGATGTTTTGTAACATCTTCTAGACCAGTAAATCCCTCCTTTTGTAATACCTGAAACAAAATGTGTGTTTTTATCAGACATTTAACTTGTTCAAGATTCTACTGCACTTTTAATTCTTTTAAATATGATTATTGATAAAAGGATAATCATATGTTTATAAAACATAAGAGTTAGAATAAATTTCTCCTTTTCCCACCATGTTCTCTAAGACTATTTTTCTACAGTATGTCAAAATGTGTGATTGTATGGCAATGGAATTTTGCAATAATTGGAAGACCTTGATTTCTAAGTCAATGTTTGAAAGCAGGCCAGATGATTGGACATTTGGAAGGCAATATGCCACAGCTCTTATCATATATAAACATAAATTGACACTAACAAAGAGTGTCCAAAGAAGATTTGAAGGGATCCCAGTAATTCCTGACTAGGGACTCCATCAGGATCCTTAATTTTTCATGAGTACAAGATATCTTAATGTATGAATTCACGCTCATGTTCTGCAGAAAAGGTTTCAGTAAATGTCAACTTGTTCTTTCTTTGACTTTTAAACAGAAAATTTTTTACTGTCAAAATACAAAGAAAATGTAGATGACAGTTTTAATATAATTGATTTTAAAATTTTTTGTCTATTTTGGTAGAAAACATTTGGAACAATGAAGTATTTACTTGTAACAAGATGTGTTTGTGAAACACCATGCCCTGAAACAGGAATTCTTTAGAAAAGGGTGAATTTTATTGTTTTTTTTTTCTTTGTTTTAACGAAAAGGGTTTAAATTTTGACCTTGACCTTAATGAAATGACCTTCCTCAGTTGCACCTTGTTGAGAACTATCTACATACCAAACACTAGGATTGTAACTTAATTAGGGATGAAGTTATAGGAAAATGTTTAGTTGGCAGGTTAAGTTTTTGAGTAACGTTTTAGGGAAACGGGTTAAAATTTCTACCATGACCTTGATGAAATGACCTTCCCCAGTTGCGCTTTGTTGAGACCTATCTACATACCAAATATTAGTATTGTAACTTAATCAGGGTTGAAGTTATAGGAAAATGTTTAGTTGGAAGTTTTGCAGACAGACAGACGGACAGACAGACATATGGACACCGGTAAAACAATATGCCCCCGATCTGTCGATGCGGGGGCACAAAAAGCAATTTCCTCATTTTTCCAAAATAATTTCCAAAGCTTTTTCCAAGTGGTGCTTTAAAGGCAGGACTGTGTTGGAATGAGTTAACATAAAGCAGGAATCCCTGATTATCTGGAGGAAACCCTGATGTAGTGAGTAGCTGTTGGGATTTCTGTGGATTCCATTGAAGTAAAATTAGTATTGAATCAGGAAAAATATTGTTAACCCATTACCAGATAACAAAATTATAGGCTGGTCTAAACTGAATGAGTTGCAGAAAAGAATTGAAAATTTATGAAATTTAAGACTTTTTCAACTTTCTGCACAGTTCATTTCACACAATGATGTCTCAATTGTTTTTCGGGGGATCAAAAAGCATAACTGTGTGGAAATTGGTTGAGAAACATTACATGTATCAAGCACATATTTGTTCTTTAACTCAAACGTTATGAATTACTTTCTTTATATTATTCCATATTTCAGATTAGCCTAAAAAGTAACAATATGTACAAGTCAAAGTTGCATACAAACCATTTCAATTAGTTTACATGATAAAGGTGTATAAGCTCCACTGAACACATAGGACATATCACAGGGACTCTTCATATCTACATCACCAGTAGGTATCTGGAATATATATTGAATCCTTACATGTTCAATGACATTATTTAGATGGACAAATTGAAAGATATGTCTAATCTTAACCTCAACAAGAAAATAACATTTTTGACTTGTCTTCAAAGGTATTGCAGACAACCATTTTCTGTTCATGATTATTTTCTTTTTGTCTTTGAAAAATGATAGGATTGCTTATAATTAAATGACCATCAACTTGACCTTAACCATCAATTTTAATGTTTTACCTTGAGCTTTAACCTTGAACTTGAAGCTATCCAAAATATTCTTTCAAATGGCACATCTACTCATGATGGAGAATAATGGTGCAAATTTATTTTGAAATCCATCCATAATTGTAGGAGAAATTCTCTTGACAATCACAATTTTAGTGTTTGACCTTGAGATGTGACATTGACACTAAAACTATCCCAAATATTATTTCAAATGGCACATCTACTCATGGTGGAGAATAATTGTGCCAAGTTATTTTGAAATCCATCCATAGATGTAAGAGTAATTGTCCGGGCAAACACAATTTTAGTGTTTGACCTTGAGCTGTGACCTTGACATTAGAACTATCCCAAAAATTCTTTAAAATGGCACATCTACTCATGTAGGAGTAATTGTCCAGACAAATTCAGACTAACGCAATAACATACATACACTGATTTGTCATAGTGACAACTTTGTCTAGCTCATCTCAAGCGGGCTCGACAAAAGGTGATTTCTACATTTTGCATAATATTTTCTAAAGCTTTTTTCATGGAGAAATTAAAATGCAGGATTGTATGGTAATTTGCTTAAAATGACAAGCTCATGCTCGTACTGATTTGTCAACGAAAAACCTACCCTCCTGCTGCATAACCCATTCCCACACAAGCCCTCCTTTTTAAGCCCCTCAAGAAATAAGCTTCGGGAAACATTGTGGAAAATGACGAAATTGCTTGTATCAAGCAATTTCTTCTTTATCCACAATGTTTTCTATCCAAAAAGACAAAAAAAATAAAATTCCATCAACTTTAAATTGTCGTCTGCAGATTCTTTCAATTTGGACCAGTCTAAAATTCTTTTGTGTGGGAATGGGATATGCAGTTCTTGTTTGAATGACATTACCAATTGACTGTCAATAGGTATGCATGTGCTGTTTGCTAGAATTGTAATCATTGTTATACTGGGCCCTTGTAGGTATACAAGCAAGCATGTACAAGCATGTGATACAAGCAATTTCTTTTAACATTGTTTCTACCGTAAAAGATTTTTTGAATTTCACAAACTTAAACTTATTGTCTGCATCTTCTTTGAATTTTGACAAGTCTAAATATTTTCAAGTGGGAATGGGTGAAGGCAATGGTTATGTGATGTAAACATGAAAATACTTTGTCACAGGGGGTTGATATAATAGCCATTCCTCAAGTCACTTTGTGATGTGATGTAAACATGAAAATACTTTGTCACAGGGGGTTGATATAATAGCCATTCCTCAAGTCACTTTGTCATGTGATGTAAACATAAAAATATTTTGTCACAGAAGGGGTTATTTTAGTCATTCCAAAGACACTTTGTCATGTGATGTAAACTTGAAAATACTTTGTCACAGGGGGGATGGATATCATAGCCATTGTAAAGTCACTTTGTAAAGTGATGTAAACATGAAAATATTTTGTCACAGGCGGTGGGTATAAAAGCCTGGAAGTCAGTTGGCGTGGCCAGCCATCTATCTAGCTATATACTACAGGACTGATGCAAGTACAACATACAAGATTGAGTCTTTTCCTGAGATTTTTGAACACACTACTTTTGGTTAAGGCTGCTACACCTGCTGCAACTTTAGACTGGGTACCAGAGTCTTTATGTTCCCTCAGTAAACCAGCTTTATCCAGATTGTGGAATGTTACCATGTGCTCAAAACCATGACTCTGAAAAATAAATGATGTTATCAAAACTAGAGGAGCTTGAGCGCCTGATTCGCTCCACTGGCCTGAATTTACTTATCATTACTGAGAAGTTTGGTTAAAAACCATCCTGCAGTTTGCAAGAGTTCGATTTTCAAAATTTCACTATATACCTCAAATAGAGACAAGGATCATCCTAGTGAAATTTGGTGAAATTCATCTACTGTTTTCGGAGAAGAAGATCTTTAAATTTTTCACTATATATGGAAATTAGCCCTGCCCATTTAAGGCATGTTTTCTGTCCTGTCAAAATTCTTTTTAAAAACTCAGATAAAGAGTCACCCAAGGATCAATTCAGGGAATTTTAGTTAAAATTCATCCATTGCTTTCTAAGAGGAAGATTTTTTTGAAGATTTCATCCTATATGGAAATAAGCCCTGCCCATTAAAGCCATGTTTTTCAACTGAGCTTAACTCTTTAAAGGAATCTGATAAAGTGCAACCCAATGAACATTCCTGTAAAATTTGGTTGAAATTCATCAATTGGTTTCTTAGAAGAAGATTTTTAAAGATATCACCATATATGGAAATAAGCCCCGCCCATTAAAGCCGTGTTTTTCTTCTGATCAAAAGTCTTTGAAGGAATCTGATAAAAGGTCACCCAAAGATCATTCCTGTAAAATTTGATTAAAATGCATCAATTGGTTTCTGAGAAGAACATTTTTTGAAGGTTTCACCATACATGTAAATAAGCCCTGCTGATTAAAGCCATGTTTTTCTTCCAATGATAATTCTTTGAAGGAATCTGATTAAGGGTCACCCAATGATCATTCCTGTAAAATTTGGTTGAATTCTGTTCAGTACTTTCTGAGGAGAAGATTTTTAAAGTAAAAGTTTACGGACACACACACGATCGAACAGACGCACGACAGACACAATGTCATAACAATAGCTCGCTGGCTTTCATGCAGTGGAGCGAAAAACCTACATAAATGACGTTAATTCACGACATTGGAGAATTCCACTGTTTTGATGATGTCACAATTGACCCATTGCGGCTGTCAATCAAATAATCTGTGATCCAATGAAATCATTCATTTAGACTAGAAGTTCAGTTTGAACTCCGACATTGGCCTCCATTTTGTTGCATCATTTTTGTGGGTTTGGCGACTCAAACATTGTAACTACAGCTCATTCAAGCTGTAGTTACAATGTTTAGGTCGCCAACCAAGCAAACTATGTATTTGTAATGTGCTACTGGTCATAAATTTTGCTAAATAACACCATTAAAAATTGAAGCAGAACTTCCTGTCGGAGTGAATTGGCGGGGCCAAAGGAGTTAGTGGACAGTGCCAGCGATTGATCAATCGTCTGACTATTGCCATCCCACTCAAGAGAAAAGCTTTTTGAGATCATGAGGAAATTCCTGTGACAAAAATATCTACAGGTTTTCTTTCACCCAAAATCCATTTTAAAACTGTATGTTGTTTTTTTCTCATTGAAATGATCTCATCTAGATGAGCTCAACCTATTTTCACATGAGGGAATCTAAGACAGGTCCAAACTGAAAGAAGTTGCAGACCACATTTGCAATTTGATGAAAATTCGAAAATCTTTATCTTTTAGGGTCAAAAGCATTGTAGACATGGAAGAAATGGCTTGTTACAAACGATTACCTCATTGTCCACATTTTTTTCAAAAACCTTTTTTGTGTGAGGGAAATCAAAAAGCCGTATTGTGACTTTTAGATTGGTCCAAATTGAAAGAGGTTGCAGATGACAAGAAAAGATGCAATTTGAAATGTAACCATCCTATGTGGTAGAAAATATTGTGGGAAAAGGAGAAACTGCTTGTAACAAGCAAATTCTTCTTTTTCCACAATGTTTGTTCGTATACAATCACAGGGACGTAAAATCTCGGGTTTGTAAAGTAAAGGGTTAATGTCTATAAACAACATATGGTTTGATAGAGAATATAATGTCCTTTTGGCAAGCTCTAAGAGTTTCTGGAAATGGTCAATTTTTCATGGTCACTGAAAATAAATGTTTGCCAGATAAAGATGGTCCTACAAACAAAATCCACTGCAGATGGACCTCAAGTATCATAAGCTTGAGTTGTTTTAGCTTACCTGTACAAGCTGGGTTTTCAGTGATTTATAATCCCTAGGTGGAACTCCATCATTTGTGAGTGACATCAAACATAGTAACTTCAGGTTGGAAACTACACTATCCTATACAATGTTTAAAACTTACAGATTAAACAAAATAAGTTAAAAATAAGTTAAACATAAGTGCCTTGCAAACTGTTATTTTTGAAATGTGACCTTAATAGTTTAGCTTTATCTATCTCCAAGTCAACCTTGCTTTAACAACAGAAATGACTTGCCATAAGAAATACAATAGTATTATGTAAAAAATCTTATCAAATACGAATGAAAAGCTTTGGTCAATCCTAAAGGTTTTTATAAAAATAATATGACCTTAAAATAACCTTGAACTTGATTTTTACCCATTCCCACACAATTCCACTATTTAACGCCAATCAAGGAAAAAAATGTGGAAAACATTGTTTAAAATGACAGAATTATGTGTAAAAAGCAATTTATTCTTAATCCACAATTTTTTTCTACCCTAACAGACAAAATTAGAATTTTAGAAAACATTGTCACAAGCAATTTCTTTATTATCCACAATATTTATTTTCTACCTCATAAGAAAACTTCCACTTCCTTCAACAGCAATCTTTGGTTGATGCAATTTTAAAAATCTTTGTCTTTTTTTTTGGGGGGGGGGAGAAAACACTGTGGAAAATGAAACAAGAGGCCAATGAGGGCCTGAGACGCTCTACTGGTTATCAAGTTTTCCGTTAAAGAAATCTGATATTTAATTGCTCAAAGAAGAATGCATAAAGAAAAAAAAGAGCTTTATCCCCTTTATCATTTTAAGCAACAATCCTCAAGGCCCCTTTTCCCATGTTTCATGACGGATCCACTCCATTTCCAAAAGAAAGTTACCTTATGACCCTACAATCATTCTGTGAATATTTCATCAGAATCTGACAATAATTGTGGACTTTATCACATCAACAGGATTGTTTTGAATGAAAATCAATAAGGCCCCCTTTTCCTGTGTTTTCTGATGGATCAATTTCATTCCAAAAGGAACTTTCCTTACAACCCGACAATTGTCCTGTGAAATTTAAAAGACAACTTGATAATGATTGAGATCTTCATCACATACACAAGAATGTTTTGAATGATAATCTGTAAGGCCCCTTTTCCTGTGTTTCGAATGCCACAATTATTCCATGCATCTTTGAAGAGAATCCAATAAAACTGTTGACTTTATTGTGTTAACAAAGATATTAAATTCAAGTTCTCATAAGGCCCCTTTTCCCGTGATATTTTACTGTTGGTTTTATCATTCTATGAAAGTTAAAAGTGAATCCGATGAAATATTGGGAACTCATTATGTTTACTAGAATATTTAAAAAAAATCATATGTCCCCTTTTTACATGATACTTGATGGATTGTACCCAGTTCTGAAAAGAACCATCTAAGTATTTGTACAATCATTCTGTGAAATTTTGAAGTGAATCCGGTGAAATCAAGGGACATCATTGTGTTAACCAGAATATTTAAAAGAGTTTTTCATAAGGCCCCTTTTTATGTGACCCTTGCTATAGTCAGATCCACTGTCAAAATCAACAATCGGAATGATGGTACAATCAATCTGTTATTTATTGTGTTGATGAGTTTATAGTGAAATCTTCATAGGGCCCCTTTTCTCATGATACTTTACAGAACAAACCAAATTTCAAAAGGAACAATTCTAATGAAGGTAGAATCATTCTTTAAAAGTTAAAGAGAATCAATGAAAACAGTGGACTGAATTGTGTCAAGAATTTTTGTAACAAAATTTTCATAAGGCCCCTTTTTCCGTGAAACTTAACAAATCAGACCCAATGTACAAAGGAACAATCCTAATGATAGTTTGAAGAAAATGATAAAGACTGAGGACTTTATTGTAATAATGATGTTTTGTAATAAAATTTTTATCAGGTCCCTTTTCTTGTGTCACTTAACCAATCAGACCTAATTTACAAAGAACAATCCAAATGATGGTACAATCATTCTATTAAAGTTTGAAAAGATTCTGATAAAGACTGAGGGCATTGTTGTGTTTATGAGGATTTGGTAATAATTTTTCATACAGCCCCTTTTCCTATGATACTAGACAGATCAGGCCCAATTTGGAAAGAAACAATCCTCATGATGGTACAAACATTCTGTGAAAGTTTGAACAGAATCTGATGAAAACTGCAGACTTTATCTTGGTGTCAAATTTTTAAAATAAAATTTTCAAAAGGCTCCTTTTCCTGTGATACTTGAAGGATCAGGTCTCATGTCAGCATCAACAATTGTGATTATTGTACAATGATTCTGTGAAGGTTTGAATAAAATCTTATGAAAGCTCTGGACTTGGTTACAAGGATCATAGATAAAATTCTTTAAAGGCCCCTTTTCCCATGATACTAGACAGATCATGCCTAATTTGAAAAGAAAGAATCCTCATGATGGAATAATCATTCTGTGAAAGTTTTAACAGAATCTGATGAAAACTGTTGACTTTGTTGTGGTACAATGATTTTAAAATCAAATTTCATAATGCTCCTTTTCCTGTGATACTTGACGGATCAGGTTAAATGCAAACATCAACAATCATTATTATTGTACAATTATTCTGTGAATGTTTGAAGAAAATTCAATGAAAGCTCTAAACTTGGTAACAAGGATTTATAAATGAAATTTTCATAAGGCCCCTTTTCCTGTGCTTCTTGACAGTTCAAACCCTGTTATGAAAAGAATGATTGTTATGACCTTCCAATCATTCTGTGAAAGTTTCACAAAATCTGATCAAAGCTGTGGGCTTTATTGTGTTAACAGGATTTTATTAATTGAATTTTCATATAGCCCCTTTTCCCATGTTACTTGATGGATCTGAACCAATTCCAAAGGGAACTCTTCTTACAAAAGTATAATTTTTCTGTTTGAGTATAAAGACAACCCCATCTCATCTGCGGACTTACAAGCATTAATTAAGATTTTTTTAATTGAATTTTCCTAAGGCTCCTTTTCCTACGTTTCTCAATGGATCAGACCCAATTTGAAAGGAACAATCCTTATGATGGTACAATCATTATATGAAAGTTTGAAGTCAATCAGGTGAAAATAAATTAAATTTTCATAGGGCCCCTTTTCCCATGAAACTTGATGGATCAAAACTACTTCCGAAAGGAAAAATCCATTTAATGTAATAATCATTCTGGGAATGTTTGAAGAGAATTTGTTGAAAACTATGGACTCTATTGTGTTTATGAGGACTTTTTCAATCCAGTTTTTATCGGGCCCCTTTTTCTCATGGTCCTTGACTGATCATACCAAATTTTGAAAGGAACAATTCTTATGATGGTACAATCATTCTGTGAAAGTTTGAGGTCAAACAGATGAAAACTGTGGACTCTAGAGTGTTAACAAAGATCTTTGAAATAAATTTTAATAAGGCCCCTTTTCCTATGTTTCTTGAGGAATCATATCCGATTCCAAAAGGTACAATCCTTATGATGGTACAATCATTCTGTGAAAGTTTGAAGAGAATCCATTGAAAATTGTTGGCTCTAGATTATTAATGAGAATTTTTTATTAAACATTTCATAAGGCCCTTTTTCCTGTGTTTCTTGAAGGATGATACCAAATTTTGAAAGGAATAATCCTTATGATTGTACAATCATTCTGTGAAAGTTTGAAGGGAATCCGATGAAAACTATTGACTCCAGAGTGTTAAAGAGTATTTCTTAAAAGATTTTTCGATTAGATTTTCATAAGGCCCCTTTTCCTGTGTTCCCTGATGGATCTGACCAAATTCCCAAAGGAACAATCCTTATGATGGTACAATCATTCTGTGAAAGTTTAAATACAATCTGATGAAAACTGTGGACTCTAGAGTGTTAACAAGAATTTTTTAATTAAATTTTCATAAGGCACCTTTTCCCCTGTATCATGACAGATCAGACCCATTTTCAAAAGGAACGATCCTTATGATTGTAAAATCATTCTGAGAAAGTTTGAAGAGAATCCGATGAAAACTGTGGACTCTATTGTGTAAACGAGGATTTTGAATGGAGTTTTTAATTGAATTTTCATAAGGCCCCTTTTCCCATGTTTCTTGACAGATCATACCCATTTTCGAAAGGAACGATCCTTATGATGGTACAATCATTCTGTGAAAGTTTGAAGAGAATCCAATGAAAACAGTGGACTCTATCGCGTAAAAAGGATTTTTAATTAAATTTTCATAAGGCTCCTTTTCCCATGTCTCTCGACGGATCATACCAAATTTCGAAAGGAACAAACCTTATGTTGGTACAATCATTCTGTGAAAGTTTGAAGAGAATCTGATGAAAACTGTGGACTCTATTGCGTAAACGAGGATTTCTAATTGAATTTTTAATGAATTTTCATAAGGCCCCTTTTCCCGTGTTTCTTGATGGATCATACCCATTTTCGAAGGGAACGATCCTTATGTTGGTACAATCATTCTGTGAAAGTTTGAAGAGAATCTGATGAGAACTGTGGACTCTATCGCGTAAACCAGGATTTTTTAATCAAATTTTCATAAGGCCCCTTTTCCTGTGTTTCTTGACAGATCATACCCATTTTTGAAAGGAAGAATCCTTATGATGGTACAATCATTCTGAGAAAGTTTGAAGAGAATCGGATGAAAACTGTGGACTCTATCGCGTAAACGGAATTTTTCATTGAATTTTTACTTTAATTTTCATAAGGCCCCTTATCCCATGTTTCTTGACAGATCATACCCTTTTTCGAAAGGAACAATCCTTATGATAGTACAATCATTCTGTGAAAGTTTGAAGAGAATCCGATGAAAACTGTGGACTCTATCGCGTAAACGAAGATTTTTTAATTAAGTTTTAATTAGGCCCCTTTTCCCGTGTTCTTTGACGGATCTGCCTGACACGTGTCAATAATTAACTGTTGATCCTTGATCCTTGCTCGCAGACAATTTTCACACCTTACAAACAGCTTAATTGATCCGCGTGCCGGTACGACAACATGACAATTAGTATTATGTCCACGTGTACCTACACCTTTTACGCATATTATTCAAAATGACCGGAGTTTTACTTTAAAGAACACTACTCTTGGTTCTTTAAAACTGTCACTATCATACTCCAATCAGCTATCAATCTAATTGTCGAAAATTCCACTTAACCAAAGAAGATGTCTTTACAAAATAGTTCACGATTACAAAAGTGCATGTCGTCTGCTACAGCTGTATATTCATATTGGGGGTTGATCAAAATTACGCAAGCGTTGTTCTTACGCCGCACCGATAGCAACAACAGAAAATCAATAATGGCTGCCAAGCCTTGTTTATACGGAAAAACGTTTACTCCGGACACTTCCATAGGAAACGAAAGTGGCCGGACTAACGCGGCACGACTGTATACAAAATCAGTACCTTGTATGAGTTACTGTCTATAAAAATGCAACTTTCAGTGGTTTTAAATTCCCACTTGGTGTATGTCAAACTTAAATATTGATATAATGAACAGATTTCTGTTTCATTCTTATTTTTTAAGAGTTGAAAATACACTCACATCACATAGGGCAAGCCAAATCTTGTTTGTAAATGTTAAAGATCATTAGAATTACCAGATGGCAAAATTTTTGGCAGGTCCAAATTGAACGAGTTACAGACAATAACTTAAAGTTCATGAAATTTGAGATTTTTTCAACTTTCTGGGTAGAAAACATTGTGTAAAAGGAAGAAATTGCTTTGTTCAAGCAATTTCTTTATTTTACAAAATATTTTCACAATTGCTTTTCTTGAGAGGCTAAAAAACATCAATTAGTGGAAATGCATTAAATAAATTTATTGTAATTAAATAAACAAATAAGAAAAACCAAGTAAATCTTTGAGCAATTATTACCACTTATTTTCAAACAATTGAAATAAGCCTTGGAGGTCAAAAATCTCAACTTACTTGTCTATTTATACTATCTTCTATATAAATTAAATTCTCTCTGAAACCTGTTCCCTCAAGTAAACCTGTAGAAAATTTTAAGCCAATTACCAGGTGACAATACTTGAAGAATTTTAAATGAAATTGCACACTACCAATAGGGTAAAGAAAATTATAATCCGAAAAAAAAAATTCTTGTTAAAAAGTAATTTCTTCTTTTCTGACAGTATTTTCTTGAGCTGGATTGTAAAGTTACTGGTCAACACAAAACTGCAAAATCTTTTAATGTGTTTAGAGCATCTTTACAACAACCAATTTTATGACCCTCAAGAAAGAAAAAAAGTTTTGGAAAATGTTGTGAAAAAAAAAGAAATTGCTTGTAACACTTTTTTTCCATAACTTTAAAAAGAATGAATTTCACAACTTCAGAAAATTCTCTGTATCTTCTTTCAAAAGCTCATTTTGTAATACGATATTCTCTCAGACCATTGGTATTGAGTTCAAATCCTGGCTTAGTCATAGTCTTATTTTTCTCACCAATAGGAGTACGACAAGTAATGCCCCTAGGTTTAATCAGCAGCTAATGACACAAATCAAATATTTTGGTTGTACTGGATTAAAAAAAAGCCACCAGCCATAGTGATATAAAAGAAATACGGCTGAAAGTGGCATTCAACCCAGTACAATCAATAAATCGTTAAATAAGGACCAGTGTAAGATTTTGTAATTTCAATGGGTCAGCACAAAACAGTTGTAACTGCCTAAAAACATATAGGTATTTACAACTGTTTCATACTGACCCATTAATACGGTGAGGGTTTAATCTCTTGGACATAACTTACAATAAAACAAGAGAGTCAGAAATGAATAAAGTAAGTAAATGTGAGAGACAAAAACATGGTAGTGATGGCAATGTATAATGACAAAATTTTAATTTTCAATATAAATTGATTGAGCTGAACCAATTACCAAAGGAAAAAATTTTAATCTGGTCTACAATTTCTTCATTTTACACAATGTTTTCCTACTTGTATTTCTTGAGGGGCGTCAAAGAGCGCCATTGTGTGGAAATGGGTTAAACATTGTCCAAAATGAAGAACATCTGTTGAATTTAGAAATCTAAACTAAAGGATGAACTATTTATAACTTACAATGTTCTGTTTGTACATACTCCTGGAAATCTCCCTTATTCTTCTTGTTAATAATCTGTTCACAAGCTCCTATATCTGCAAAGGAACATTATTCTTTTTATTCATATAGTAATTATTTTTGATGCAAACCTAGTTTGGAAGACTTAAATGATATTAATCTTATAAGTTTCCACAGCAAATGTTTAGAAGAAAACATATTAGTTTTTTCATTTTTTCTTTCCATTTTGAAAATATTGACACAATTGCTATTTGATGGGTTACAGCTGTCCATCAAAAGTTTGACTGACAAACATATTCTCACAGATTGATACTTTTTGATGACCATCAAGAAAATCTGGGAAATATTGCGTGAAATGAAGAAATTGCTTACAATAATTTCTTCATATTACACAATTTCTACCCAGGAAAGGTGAAAAATTTAAATTTGATAAACCTTAAATTGTCGTCTGTAAATGCTTTCAATTTGGACCAGTCTAAAATTTTGTCATCTGGTACTGGATTAAAATGTTGTAACAACAGCTCATTCAAGCTTCAGATAAGAGGTTAAGGTCACAAACAAATAATTTGATATCAGTGCTATGTCCTGACAATATATTTTGAAATAAACCTGTTTAATATCTCAGACAACCTATCTGGTCAGGTAGTCAGAGAGTGCTCATCACCCTCCAAATACATTATTATATAAATATTTCTAGTACAAGAGGACCATGATGGTCCTAAATCGCTCCCCTGAGTATGATAGTTCATGGATTTATGATATATACAAAATAGCAAAGCCCTCTGTATAATTATATTGGAGATGATTTTTAAGGATTTTCTCTTTTAATCCTAGGTATATTGATGATCCCACCATATAACCCTAATTTCCTGAATAAGGCAAAGCTTTGAAGTATAGACATCAATACATACCAAATATAAAAGCTCTAAGCCTAATGGTTTAGGAGAAAGAGGTTTTCAAAGATATCATTCTTTATTCCTATCAAAAAAAGGGATCGCACAGAAATGGCTAATTTTCAGAATACGGTAATTCTTTTAAGTATTTTTGTTGAGGGTCAATAGCTGATGATATGTACCAAATATCAGAGCTCTAGGCCAAAAGGTTTGGGAGAAGAGGATTTTCAAAGATTTCCTTCTTTATTCCTCTGTAAAATCAGGAATCGCACAGAAAAGGATTAATTTTAAGAGTACAGTAATTCTTTGAAGTATTTTGGTAGAGGATCAATAGGTGATAATATGTACCAAATATCAAAGCTCTAGGCCTAATGGTTTGGGAGAAGAAGATTTCAAAGATTTCCTCCTCTATTCCTTTGTAAAATCAGGGATCACACAGAAAAGGGCTTATTTTCAGAATTCGGTAATTCTTTTAGGTATTTTGGTAGAGGGTCATTAGGTGATGATACATACCAAATATCAAAGCTCTTGGCTTTATGGTTTGGGAGAAGAAGATTCTCAAAGATTTCCTTATTTATTCCTTTGTAAAATCAGGAATCTCACAGAAAAGGGCTCATTTTCAGCATTTGATAATTCTTTGAATTATTTTGGTAGAGGGTCAATAGGTGATGATACATACCACATATCAAAGCTCTAGGCCTTATGGTTTTGGAGAAGAAGAGTTTCAAAGATTTCCTTCTTTATTCCTCTGTAAAATCAGGAATCGCACAGAAAAGGGCTAATTTTTCAGAATTCGGTAATTCTTTGAATCATTTTGGTAGAGGGTCAATAGGTGATGATACATACCAAATATCAAAGCTCTAGGCCTTATGGTTTAGGAGGAGAAGATTTTTAAAGATTTCCATTGTAAAATCAGGAATCGCACAGAAAAGGGTTAATTTTAAGAGTACAGTAATTCTTCGAAGTATTTTGGTAGAGGATCAATAGGTGATAATATGTACCAAATATCAAAGTTCTAGGCCTTATGGTTTAGGAGGAAAATTTTTTTTAATAATTGTTTACGGATGGACAAAGGGACGGACAGACGGACAGATGGATGCTGGACAACTTCCGATCACAATAGCTCACCTTGAGAACATTGTGCTCAGTTGAGCTTACAAAACTAGATGGTTGTCCAAGGACAACCGCCATCCAGCCCGCAAAGATTTGTCTATCATTTTGACCTTGACCATCAATTTTAGTGTTTTACCTTAGGCCTTATTATTTGATTCCACTGTTATGTACCTCTTAAAACGTCTTTCACTTACGGTAAGATAAATTTGCCTTTGATTGGTTTAGTGCCCTCAAATCTTTTGCAACAAATTCTTTCATGTCACTAACAGATGAAAAATCTTTTCTTTTCTGCAATAAAATAATACAAATGAATTCATATAGGATTAAAATGCCTCTCAACATCACAAATGTTGCAGGAACAACATAAATTGTAATCTCATCAATTAACCCAACCGCACACAAGCCCTTCTTTTTACACCCCTCAAAAAAGCCTTAGAAATCATTTTCAAAAACGAAGAAATCGATTGTATCAAGCAATTTCTTAATTTTCCAAAATTTTTCTATCTAAAAAGGTGAAAAAAAAATATAATTCCATCATCTTGAAATAGTTGTCTACAGTTTCTTTCAATTTGGACCAAATTTTATTGTTTGGGTATGGGCTAATGCATTTTCAAAGCTATTACCTATAATTTCTCTTTGGCACTAACTTCCAAATAACTTCACTCAGCATTATGTAAATTCCATTCAATGACATCTTCTAAAGTTTAGGGAGGTGACACATAGGTAAAATGAACACATTTGATACTTTTCACCTTGAAATTCTTGATCAAAACTCTTGTTTATCTAAATTCTATTTTGACCCTATAATCTATAATCAGTCAAAATGGCGGCAAATGACAGAGTTTAAGACAGACTTCTAGGCAGAATGAATGATTTGATTGGTCAGTGACTCAATGACAGCCACAATTGGTCAATTGTATTAATCCAATACCACACAAGAAAATTTAAGACTGGTTCATTGCAAATGAAAATTAATGGATATAGAATTCTTAAAATCTTTGTATTGAAATTATTGTGGATAATGAATAAATTGCTTGGTCTCTTTAAAGAGTATTTTGTGTCCTTCCTGATCAATTTCAACCTGTTTGTTTACATTTTGAAAATTTTAGACTGGTTCAAATTGAAGAAGTTGCAAACACCTGTTAATTGTTAGTAGAATTTTAAAAATCTTGGTACTGTAGGATGGGAAACATGGATAATGACCATCTAGGTCTATTTATGTATTTTAACCCTTGTCTTGCTGTATAAAATCCATTTTGGAATGGGATTAAAACCAAAGGGCTGAAAGCACTTGTAGTACTTAATTTCCAATTATAAAAATTTCTTTTGAAAATTAATTTCTTAATTGACTCTGACAGGGAAGTTTCAAACAGGAAGTGTAGACTAAGATCAGACTGCACTTATGTGCAGGCTGATCTTGTCTATACCTCCTGCCAAAACCAGAATATTCCAGGTTCATCATGACAAGGGTTAAGATTTTTTGACATTATTTAGTAGTTTTATGTTTTACCCTGATCATGCTGATTCAGTATAGACCTAGAAATAGTACTGTCAGTGCTTCCAGCACTTTGATTTTCATGCTGTTTTGAAAAAGGATTTTAATTCAGCATGACAAGGGGTTAAAAAAAATTGAAATTAGTTGTACTTACATCTGATACAGTTTGTAAATGTTGGGCTTTATGTTTGAGAAAATCAAACACATTACTGAAGTGTCTGTCTCGGATTTCATAAAACATCTGAAACAACAACAGGTTATTCTGAACTCTCACAGGAACTCAATTGATTATATTTCATCTTACGCTGAGTTGCTAAAATCACTTGGCAAAACTTTATAAAGAAAATAGAATATAGAAAACTCAATCCATTTCAACATAATCCATTTTGATGCACTGAGTAACATTAGTAATTGAAAACACATTGACAAAAGAAAAATTTGCTTGCAAAAAGTAATTTCTAATTTTCTCACACTGTTTTCCATTCGATAAGGCTCTCTATTTTTCATGAAAAATGCACTTTGAATTGTTTATCTAATACCTCTTAAATATTGACAAGTCTAAAATTGGTTATTCCATTTCCAAACGACAAAGTATTCAACTGGTCCAAATTGAAAGCGGCAATTTCTTCATTTTATACAATATTTTCCCATTTGTTTTTTCTTGCAGGCTTGAAAAAGTGTGATTGTGAGGGAATGTGTTAAACATAATTGTGAATACATGGGCTGACATGCACCCTTTCCTGACCTTCAACCATGAGCCAAAAACATGAAAGCATCAAATGCCAGCAAATCTTAAGATATCTATGTAAATAGCTGAGAAAAAAGGACCTTCATGGTAACTGTGAAGTGCCTAGTCTGGTAAGTTTGTTTGTTTGTTTTCATGGGGTTAACAGGGCTGGAGCACCTAACAATGGATTCCTGGTATTTCTTGCACAAGTACCACCACTACATCCTTTCCTAGCCTCAAGCTGCTATCCCAATTCGGGGCACAAATATTTACCCACTGGTGAGAGACAATTTTCGGAAAGGATATGTGCCACCACCAGTAGTCTGGTCAGACTGCAGATTGATTAGTACTATAAATATTTCCTCTAGGTAGATCTAGAATGGTTATTCTACCTTACTATATTTATTCTCCAAATACTAGATCCACATTATACTGAGATGTGATAGGATGACAAAACACTGGCTAGTTCTTCATTCTTGAAATTTTGTTTTTACAAAAGTACAATTGTGGAACCATCTATTAAACATTGGTAGCATTTATGTCCATATACATTAGAAAGAGAAAAATGAAATGCCAGAGGAAAGTCACAGAAAAAAACAACAACGCTGATTACCAGCATTTTTTTCATTTCCCACAATATATTCTATCCTCTTTGATACAAAATTTATTTAAAATTAAAATTACAATTGTAATTTCTATAAATTTTGCCCAGTCTAATGAGGTTATGAGTCCAATGTAGTAATGAGTTAAATGGACATACCTCATCCGCACCTGACAAGATCAGTTTCACTCCCTGAGATTTTTGTGTGATTTCTGGTCCAAACTCCACATATCCACAGTTAATACCAAATATATCATCCAACAGTCCCTGATAGGTTACTTGTGAACACAGGGGCGTTATTAAATCTACCTCTGAAAGAAATTTAATTATAATTGATTAATTATTGGATTGTTTGCCCCGCACACTTTCTCTGCTGCCAATGCCTATTCACTCCAGCATTATAGTTGATCTTTCTCGATCGACCATCTCTGTTTTAACCCATTCCAACTCAATCTCTCCTTTTTACGCCCTTCAAGAAAAAGCTTTGGAAAACATTGTGGAAAATGAAGAAATTGCTTGTTTCAAGCAATTTCTTCATTATCCACAATGTTTTCTATGCAAAAAGGTGAAAAAATTTACAAATCCATCAACTTGAAATTGTCGTCTGCATCTCCTTTCAATTAGGACCAGTCTTAAATTTTGTCAATTGGGAATGGGTTAAGCGACCCTTCTCTTAGGCGACCACTTTTTGACCAGCCATGAGTGGTTGCTTCATACAAGATTTAATGTATTTTGCAAAATTTGTGGCCATTAACATGTAACAAACAAGGTGCCAAATTGTCACAAGATACACCCGTCACACTGCTTAATATTAACTGGAGGTTTGAATAGGACTTAGGTTATTTGAAATGAATATTTTTTGTCAAACAAAGTATGAAAAACAACAAAGGACAATAACTCAAAATATACGCTAGGTAGAGTTATGGTTCTTGTACGCTGCACTCCCACTTAGTGAGCTCTATCCATCCATGAAATTTCATGATTCTAGCTATTATACTTTTAGAGATATAGTCCAGACAAGATTCAAGTATAAAAAAACAACAAAGGGCAATAACTCAAAAAAAAGGCTAGGAAGAGTAATGGTTCTTGTACACTGCACTCCCACTTGGTGAGCTCTATCCATCCATGAAGTTTCATGATTCTAGCTATTATACTTTTAGAGGTATACTCCGGACAAGATTCAAGTATGAAAAACAACAAAGGGCAATAACTCAAAAAATAGGCTAGGTAGAGTTATGGTTCTTGTGCACTGAACTCCCCCTTGGTGAGATCTATTCACCCATGAGGTTTCATGATCCTAGCTATTATACTTTTAGAGATATACTCCGGACAAGATTCAAGTATGAAAAACAACAAAGGGCAATAACTCAAAAAATAGGCCAGGTAGAGTTATGGTTATTGCGCACTGCACTCCGTATTGATAAGAAGAATATAACTGCCAAGTTTAAAGTCAATCGGACTTAGGATGACAGAGTTATGCTCTGGACAAAGAAGTGGACACCGCCCGGACGCCCGGACAACTGGACAACCGGACGCCCGGATACCACGGGTGATCCCATAATACGTTCCGTCTTCGAGGGGCGTATAAAAAGTAGAATTGTTGGTTAGCAGACTAAAATTGTAACTAAAATCACCTCAAATCAAATTAATTGTTTCCTGCATCCTGTCATTTCACCGCTGCATTGTAAAAGAATATTAGAAAATTAGAACTACAGTAGGCCATTATTAAAACAAGAGGGCCACTGGCCCTTGGGCGCTCACCTGAGATAAAGGGTCTTTTTCATTGTCTTATTCTATGTTTAGGTTAGGACTATAATACAAGTGGGACTGACCATACTATACACATATATAGGCTGTGCACCAGGGGGTTCCTGTCTTAATGACAAATTCAAAGGCTTTAGAACTTATATGGGAGGAGGTTACTTTTTCCTTCCTCTGGATTCATGGGTAATCATTTTAGAAATATGAAAGAAGTCAATGAACTGAAGATTCATGCTAAATATCAAGGCTAACTGCCAACTGGGTCAGGCCTGTAGAAGATTCTTAAAGATTTAACTTCCATTGCCATGGCAAACAGACTTTATCTACTAGATTTCCATCATTTCAGTTACAGTGAAAGAGGGCTACATAAGGAACATTTCAGCCAAATTTGGTTCAAATTGGCCAACTGAGGAGGAGATGTTCTTTATTTCTAAATAAATCCCACCCCCTGAGGACCTGAGGGTGATGATTTAAGCAATTTTGACAGAGCTCATTATACTGATATTTCATGCAAAATATCAAGGCTTTACACTTCCTGGGTCAGGAGGAAAAAGATTTTTTTTAAAATTTGACTTTAGTTGTCATGGTAACCAGACTTTTCAACAGATTTCAATTCTTTTAGCTTTTTTCATACAGAGCTACCTAAGGAACATTTTTGCCAAATTTGTTTGAAATTGGCCCAATTGTTTGGGAGGAGATGTTGTTTAAAAATCCTTCTCTATTTCTATATAAACCCCACCCCCTGAGGCTTCGCCCCTGGGAACCCCAGAACATGATTTTAGCTATTTTGAAAGAGGTCAATAGACTGATGTCTCATGCAAAATATCAAGGCTTACCCTCTTCTTGGCTAGGAGAAAATTATTTAAGATTATTTTACAATTTGACTTTTGTTGAGTTTTCAACAGATTTCAATGCTATTTTAGCTATTTTTAAAGCGGACCACCTAAGGGACATTTTTGCCCAGTTGGTTGAAATTGGCCCAGTGGCTTGGGAGAAGATGTCATTTAAAGGAATTGTTGACGGACGATGCATGACGCATGATGGATGGATGCTGGACTTCGTACTCAGGTGAGCTAGAAATAAAAAAAATCTCAGAAGAGAATTGTTTTATGACCATAGTATCCTTATCTTATATTTTCCTAGCATATTTACATCAAACAGTTAAACAATTAGTTCTAATGATTTTCAAAATAAAAGGGATTTGAAAACATTGTGGACAATGAAGAAATTGCATGTAAAAAGCAATTTCTTCAATGTCCACAAAGTTTTATACCCTAAAAGTAAAAGAGTTTTGAAAATCCATCAATTTAAAATTATAGTCTGCATCATTTTTCAATTTGCACCCATCTAAAATTTTGTTTTGTGGGAATGGGTGAAAAGAACATAAGCAGTTAGAAGAAATAGGTGACTGTCCAAGAATAATACCAATCTAAGATTAATAGACACCTCTCCAATCTGGGTAACAGAATATTCCTTTTTTACTGTATTTCCTTTTTTTTAATAAAGGATTATTTGATATGTCAAGATTGTACAGAATATAAGTATTCTCCATACCTCTGTCAAACAATACCAAATGGCCTATCTCTGATCTAGGATAATCTGGCTCTATAAGTTTGTCACCTCCACTTAACTCCTTCAGTAACTCATGACACATCTGTAAATATGGTAGAAACTAGACATTGTTGCAAAGTGGACTAATACCCCCCCCCCCCCAACAGCACTTGTCCATATACAAGTACTATCTACCACAGGGCCATAACAAAATGGACTTTTTAATGGAAGGGCCATAAATCAGATAAAAATAAATGGACCACAACCAAAAAAAGATATGCACATGTCTGATTAATACTGTCTTTCTGTGAAATTTCAAACAAATCTGTCCAATGGTTGCTGAGAAATTGAGCAGACACGATTTTTCACCAATGGGCCATAACTCCGTCAAAAATCAATGGACCATAACCAAAATGGGATATGCACATCTCTGCTTGATACTGGCTATATCAGTGAAGTTTGAATCAAATCCATCATATGGTTTCCGAGAAATTGAGCGGACACAAAAAAGCTGCAGATGGACTGATTGACCGACCGACAGACAGACCGACAGACCAACAAACTGACTCCTATATACCCCCCAAACATAGTTTTGGGGGGTATAAATATTTAACAGAAATATTACACAATCATACAAAAATTTAACCCATAACCAGATGACAAAAATTTAGACACGCTAAAATGCAAAGAAGTTGTAGACAACAACTTTCAGATCATGAAATTTTGAAAAACTGTCTTTTCTGTGGATAAAGCATTGTTGCTAATAGAATAATTACTAGTAACAAGCCATTTCTTCATTTTCCACAATGTTTTCCAAACTTTTTTTTCCAGGAGGGGGCATAAAAAAGGGATCCGTGTAATAAAGGGGTCAGTAATATTCAAACAAAATGATGAGTCACATTTCATAAGTTAACCCAATCCAACACAATCATGCTGTCTTACGCCTCAAACCAGTTTTGGATAAGTAAGAAACTGCTATAAACAAGTAATTTCTTTAATTGCCACAATGTTTTCACTGTTAGACAAAAAATGTTGAATTTTGACCGAATTTGGTCATCTGGTTATGGGTTAACCCTTTTCTATTCAAACCCTTGGGTTTACATTGCTGTGATTTTATAACAGAGAAAACATTGTAGAAAAAGAAAAAATTGCTTTAATCAAGCGATTTCTTATTTTTCCATAATATTTTCTACCACATAGTATGGTTACATCTCAAATTGCATTCAATTTTTTTTGTCGAGTGCAACCTGTTTCGATTTGAATTGGTCTAAAATTTCAAAAAAGAAAGATGGTTTGAAAAAAAAGTGTAGAATAATCGAATGCTTGTAAAATCTAACTGCTCTATTATGTTGATAATCCCCTGTTAGACACTATCTTTCTAATCTTAACCCATTCCAACACAGTGGAATTTTAGACCGGTCCAAATTGAAGGAGCTGCAGACAACAATTTCAAGTTGATGGAATTTTAATCTTTTTCGTCTTTTTGGATAGAAAACATTGTGGGTAATGAAGAAATTGCTTGAGACAAGCAATTTCTTCATTTTCTACAATTTTTTCTAAAGCTCTTTGAGGGGCATAAAAAGGAGGGCTTGAGTGGGAATGGGTGAATCAACTTGGTGCTGTCACATCTTTTCTGAGTTTGGACCTACAGTCTGATATTTTTGTCGAGTTGAGTCAGAAGTTGTTCATTAATATGCATGAGTAATTGATGGATTGCGGCTGTCAATCAAACAAGAGCATCACTTGCAGATGCCAACACTCCGCTGTTCTAGTTCTTGACTAGATTTCTAATTTGATAAGGTGCATAATTCATCAAAAAATATATTTAGAGTTAAAAACACATACCCTTGTTGGTATACATGCCTCTTCTGGTAGTGAACATTATATTCCAACTTTCAAGTGAATGGGTTCATTTATACCCGAGATATTGCAAAATGTCAATTTTTTTAGATGAGGACAACACAGAAGACCTGGAAATAGCATACCTCAGGTTTTGGCCCAAAACAGCTGAGCTAAAAATAGACTGACTGGTCAAATCATTTGGACCGGAAATGAGCTTTGAATTCGAAGAGTTTTTGACATTTATTTGAAGCGTTTTTTTTTTGCTTTTGTGACTTAAACCCCGTAACTATAGCTTATTCAAACTGCAGTTACAATATTTAGGTGGCCAACTAACTATTGTACTTTGTTGTTGCTTTTTATTGTCAATAATTTTTCAAATTCATGATGTTAACCCTTGTCATGCTGAACCCTGATATTCCTGTTTTTTGCAGGAGGTATTGACAAAGATCAGCCTGTACATAAGTGCAGTCTGATTTTAGACTACACTACCTGTTTGTCCGCTTATCCCAAAATTGTTATAAGAATTAATTTTCAAACAAAATAATTTCCCACAACTCAACCATCCATTTAATTCAGACCTTTGATCTTTAGTGCATTTCTAAGAGAGAGAGTTATTCAGTAAGACAAGAGTTAACCCTTTCCTGTTTAAACCCGGGTTTTTACGTCCCTTTGATGTTATGCTTAGGAAAATATTGTGGGAAAGGGAGAAATTGCTTGTTACAAGCAATTTCTCCTTTTTCCACAATATTTTCTACCACCTAGGATGGTTTCATTTCAAATGGCATCCAGTTTTCATTGTCGTCTGAACCTCTTTCAATTTGGACCAGTCTAAAATTTCCAAAAACGGGAAGGGGTTAACTTCCTGTCAGACCTCAATAGATATGGTCAACAATCTGACACTTGTCAAAGGACAAATGGACCAATGTAATTGACCAATTGCGGCCGTCTATCAAGGAATCAACCAACCAATAAAATTATTCTTTCAGCAAAGAATTGATCTTTGAACTTTGGCTGTCATTTTTGTTAAGTATTTTTGTTGGTTTGGCACCTTCAACATAATAACTACAGCTACTCAAGCTGTAGTGACAATGTTTAGGTGATCAACTAATCACATCATTATTTAATTACACATTACTGGCTATAAATTTTGTTTAAAATCAAAGTGGGACTTCCTGTTGGAGTCAGTGGGCGTGGCTAAAAGAGTAAGTGCGAAGGGCCAGCAATTGGTCAATTTATTGTTATATTGACATACTGACCTTACCGGCCCGACCAATACAGTATACATTGGGTATTTCCTTCATCAAAGTCTGTATATTCATAATAGAAGAGCATACTGTGTGTAAGTAAGTCAAGTCATTGTCCTGAAGAAATAAAAAATAATTCCAAAGTTAAATCAATTCTGTCGATTCTACTGCTCTCTTAGCAGATTATCATCCAATAGCAAAATAATCAAAGATGATGAAAACACTTATTTATCAAATTTTACAGTGCTTTCCTTCATTCCACTCTCTTTAACGTTACCTTGTGGGACATACTGACTGATGTCATATTTGATTTTCAATGTTATACACATGTAGAGTGAGGCTTTTTCTTGAATTCTAGCTTTCAAGATTCATAAAAAGGTCTTCTATATCTATCATATCAGAAAATTTTGAAATGAGGCAATTTTTGCACACAATCCTTCAAAGGGTGGGTGCCCTTAACTGCATTTTCATCGTTACCTTCAATTTTTTCCAAATTTTCTTCGTGTATGCTCTGATATTGTGTATGTCTGATGAAAAAATCTTTTCTTTAAGTATGTTCACTTTTTCTCTGTTTGCTCTGTCAAAGATTGGTTGGGTAAAAAAGAATTTGGCTAAAGATGCTTTAACTTGGTATCAAATGTAGGAAAGAAATGAGCTTGTGGAAGTAAATTGGTATCCAACTCTGTATTGATATGCCATGTTGCATGTCTTTCATCCAGTCTGCATAGATAACCTCTCCTACTTCAATTGTATCTATCATTATGACTCAATCTGCAGTGATACCCCCCCCCTTCTTAACCCTTTCTCGTTTTTTTTTTTTTTAAATATTAGATCGGTTGAGTTGATAGCAGATGCAGATTCCATTGAAAATTTGATTCAATTTGAAACGAAACCATCATATAGGGTAGAAAATATTGTGGGAAAAGGAGAAATTGCTTGTTACAAGCAATTTCTTCTTTTCCCACATTTTTTTCTATGGCATAAAATCACAATGATCTTAACCATCTGTACAGGAAAGGGTTAATTGTACTAATTCTTAAAATTTTATTTGGTACCATTTTTGCCAGATTGTATAAAAGTGAGACACGCTATTTATATTTATAATTAAGATGATATTATGGCATTGTAAAAGTTTTATTATAAGGGATGACAATTCCAAGCAGTTTTAGAGTTATCTGCTCTTGAAATTGAGAAACACAGAAAAAGTTGAGAAAAGGTTCACCTATTTTCAATAAACACAAGCTTTCTGCTAATCAGTATTATATTGGTATTCCATATGGTCATACCTCAAGCACTTTTGTTAGATAATATAATGTTAATTTCAGAAATCAGAGAAAACAAAGTGGGGAAGTGAGAAATCAAAATTGTATAGATAGTCTATTTATAAGTATATATGTGTAGTGTATAAGACTTTGACTGAGTATAAACCCTTATGAATCATCATAAAGAGACTTTTTTGTATCAATTTCAAAACAAATATGATAAAGCCATTTTATTACCAGATATAGCATTTTGAAGAATTCTGGCATTTCCATGGAGAGAACATCTGTATCCAAGGGAACCAAGTTCATGTTAAACTCATCCAGTTCACACAGGCCATATACACCTTCTTGTTCCAGAATCATTTCACAAAGGTAAAGCTGCAGGTTACAATCAAAAATAGCAAATTTAATGAACTGTATCTTTTCTAATAAAAGATACACACATCCATAACATTGTTAGTAAGCTTTACCCATTCTCACTCTGTTACGCTTTAAGACCCCCCCAAAGGAAAAAAGCCTTGGCAATATTATTGAAAATAAAGAAATTGCTTGTGACAAGCAATTTCTTCATTTTCCAAAATGTTTTCATAAACTGCAACTTATTTCAATTTGAGCCAGTCTACAATTGCACCGTAATGGGTTAACATATTCCAACAGTATCTTGCTTTTTTTTCCCTTCCTTAAGAATGAAGCTAGTGAAAACATTGTAACCTCTAGACCCAACAAGAGGGCCGTTGGCCCTCGGGCGCTCACCTGAGATAAAGGTTCTTTTTCTTTCAACAGTCTAATTTCATGTTAAGGTTAGGATTATGAAACAAGTGGGCCACAATTACATATAAAGACTATGAACCTGGGGATCCAAAAGTCTAAATGACAATGTCCAAGGCTTTAGTGCTGATTTGAAAAGAAGGAAAAACCTTTTTCCATGGGTTATAATTTCAGAAATAAGAAAAAAGTCTGTGAACTGATGTTTCATGCCTATAATCCCCCCCCCGGCTCCGCCCCTGGAGCCCCGAGGATCATGATTTTAGCTATTTTGTAGGAGATCAATATACTGATGCTTCATGCTAAATATCAAGGCTCTACCCCTTCTGGGTCAGGAGGAGAAGATTCTTAAAGATTATTTTGAAATTTCACTTTTGTTGCCATGGCAACCAGAGTTTAAATGGATTTCAATTCTTTAAGCTAATTTTAAGGGGGACCATCTAAGCAACATTTCTAACACATTTGGTTCAAATCAGCCCAGTGGAGATGTCATTTAAAAAAACATTCTTTATTTCTATATTAACCCCACCCCCTTGGGCTCCGCCCCTGGGGACCCGAGTATCATGATTTTAGCTTTTTTGAAAGAGGTCAATATACTGATGCTTCATGCAAAATATCAAGGCTCTATGCCTCCTGGGTCAGGAGGAGAAGATTTTTAAAGATTATTTTAAAATTTTACTTTTGTTGCCATGGCAACCAGAGTTTTAAACGGATTTCAATTCTTTGAGCTATTTTTGAAGGGGACGAACTAAGGAACAATTCTGCCAAATTTGGTTTAAATCAGCCCAGTGGTTTGGGAGGAGATGTCATTCAAAAATCGTTCTTTATTTCTATATAAACCCCACCCCCCTGGGGTTCCGCCCCTGGGGACCCGAGGATCATGATTTATGCTATTTTGAAAGAGGTCAATATACTGATGCTTCATGCAAAATATCAAGGCTCTATGCTTTCTGGGTCAGGAGGAGAAGATTTTTAAAGATTATTTTAAAATTTCACTTTTGATGCCATGGCAACCAGAGCTTTTAATGGATTTCAATTCTTTGAGCTATTTTTGAAGCGGACCACCAAAGTCACATTTCTGCCAAATTTGGCTCAAATTGGCCCAGTGGTTTGGGAGGAGATTTCGTTTAAACAAATTGTTGATGGACGACGGACGACACACTATCACAATAGCTCACTTGAGCACTTCGTGCTCAGGTGAGCTAAAAATATATCCCCTAGAGTGGTAACACTGAATTCTTGACAGCTACAATCTATTACAAAGAAATGCTCACTGTCATTTATATATTCAAAAAAACATTTCACAAATATCACAAAATGAAAACTTTTTTCTTTCTCTTTTTCTTCTTATGGTGATTTCTATATAGATGGTTCAGCAAGAAACAGTTGTAGCTGCAGTGCTGTACGATTGACATATTAATTTACAGTGCCACAGATACAGGTGGTAATTTCATTTTCAAACTTTAGCCCGTTTCCACTCAGTGATGCCTTTAGACACCCTCAAGGAAAAAAAGCTTTGTAAAACATTGTGAAGAAATTGCTTGTTAAAAGCTTTTTCTTCATTTTCCACAATGTTTTCTACTCAGGAAGTTGAAAATATCAAAAATTTCATAAAGTTTTAATTGTCATCTGCAACTTCTTTCAATTTGGGCCAGTCTAAAATTCAGCCGTATGGTAATGGATTAAACTAATCTCCTCCAAACCCTATATTGCGGCACTCACTCAAATTTTCTCATAACTAATTTTCAAATCATTACCCACAAAAGTAGACTTTCATTGAGATTTAACAACTTGTATTTTGAAATGGCATTAACTGTTCTTATGTAAACTACTGTCTGAGACTTGACTATCACTGAAAGTGATTAATACCCCATTAAAGTGATTTATACTGCTCCATGTCATAGTAAGTCAATTTGTCACTGGCATAAAACCTTTTGTATTTTTTTTTTAAAAAGGCCATAGCTCCAAGAATGTAATTAGACCACAAACAAAATAAAATATGCACATTTTTGCTTGATAATCAAGTGCTCATGTGAAATTTGAATCAAATCCATCAAGTTGTAAAGGAGAAAATGAGTGGACAATAAACAGCTAAAGACTGACCAGCCAACTAACAGAACTTCTGACCAACAAGCTGATTTTAATATACCTCACAAACAGAGTTTGGGGTGGGGGTATGTATAGCTATCTCCGTTTCAGAAATATCTCACTTCCTATTTTGAGTGGTGGGAATTACAAAGATGTTACCCTGATTTTGACAATCTAGGAATGCTTCAACGATGCCTCTCTCTTTTAGACTGCATAAACATATGTAATAACCCCTCAGCTTTGACATCCTTGAAGACTATAACTAAGGAAAGTATTTTGTGACAAGAAAAACTGTTTGTAACAAGCAATTCATTCTATTCTCAAGATGTTTCCTACCTGATTCCGTTTTCAATTTCAAAACACTTTTCTGTACTTATATTGTAAACTACAAACACTATGAAATGCAAGTTTTTTTTTTAAATGTCATCAATTTCTTTTAATTTGAACTACCAGGCAGTCTTAATCCGTTACCAGATGGCAAAATTTTAGACCAGTCAAAATTGAAAGGAGTTGCAGACGATAATTAAAAATTCATGAAATTTTAAATTTTTCATCTTTCTGGATACAAAACATTGTGTAAAATGAAGACATTGCTTCAAACAAGCAATGTCTTCATTTACACAATGTTTTCCAAATTGTTTTTCTTAATGGGGTGTCCAAAAGTGTCATTGTGTGGGAATGGGTTTAGCTTTGTCATGTGCTATGAGTGTAAGTAAAATGCAAGCCCGTCCCTACCTTTCTTGGCACCATAACTATTCTGTATTTTCTGTTGTGACCTTTAGCCTTCTCATTAGAAATCTGATCTGCCAGAATCTTCATCACATTGATTCTTGGTTTCACAATATATATCCGTCTGAAATGAATATATTGTAAAGTTTTTCTAATAGTCAAATCTTTTGTAGTTTAGATTCTGCATCCTAAAGAATACACAGCTCCAAGCAAATTATGTGGGCAATAACGGAACTAAGATTGATAGCTGCTCCCAGGAATCAAACTCAAGACCTGCCGATCAGGAAACCATCCTCTACCTCTAAACCACAGACACCATGATAACCCATCAAAAATCATCAAAATTTATTTTCTAAATACTACTTATACTCACAACATAATATTCACCAATCAAACAGTTAAACCCATTACCAGATCACAAAATTTTAGACTGGTCCAAATTGAAAGGAGTCCCTGACAATGATTTAAAGTTTATGAAATTTTAAACTTGTCAACTTTCTGAGTAGAAAACACTGTCGAAAATGAAGAATTTTCTTGAACCAGAAAATGTTGTGGAAAATGAAACAAGGGGCCCATAGGGCCTTATTGGTCACAAAAGAGTCCAAAGAGCACAAAAACAAATAAAAGTCCACCAGATTATGCTGAATACTCAATATCAAAGCTCTAAGCCTTTTAGTTTGGGAGAAGAAGAGTTTTAAATTTTCATTATATAAGCCATATGTAAAATTCATGACGTCTGGGAATGGGCTAATTATGACCCTAGGGCCATAATTCATACCATATTGATAGAGATCCACCAGATGAAGCTGCATATTAAATATTAAAGCTCTAGACCTATCTGTTTGAAAGAAGAAGATTTTTAAAGTTTTCACTATATAAACCTATGTTAAATTTGTGACATCTGGGAATTGGCTGATTTTAATCCTGAGGCAATAATTTTTACAATCTTGATAGAGGTTCACAAGATGATGGTGTATACCAAATATCAAAGTTCTAGGCCCTCCTGTTTGGGAGAAGAAGATTTTTACAAATTTCACTATATAAGCCCTTTGTGAAACTTTTGACGTCCAGGAATGGGCTAATTCTGTCTCTTGGCCCATAATTTATACACTCTTGATAGAAATTCACCAGATGATGCTACATATCAAATATAAAAGCTCTAGCTTTGGGAGAAGATTTTTTGAAATTTTCACTATATAAGCCTATGTTAAACTTGTGACGTACGGGAACCGGCTAATTTTTACCCTGGGGTTATAATTTATACAATATTGATAGAGGTCCATTAGATGATGCCACATACCAAATATCAGAGCTGTAGATCTTTTGGTTTGGAAGAAAAAGATTTTCAAAATTGTCCCAATGTAAGCTTATGTACCCCATCCACATTTCCCCCCCCCCCCCAAGCAGGGCCATTTCTTGACAGATTTTTTTTTCTTATACAAACTTGATAGTCCTTGCCCTAAAGACTCTAGATACCAAATGTAAATCTAATCTGAAAGCTGGTTCATGACAAAAAGATTTTTAAAGATGTACCCTTTTTGGCACCTTATGGAGCCCCAAGGGGAGATAACTCCATGACATGTACAAATCTGAAGCGCCTTCCCATAAAGATGCTTCCTGCCAAGTTTGGTTGAAATCCATCCAAGGGTTCTTACGAAGAAGTCGAAAATGTAAAAAGTTTACGCACCACGCACAATGCACGACGACAGACAAAACACCATCACAGTAGGTCATCATGACCTTTGGTCAGGTGACCTAAAAATGCTTGGTTAAAGCAATTTCTTAATTTTATGCATTTTTTTTCCAATTGCTTTTCTTGAGGGATATCAAAAGGGTTCATTGGGTAGGAATAGGTCAATATGTTTAGACACTAACATCAAGAGACAAACATTAACTTTCTTCAATAATTGTCAACTTTAAAAACTTTATAATTCTTCAAACTTTGTGTAAAACCTGCAATCATCTTAAAGTCTATTGCATCAAAGTACTGAAAATTACATGTACTAGCAAAGCATGCACTTTTGTTAAGTAATCTTCTTTGTCAAAGGTTATCATGATAAATTAACAAGGTTAAAGTAACCCTGGAGTAAACCTAGTTTGGCCTGCTTCAAATTGTAGAAGCTGCAATTTCAAGTTAGTGGAATTTAGAAAATCTTTGCCATGTGGGGTAGAAAATATTGTAGACAAGCAATGTCATCATTGTCCACAATGTTTTTCAAAGCTTTTTTATTGATATGCATAGAACAGCAGGATTGATTGGGATTGGGTTAAATACAAAATGTGGCATACTTTTGAAGGAGTTCTATATAATTAAAGTAAAGTTAAATCATGTGGCATTTCAAAGTGGCGTGAATAGTGAAGTTTTTTATGTTAATTTTAGCTATCAAATCTGACACTTTGCTAGTTAATAATCGAAATAAGCAATTTTTCCTTCATTCTCCAGAATGCTTTGCAAAGCTTTTTTCTTTAGGGGTGTAAAAAAGAGTGATTGTGTGGGAACGGGTTAAGGAAAAATAACCTACTGTTGGCAGTCACCAAAGGCTGTATTCTTGTCAAATCTGTCCAATTTGAAAATCTTGTCCACACCATTCTCCTGAAATAACCAAATTACAAATTGTCCCAAATCTTTATACAAGTAATACATGTTTATTAACCCTTTCCTGTACAATCACTGTTTTTACGTCCCTGTGACTTTATACTTGAGAAAACATTGTGGGAAAAGAAGAAATTGCTTGTTACAAGCAATTTCTTCTTTTTCCACAATATTTTCTACCCTACTGAATGATTATTTTTCAAATTAAAGCCACTTTAAGTTTTCGTCTGCAAAACCTTTGAATTTGGACTGTTCTAAAATTTTGGAAAACAGGAAAGGGTTAAGCATCTATATCAGTCTTGCATTAACCAGTTACCAGACAACTTAATTTTAAAGGGTTAAGAAAGTTCTTTTTTTCCACAATGCTTTTGATCTTAGATCTCACTTGTTTTCCTTTCATTTCATGTACACTTAGAAATGTCATCATAAATCTACAATGTTTTCAGTACTGGTCAGTGTTAATATTTTCTCTTGGAGGTATTGATGTTTCTAAAACCAACACAAGAAAAAATTGCCAAGTATCGAAAGATACGCTCAAACAAAAATCTACCGGTAATCTACTTAAATTTGAGACAGATATTGTTTTGGTGGTAATGTTATAGGTTTTACAGTGGCTTTTGTGGTTATATGGGAAGGTTCATCAGAATTCCAGGTTATTTATAGTTATCTCGGAATTCAGTTGTCAACATCACATGACCTCATTTGCATATGACCAAAGTCAACAGAAGATAACAAATGGACTAGCAAAACAACAACATCCTAAATCGTGTCACACCAAATGGTTAGCGCTAAACTATGGTAAGTGTTAAGATTCATAATAATGCTTACAACAGTTTTGGACTAATCTTTACAGAATTAAAGACCCACTTGCGAACATAACTCCTGATGACATAATGTTGAAGTTGGTTTGATGTAATTAAAACTGAATGCGAGATTCAATCACTTATTTGCACCACTTGAATGACCCTTTATTGTTTACAACTGTCTCGGGTTAATCTGAAAAAGATTAATAGCCTACAAATGCTATTAGGGAAATACCCTGTACTTCTCAGATATGTTACCTCTGTTTTTCGCAAAACTACTTTTCAGAAATTTTATTGAAATAATGTATAACAAAAGCACTGCCCATGGATGCAAATGCTCAGCTGCAGGTGCTGGATAATGCAAAGATTTTAAGTAAAAAAAGGGGCATAACTCTTACAAAAAGCGCTTTAGAGATATCCCCCTTGATAGTCTAGATAGCTCTAATGATGATCAATACACATGCCAAGTTTCATGAGGATATCTTCAATAACAACAGAAATATGACCAAGGTTAAAGTTTGTCACGCCTAGCCAACACCAACGCCAACACCAATGCAAACGATGCTGAGGTGATCACAATACCTCGGGTTTTCTCCGAAAACAGCCAAGCTAAAAAGGAATCCCCAAATCAGTTTGAATTTCCTCAAACTAAAATCATCGTTATATCATCAGGAGTTTTGCTCGCTAGCCGGTCTTCAATTCTGTAAAGATCATTCCAAAACTGTCGTAAGCATTATTACGAATGTAGACTCTTACCCTAATATGTGCTAACAGTTTGATGTGACATAATTCAGGATGCTAGTTGTATTGCTTGTCAATTTGTAACCTTTCGTTGACTTTGGGTCATAAGCAAATTAGGTCATGAGGTGTCAACAGCCGAATTCCTTAATATCTTAAAATAACCTAGAATTCCACTGAATCTTTCCTATATGACCACAAAAAGCCACTTTAAGCCTTCCTAATTACTGTGAAGATAACATCTGCCATAAATTTAACTGTTAAGTATTTGTTTGAGCATGATTTTCTTATCTTGGTTTCAGAAAACATCCCTTTTACCCATTCCCACACAGTGACGCTTTTGGATGCCCCCCAAGAAAAACAATTGGGAAAACCTAGTGTAAAATGAAGAAATTGCTTGTCACAAGCAATTTCTTCATTTTACACAAGGTTTATACCAAAATTGTTGAAAAATCTAAAATTTCATAGTCTTTAAAATTGTCGTCTGCAACTCCTTTCAATTTGGACCAGTCCAAAATTTTGTTGTGTGGAAATGGGTTAAATCTACTAAATTCCACACAAGTTTGATTTAATGTGACATAATTCCTATGCTCTACTTTTAATCATTGAAGCTAATCAGATGAAGTTGTTTGGATAATGTTGATATCAACTGAAAGATGTATGTTGATACTTCATGGAAACCACAAATAAAGTAATTTTCAGTGTAATTGACAGATAATGTATTTACATGACAAATTATTGTTCCATTTGGGTTGTACTTGGCTGACTTATTTGGTGTCTCGTTACACAAAATATTTTAGATTCTTTCTTACTTTTTATAAAGTTATGAACAGTCATTTTCATTACGAAATCACCTACTTTCAAATGTCTGAAAGCATTACAGTTAGAATTTTGAAAACTCAGAGCCAAAATTTTTCTTTCATAATTTGTGCAAAAGCTTTAACATGTTCCAAGACAACCGCCTTAACCCATTGTATCTGATGCAAACCAGCCGATTCACAAGAATACTAAAATATATCCAAATTAATGTTTACCTTCAAAAATGCTGGTCCTGCTATTCTGTCAAGGGGTTTCATCAGGCTTGCATCTAACACAAGATCTTTCTTGCCGCTGAACTGTCAATTAAACAATGAGAATATTGAAATATTTCAAATTATCAATTTGTCATCTTAATAAAACAATTACTTCCACATTTAACCCATTCCCAGGCAATGAATGATTTGGGTGGAAAACAATTTGGAAAATGAAGAAATTGCTTGTAACAAGCAATTTCTTCATTTTGCACAATGTTTTCTCTATTGTTTTTCTTTAGGGGCGTCCAAAAGCATCATTGTGTGGGAAGGGTAAAGACACATTATTATAGCATGTACCATGATCTGAAAACATTGAGGGAAACAGATCACATTGTTTAAACAAACATTTGTTTCTTTTTCTACATAGGTCTAACCTTTTCCAAAATAATTCCCCTTTATATGCTCACCAAGAACAAGTTTGGGAAAGCATTGTGGGAAAAATGGCTTGTAAATTCCTCACGATATTTTGTCCAGGTTGGGAGTAAGAAATTTGTGATTTTGCCAATTTGAATTAATTAGTCATCTGCATCTTCTTTTCTTTGAAGATCTAATTCACCCAATGTAAATGTTGTCTTCTGGTAATTAAGAAATGCTCATTTAAAATCTTTGAAATTTAGTCTATGCCTGTTTTAAATTTTAGTCTTGCAAACTGCAATGTTGTTGTTTGGGAAGTTTGAACAGTGTGAGAACTGGTAAAGTAAAGGCAGCATATCCTTGTTACCTAACATTTAAGTTTTGTTTCCACATAATTTCATTTCCGTCTCAGCAATGTCATGCCTTGTGACATTATATAGACAACTCTTTACAAAGTTGGAAAAGGAAAATCAATTCGTCAAACAAAAAATTTGATGTTTCCAAGATGACTTTGTCGCACAGGATCCATGAGAGTACCCATTCATAAATCAAGAATGGGGGGATCAAACTACATTAACAGATGAAGAGAAATAAGTTTTCTATAACTATATTACATCAATGAGCAATCAGGGTATCTAATATCCATGTCTAGTGGTGCATAGTCAAAGAATATGAAAACTTCACAAAGACTCGTTTTGAGAATCTCTCATGACCGCAGCAATTTAAAACAATGCTCTGAAGAATTGAGCCTATTCCTTTTACATGTCAAACATGCTAAAGAAGAATGCCGATGTTGTGCGACTAACCAAGGCATAAGATTACTGGTAACTTATTTCCAAAGAATTCTTACTATTTATGGCACAGATTAATAATTTCGAAAAAAACAATAAACAAAACAATTATTGAGATGAAGAATTCGCTTGTAAAGTCGGGCAATTTCTCATTTTTCCAATACTTTCTCTGATAATTGGTCATTTTATTTTCCAATTTATGAAAGCTTTATTCGCTGTTTGCAATCTCTCTCAGTTTAGACCAGCCTAGATTTTTTTCTTATGATATGAGTATCTTTTTCAACATCATCCCTCTATAATTATAAAATAATCATCGGTTAACACAACAATCTTTAGATCTTGACGAATATCTAAATATATCTATATCTAAAAGAAAATAAACTTAGGCTGTAATGAGGTAGAATGACAAGTCATAATACAGACCATGTATTCATAGGAAGATTGATGCTTTTTGAGGTTTCAGCAACCTTGATAGAGAACAATCTGGATTTACAATAAATAAAATATGAATGGATTACAACTTATACATTGGGACAGGAAGATATTTGAACATGCTCTTATCTAGTGTTTATCTTAACTTTGGATGCCTTGGGAGGGGCCATTTTTGCACAAATGATATAAACATGGAAGATAACAATAACATTATGCTATGTTTTTAATATAAAACCTATATTTAGGAAGTAGAATTCTTTCGAATTCAACGATTTATGCATTTTTCAAGCCCTGGATCAGGAACATTTTTGATCCTAAGGGCATATTTTCCTATAACAATTTACATAGTACAAAATTATTTAGTAATGCTACATACCAAGACCTTAGGGGCAGGGCTATTTTGACCCCAGACATAATTATTTCTAAAACTTGGTAGAGAACCATGTGATTAAGCTACATATGAAATATAAATGATTTTGGCCTTGTAATTTCTGAGGAAATTTTTTTTCAAAGATTTACTAAAATTTCCCATTGTCAAATACAGCAGTAGCCAGAGGTTTTCAAGGAATGTAATTCTTTTAACAAGTTTTGTAGAGCTTCACCCAAGGAACATCCCTGCAAAGTTTCAGCTTGATTGGCCTACTGGTTTGGTAGGAGAAGATTTTTAAAGATTTACTAAAATTTCCCATTTTCAAATGCCGCTGCAACCAGAGTTTTTCACGGAATGAAATTCTTTTAACAACTTTTGTAGAACTTCACCCAAGAAACATCCCTGCAACGTTTCAGCTTGATTGGACTACTGGTTTAGGAGAAGAAGATTTTTAAAGAAATTGTGGATGGACAGGCGGACGGATGGAAAACCGAACGATCACAATAGCTCACCTCGCACTTTGTGCTCAGGTGAGCTAAACATATTAAATCCATCAGAGGTAGTATTTAAAAAAAATAGGTAGTGAGTTAGAATGACCAGTTCTTTATGGTAGAAGTGTTCTAGATGTTATTATTGAAACTATTTAAAAGATAAGGATGACTCTAGGGCCTATTGGCAACTATTGGCACCCAGACTTGACAAGTCTAGGTTTACTATGTCCAAATGTTGTCCGCTTGACCCCGGCCTTATTTCTCCAACAATGAGTTACATGTTTTAGCTCATAGAATTGAAATGCATTCACGGAATAGTAAATAAGTGGTCCTGTTTACATGTAGACAAAGCATGAAAGCAGCTGTCCTACTAATTGAGCACAATTACTGTTTAAATAGCCAAACTATGACAACTGTAGGACAGTTTATGTTACTGCAAACAGCATTTTTGAAAATGAATTCCTGATAAAGCATTATTTTTGTACATCTACTTTAAATGGCTTTATTTCCACTGTAAACTGTGTAAGGTTTCCAGTCCCAGCAAGCTGAAGAAAGCAATCAAATGTCAAAAATAATATTTTGTGCTAACTTTCCTTCATAACTTCCAAATACCAAGTTCAGAAAGGCATTTTCACATGTCTATATGGAAAAAGAAATTCAAGAGAAAACTGGTACTTTGGTCACTGGAAGTTGTATGAAATGATCAAGTTGTGACAGAAGTGGGAAGAGGATAACTTGCAGACCTAAATTCTGTAAGTACCATGAAGGATCCCTAGATGAACCTCCACATCAGATTTCAAGTCGATGCTATCAATACCTGCTGAAAAAATGCACCGTAAATAAACAACTTTACCAGGTGAAGTCTGAAAAAAAAAGCTTGTCGTTAACCATTTAAGTACATGTATTTAATTTGTGGACCTAAAATTGTCAAGTCACAAGTGCCAAGTAGGACACCTAGCTCAGACATCAAATTAAGTTTCAAGTCCATGCTATCAATAGTTGCTGAGAAAAATGCAACCAAAATATACTATTATACCAGGCAATGTCTTAAAAATTGCAATTAACAAAGATGTAATAGGAAGTAACTTGTGGACCTAAAATCAGTAAGTGCCATGTAGGACACCTAAATGAACCTTCACATAAAGTTTTATGTCAGTGGTATGAATAGTTGCTGAGAAAAATGCAGAACTGTATCAGTCCAAAAATAGACTAAGTTGTAAAATAGGAAGTAGTAAACTTGTGGACCAGAGTTTGGTAAGGGCCCTGTAGGACTGCAAGCTTAACCACCACACCAAATTTCCATACTATGAAAAGGAGACATAAAATATTGGTCACAGTTGATAGGGCAGAAGGATGGACAATGTGTAAATTAAAGCACATATGGACGTATTTCACATAGAGAATTGAAAATTCACACACGCAATTTACAAGCTACGGGTGCATGTACGCACTGATTTATGAGAAGGGAAATTATTAAAATCATTACAAGTTCGTATACTTTAAAAATTGGCGATTAATGCTCTGAAACCCCATCTTAAAGTGTATCGTGCAACGTTCCATTGTTTACATGTATTCAGGGTTTTTATTAATAGCCGATTGCCAATCTAAAACATCCGTTGAAATCAACTTTTGATCAGTTCTTTTCGATAGAACTTTCACCGCACCACCGGTTTATTTACCGTGAAACCCATCTAATTTGTGTACCAATGGATACTTGAAACCAGTCATCCAATCAAAAAAGACGATACGAAATTGTTTTTGCATGTTGGTAAACATGGACACCGAACAGGAAAGTAAAAAAGCCTTGACTGAAGACAACCGTGGTTTATTCAACTTTGCATTTAAAAAGGCCAAAAGGGACGATGATTTTTGTTAAGTTTAATTTGACATATAATCGTTTATGAACTTTCAAGCGTATAGTTTTGCATTATAGTGTAATTTGAGTAAATAAATGCGCCTTATAGACCTGGTATTTGCACCCTCGAAACTTTAAGGACTCTTACTTAATTGATATCACATTTTGATGCGATAAAAAAACAACACAACTTGTAAATGGTTTATTATCCCCCGCTGTTTCGGTGAAGGGGATATAGTAATCGTCTCTGCCCGCCATTCCGTCCCTAAACTTGTCCGGAGCATATCTCTAAAAGTATAATTGCTATCAACTTGAAACTTCATAGGTGGATAGATCTCATTGAGGAGAAGTGCAGTGCACAAGAACCACTACTCTTGCTTGCATAATTTTGGAGTAATTGCCCTTTTTTGTTTTAAAGACTTAGATTTTGTCCTGAGCATATCTCTGAAAGTATAATAGCTATTATCGAACTAATTGAGAAGAAATGCAGTGCACAAGAAGCCTAAATCTAACTGGCTTAAGTTTACTATCAAGCTTTTACTGCGGGGGATGGCCATGTCAGACATGGCTCTTCTTGAAATAATTATTCTATCATGAATGTCCTGTAGTTTTTCTTGAAGAATTTTCTTGAGTAGTTCTAGGCAGAATTCAGTATTATCTTTTTATTACAAAAGTCCAATGAAATGAGTTAAAAGATGTAAGAAAATCTGCAATGTAAAACACTAAGAAGAGCTCTTCAAATAGATTGAGAAATGCCTTAATTCTTTTTATGCCAAGAAGCTTTGCCCCCCTGGGCCCCCTACCAGGGCGTTGCCTAGGGCGGCTCCCTCAACCCCCGGTCAATCTGTTGATTTCCAAATTGAGTCTGTTGTCCAAATACTTAATGAAAACTCTGTGTATTGAATATTAAGGTGGTTTATTTTTAAGTACACTGTCTAAGAACGACAACTCTACCAAGACCGGTGCACGCCGTTTGATAAGTATAGATCTGTAAAGTATCTAAGCTTGATGTTCTGTTCTATATTGTTAATGCTTTGATGTAACTCTTTCCCAAATTTGATTTTCTGTCATTCTTAAAATCCTCTTTTGAGAAAGTGGAAAATAATAAGGAAAAGGGCAGAAAATACTGTTTAACTGCATGTTCTTCCTTTGCTTCAATATTTCCCCAAGCTTTATCAGAATAGGTTCATCAAAAGATATCAATTATCATCCTTTGGGAAAGGGTATACTAAGAGTCCTGTCCATATAATAGGGCACTCCCAAACTTTATCATCCTTTGGGAAAGGGTATACTAAGACAGCATGCCCACTGGGTTTTCATTTTGGGGGTACATGTACCCCTTAAGTTTTGAATTGGGGGTACAAAGCAAAATCTGGGGGTACAGTGTACCCTTTACTTTCAGAGTTAAGGGTACACCACATTAGACTAGTCTTAACCCTTTACCAGACTACAAAATTATAGTAATATGCATTCTATCTTATAAATTTATAAAGGACACAATGACATACCATATGCAAGTTTTTAGATAAAGTCAGAGCAAAGGATAGCAAATGATTTTTACAAAAGCTGATTTTGCTTCAAACAATTTTTTCTCAATAATCTCCTCAATGCAAATTAACTAACTTGAACTGCACTCATGGTAGAGACTGAGAAAATAAGTTTTCTAAAAATCAGGCAAATTGGTTTTTTTCCATTATTCTCAGCAATGCTGCTAGATAGCATAAACTTGAGTGGACGGAAACATGAATGAATATAGACAATAAAGTGTTTTGAAGAACAGTTCTTTTTTAATAAGCCTATCAATAATATTGTTTCATTTCAAAATATTTTGTAATGCTGATACTTACAGAGACAACCATGGACTTGCCATTGTTAAAAGATTAAAGCCCTTGAATGCTATAAGTTTTACTAACATCTGTCCCAGTCCAAAATTTTCTTATTTTTTCTTATGGTAATGAAATGATGGATAAGTAAGAAAAGTGCGATATTTTTTCCATTATAAATTAATATCATGAGTTGGCCATTTTCTTGCTTGTCAATCATTTATTTCTAGAACAACAAAGCTTAAGACTAGGATGTCATGATTGACTCTGTTGAGAGATTGAGAAACCAGTACTATATCTAAAAAAGATCCTTGGGTAGCATAGAAAGCATCTTGATAGATTATAATCCAGACTATTAAAAAGCAATATTAACATGATCTTTATCTCAAACCCCTACTTTAAGACAAATATCATATTATATAAGTATTGAAGAAGGGGTTTGACATAATGATTATATCATGGTTTTTGATTAATAATGTTCTAGATTTTATTTTAGAGTCTAATTAAATTAGTTTGGAGCTTTCATTGAGTCATGATTTGCTTTGACTTTAAAATGAGTTTTTCTTTTATTATGACAAATGAGAATATATAAACCAAGTTAGTGAACTAAATACTATTGTCTAGTACCTATCATTAATGAAATTGCTTGTTGCACAACACTATCCCTATCATAACTTGACTGTTTGCTTTCGTATTCAATTGTCATTCTGTATTCAATATTTCTTATGCTCCTCCTGCTGCTTGTAGCACAGTGGTGACGATTTTGTAATGAAAACCCTCTCTCACAAGGTACAGATGTCAATGGGCAAGTAAGAAGAATTGAGGCTAGTGTTGTATAATCTGGGAATGCTTCTTTGTAGTCTCTTATTAACAGTGCACAAAATTCTTGCAATTTCAACTCCCTATTAACATTGACAACATGTTTAAATGGCAGAAAAAGACTTTTTGTATTTTCTGCATTTATATTAGGTTCATCTCCAGCACCATATTTGTCAATACATCTTTGCAGATTGCTCAAACCATAGTTTTGAATATCAGTTTGTCCTCTTGGTAGAAGCCTAGGGTTAAGGATAGCATTCAAATCGACTAAAATGTCCATGAATCATCTGGAAATCGATCATTCAACTCTCTTAAAATATTTCTGATGAATTCATTCTTTGTGTTTGTTAAGTTCCGTCGATCAAGTAAACTACAGGTTAGAGGAACACCTTTGAACTCAGAATATTCATCTATTTGAAATACACAATCCACCATTGTTGGTGGATCTTAATTTTCATACATCTGGAGTGTTGCTTTGGTTGCAGTTAAAATAATTTTTAGCTGGTCAATATCAATAGTATCCTTTTGGAAAATCTTTGAAGCATTATCTAGGACTTGGAGAATATCTTTCAAAACGCTTAATAGCAATAAATTTAATTTTTTTTTATGTTTTTTCAGAATACCCCTGGCCTTGTTTCCTCCCTCAGTGTTAGGATTGTTTGCAACTTCATGTTCAAGTCCCAGAATTAAAGCAGAATAAGCATCGTGACATGCTTTTACTGCCTCAGACAACGAAAGCCACCGTACTTGTGTTGGTTTCTTGAATCTTTTTACTTTGGAACCTAGAATAGCTTGTAACTCTTTAATCTTATTGTACCTGGGAGCAGATTACTGGTAAAAGTTGTAAATTGCAATAAGCATTTCGTTGATTGTAATAAAGTAAGGCATTCCTTTAGCTGCCCAATACAAAACCAAAGCTAATATGTGGGCTGCGTACCAAATATGAATGAGTTTTGGTTTGACACTTTTGAGATTAACACCTACACCATTTATGACGGATGCTCGCTCACTCCCAAACGCACTCAACTGTTTCACACTTAAACCATTTTCATCAAGCCAGTAAATAATTGAATTATAAACTGTATCAGCATTTCCATCTACTACTGATATATTGGCACAGAATTCCATCTTCATTTCCCCATTATTGACTATTTTGCAAAACATAACTAATGTTTTGTTTGTCGCAATGTCAAGACTTTCGTCAACCATCAAACCAATGAATGGGCTGTTTTTTTATTCTGATAAGGGATGTGTCTTTTAAAGCATCTGCTTAATACTTTTGCATTGTAGCAGGTGTCTGATGGCTCGTGTAAATACCTTTTTTGTCCTTAAAAACATTGGCACCATTAGCAATCTGCAAATCAAAAGGAGAAAGGAATTTTCTATTTGGCAAAGTTTGCTCTGCTAAATAAGCTGCTGTTATCATTTGGGCTTCTAAGATTGGCCTCACAGATTTAGTAGCACATTTTTTTGCTGCAGACATATGACTCTGTTGGGCTAAAGTTTTTCTTGCCAAAATATGATCATCAGATTCTAAATGCCTACTGAGAGCAGATCTTTGGTAGTTGAAGCTGCCCTTGACAAAAGCATTACTTTGTAATGACCTACGAGCTCCACTTGCTGCTACACATGTTGTACATCTCATACGTCCCTCATTGTCTAAGCTAAGCCAGTCAAATTCTTTATGCCAGACAGACTGAAATTTCTTTGGGCGCTTAGGAGTGTTTTTGAGCTCATCATTCTTAGAACCTTTCGCTGTTGATCTAGTAGATGTTGAACAGCTAGGCACAGACGCACCTTGATCGTCACTGATAAATACAGTGGAATTTGGCTCTGATGCTTTTCTTTAGTTTTGAACAGGATCTTTTTTCTCAATATTTTCTCCTGAGGACTGTGTATCATCAGTTTCAACATTACTCATTTGAGCTTCACTCGTGAGATCATGGTCAGGTAAATCTTCTGTCGGGACATTTTTTTGATTGGCAGAATCGGGAACATGGTGCTTCTGGCTTTGTTTTCCTGCAATTTTAAGTGTACATCTGTCCAAACTGATACTAAATTTATCTTAGAAAGAAGTATGATTTCATATGATACCTCTGAATTTAGTCAATATAATATCTTGGCTAACTAAAATTAAGATGGACAGATAAACAAATAAACAGGCAATGAAGGTTGAAGAAGTGTGAGAGAAATGGGGAAGGGGTGTAATAAGTTTTTGACAAGTAATCCATCCTCTATAAAATTTATCATTATCAAACACAAAGCATTGTAGAAAATGAAAAAAAAAATCATTGATTTAAAATTGTACTTCTGCAACTCCCTTCAATGGACCTTTCAACAATTTTGTCATCTGATAATAGTTTAAAAAATGTGTCAGTACTCTCTTCACGTACATATGTATAGTTGACAAAAAGATGAAAAGAAGCATAGCCACAAATGAAATGTACAAAACAGATGACACTTTTCAATTTTCTGATTATTGAAATGTTATACCAGTCCAAATTGAAAGAGTTTGCAGCAATAATAAAATTTGGATGCAATTTTAAAAATGAAATGATCCTATGTGGTAGAAAATATTGTTACAAGCAATTTCTTATTTTTCCAAAATGTTATCTGAAGTATAATAATATCACAGCAACATAAAATAGCGGGTCTGTATAGGAAAGGGTTAATTCCAGTCATAAATCGCGGCAGCAGTGCAAACTCTCCGTCTCTATTTACACTTTCTCTTACTTTCTATTTCATGTTTTGTTTATTTGTTTGAATGAAACATAAATGATTATTCCTGATTTTGGATAGGTTTAACTTAAATGAAACATGACAGCTATCAAAGCTGTCAATGCTGAACAATTGTGTGTGTTGACAAGGGTGGTGGGGCTAGAATTTTTTGGGAAACGGAGGAGCAGTCCATACCAGAAAAGGTCGGCTCATTGTAAGCTCAAACTCTGACAATAAAATAGTTTGGGTACAGAAAAAATCAAACAGGGCTCTGCAGAGTGGGCGACTCAGGCGAAAAAGTCGCCTGGTTTCAGAAAACTTCGCCTGATTTGCTGATCAAAGCGAAGTCGATGTCGCCTCGAATTTTCGGGAAGTCGCCTGGATACGATAGATGATAACCAAATCTGGCCCAGTGGCTATAAAAGTAGGGAACAGTGTGCAATTATACAACTGCCGGTCGGAAGCCCTTTGATCGTAATTCAAGTGTGTATCAATAGTCGCGAGGCCAGCAGATTATCAGAAAGAGGGCTAAAGTCAACATGCTTGCTTCATTTAAACCTACGCTGATTGGTTTCGGCAATGCTGTGTATATTATCAGCACCAGAAATCTTTATTTAAAATCCTTTCCCTTATTTAGTTTTAATTATTTCTGTAAATTAAGTTATCATCAGTCTACGAGATTTGTTGCTTACTTTCACATAATGAGAATAATGACCGACATTTACGGACGCCGTGTCATTTACCAGAAGTCAAAATTTTGTTAAAAAATTTGAAATCTTGATGAAGATTCTGCATAAAATCTACGTAGAGTAAATTCATTTTTCATTAGAATCCTTCAATTTGAATTATCTGCTTTAAATGTAACAAGTGAAGAAAATTATGGCAAACAATTTAAAGGCTGCTACGATCTTTTCCTGAGTTTCTTGTTATGATACATTCTTTCCAAAAACTAAATTTCACTTACTTTTGTTGGTAATAATTCCTTTAAATAATAGGTAATCCTATAAAATGGAGCAAATTATCCTGTGTTAACTTTAAACCTCTGCATGTACAGTCTGGTTTTGTGTACTCAGCAGTAACCCTTACCCTTTACACACTATAACTGACTTAATCACAGAGGACCTTTTTTGACCAATTAATGACAATTTTTATCCATTTATATGTTATCAGGTACAGTGGACAGACTTTAACTCATTACCACACAATCCCCCATTTTTACATCTTGAAATGTTTTTATGGGAAACTATGGAAAAAGGAGGAAATGGTCGCAGCAAGCAATTTATCCTTTCCCCACATGTTTCTACCCTCTTTGGCACATTCTTTCTTATTTAAGCTCATTTGAAATGTCTTAATTAGCTTCTTTCAATTTGTACCAGTCTGAATTTTTTCTTCTGGTAATGGTTTGATTAATTTTCTCATTTTCTGCTTCAAATAGGAACACTACTCATTTCATTCAGACCACCTATACACTATTTGCATTTTTTTATTATGGACTTTTTTATCATATATGAATCTATTATGAAATATTAAAAAAAAAAATCAGAATCAAACTCTTGAATTCTCAAACCTAAAAAAAGAAAAATACAAAAGTATTTGTTCACAGGAATAAGATCTTTATTGAGGACTGAAAGGATAAGCAGTATTTTCTATGTTTATTGCATAATACATAAAATAAAATGCAACTACTTGGAAATGAGGAATATTCGCAAAAACTTAATTGTTAACGCAATCCACTTCTCCTGAAAGTCTCACCACTTCTCCCCATTTTGAAAAACTTCTCCCAATTCTCAGGCTAGTGAGAAGTGACTTCTCCCCAAATTCTGGGAGTCTGCAGAGCCCTGTCAAATGGCATTTTTAATGTCCAATACTCACCTTTTTCGAAAAAGTTTTTTTGTTTAGACATTTTGCAGACAGCAAATTACGTCGTGAAGCATACGGCTCCATTATGTCACGCGCAACTGACAATAGAACCCTCAAAAAATGTAGTCTTTAAAACAAAGTCGTCCAGCATATGAATTCTCTTTAGTTTTTTGTAAAAAAATGCGTACATAAATTTTGATTTGTTTGAAAATTAGCGGAACTTTGGTCATTTTTTAAAAACAAAAAAAAGGCGAGGGCATTCGGATCTGCACTATACCCACTTTCAAACAGCTGATTCCCCGCAACACGTTAAAATAGCAGAGCGCAAAGAAAATATGGTTCCCGTCCTGTAAAGGGAGGTCACTTCCTCCCAATGCGAATTTTTTCTTCTTTATTTAGAATTACGGAAAAAAACGCACGTAGCGTTTTCTGCTTTATACGTGAATAATATTAAATGCACGTACACGTCATGACCATTTTGTTTCTACGTGCAATGATTTTTCTGTACGTTCATGCACGTCTTTGCGTAAAAATTGTGCGTAAACCGACGCTTTTGTACGTGAATTACGTACTGCAGTACGTGAATGGGCACCTTGTAAGAGTCCTGTCCATTTAATAGTGCACTCCCAAACTTTATGATGCACTCCCAATATTTTTCCCCTGGGGGTGCATGCACTCCCCAAAAAATATTGAGTGGAAACTCTGGGTAAACCATTATAACTTGGATACTGCAACAATAAGCAAACAGGGTGGGTGTCTTTGCCAACAGATAATCAGAAAGAGGGCTATGATATCACAGCTAATGCCTCTTCATCAGCTTATTAAAGTAAAGGCTATATTATCACAGCTACCATAGCTACAGTAACATCAACATTGGCAATTGCTGAAATCAGCTGTCTTATATTCAGGACATTGTCACAAGCAACAAATAAGTATGAACAAATCCTCTGGAGTAAGGTCACCCAGAAAAGTACTTCCGGGGTCGTAGGGTGCTAAAATAGTTCCTAAAGAAATTATTACGCACTTTTCAAGAAGGCAGGGTGCATTAAATAGGTATTGTTGTCTTGTTATTGTCACAACATCTTTTGAAATACATTGTCTTCAAACAAATGAGCTATAATATGCTCGTTGACAAGTTGATGTCATTGTGTAAACTGCTTTTGGTTGGAATTTAACACGGTATGTATGTTTGACATGATTTTGTGAAAAATCCAATGGGTGATGTTAGGGTCAAACACAGACATTTCAAGATACCATTGTGTTATAGATACACTTTGACCGCAGTTACATCTCAACGAAAATTTTACATGCCACCCTATGAGGAACGAAAATCGAAGGGGCGAAACCAAATCTTTACTCATAAAGAAAATCCTTAGTAGAATGACATATTACACCAAATATCTGATTAAGTATATTAATAACCTTGTTCAAGACATATCTGAGTTCATCTTTAAGCCTTTCTTGGAGACGGTAAACGTCTGGGAGTGTATCGCCGGTGAAAGCTGCCATTTTCTATTGTTGTTGTTTTAAGTTTCGATGTTGTTGTTCTTTTTAGACTAGGATTGCTGTTCACACTGTAAGGTTTAAAGCGGGTTGGTTATCTGGCAAAACTTAACCATCTGATCAGTTTGATAGGAAGACATTCGATGTTTGATTAAATATCATACGATAGGACATATATTGTGTCAATGCATCAAACAAATAGTCGTTCACAGTTGTTCAATATGGCGGTTGGTCGATCGATTGGTTGGTTAGTTCGGGTTGGTTGCTTGATCAATTGATTGATCGGTTATTGGTTTAAAAGTCGGTTGATTGACCCATTGATTAATCGAATGATGTAACTGATTGATATTTCCATTGATCTATTGATTTATATATTGTTTGATATGTTGATCTTTCAGTGATTGATTAATTGCCGGATTGATTGGTTGGTTGATTGATTGATTGATATTTTCATTGATCTATTGATTTATATATTGATTGATATTTTGATTGATTGATATATATATCTTTTGATTGATTGATATATTGGTCTTTTTATTGATATATTGCTCTTTTGATTGATCTTTTGATTGATTGATCTTTTGATTGATTGATCTTTTGATTGCTTGCTTGCTTGATCGTTTGTTTGTTTGATTGATTGATTGGTTGATCGGTCGATCGATCGATTGATTTATTGACCGATTGATCGTTCAGTCGATTAATTGGTTGGTTGGATGGTTGATTCATTTTTCAAATCTGACATTCATTTATTCGTTCCCATGATTGACTCAGTCATTGTGTTTTAATCATAGCTTATTAAGTTTGATCAATTGATAATTTAAATGTTTGCATTTCGCCCTGTAATATAAGAATAACGAAGGGGCTAATGTCAGCCCTGTTCCACACAATACCTCTTTTGGGCGCCCAAACTATTATTAAAACGCTGTGGAAAACGTTGAAAATAGTGAAGTAGTGTCGTCTCGTAACTATGATGGCTTGAGACATTTTGTGACACCCCGTTCGGAGCTTTGAATTTCGAACAGATTGCGGATTCCACAACATAACCATAACAAATGACACGAGCTATCACATTTATAAACATGACCGTAAAATATTCAGTGATGGATATTTTATAGAGAATGAATCTGTTCTACGATATTATGAGACCACCTTTCTCTCGGGGAAAAATAGCGGATTTTGAATCGTCTTGTCGACCCCGTTTTTTGACCCATTACCTTACAACAAATTTTTAGACTGCTAAAAATTAAAAGATGTTGCAGACGACAAATTTTGGATTTTCCATTTTGAAGTAGAAAATATTTTGGGTAATGAAGAAATACTTGTAACAAGCAATTTCTTCGTTTTCACAAATAACTCTAATGCCTGTTCTCTTGTGGGCATCAAAAAGCGCCATTGTATGGGAATGGGTTAAGTATTTGACGACATTTGTCAGCTTACGAATGCTGTAAATTTGTACAATGTGGTATTATTTGGTACAATTAATATCATACACGATTTATTTTACGATAATCTTATGTTATAAGAAGTTTAAAAAAATGTGCTATTCAGTCTTGTTGTGATTGTATGCGATTAAGAGAAGTTTACGCCATATTATCTTACTAGTCCGTGCAGGGCATTTCAAACAATGAAATGTGTGCTCAAATTAAAGTTTCGGACCTGCCTGCGCACTCTCACTGCTTGCTCATCGCCTACACTTTGGGGATCAGGGATAACTTTCAGACTTTATGTGTCTTAAGACGATCAAACTACAGTCTAAATGACCATTTTGATTGGTGAATCGATTTTGATTGACATTATCTATCTATCAATTCTTGAGGACGCAGGCAACAATGCTCTAAACAAAGCCACGTGGTGTTCGCGTTATTGCAACTCAATCGAAATCAAAAGGTTTTCAGTTTGAATAGAGAGGCCTATCTGTACACATAATTTCGTTAGTTTGTTTTGCTTGAATGGGGTTTAACGCCGCTTTCAACAATCTTTCAGTTATATCGCGGCGGCTGGAGCACCTAACAATGGATTCCTGGTATTTCTCACACCAGTACCGCCATCACATCCTTTCCTGGCCTCCAGCTGCTATCCTACATAGGTCTACGATTATCGACCCATTGGTGGGAGACAAATAGTCGGTAAGGATGAGTGCCGCCGTCGGGGATCGAACCCGGGACCTCTAGATTGACAGTCCGACGCGCTACCAACTAAGCTATGACGGCGGCTAATTTTCACTAGAACCACCGGGAATATCATGAAACGTTTATTTGACAAAGATATCTCAATATCCTTTCCAACATTTGTCTCCCACCAATGGTTGGATAATCGTAAACCAAAATGGGCTGAGCAGCTTGAGGCTCGGAGAGGATGTAGTGGTAGTACTGGGGTGATAAATGCGAGGAATCCATGATTAGGTGCCCAGCCTCCACCATATGACCGAAATACTGTTAAAAGTGGCGTTGAACCCTTTTCAATTAAGTTCGACGATGTTTTTACGGTGATACCGCAAATTCCACGTCGTCTGATCAGAACGATTACCTATGATTGATCATTTATAGATTAACCACAAATCGTTGTTGAAAAACAGTGAGATCCGTTGATTTTTTGCGATCGAAAACGATGAATATGTGACATTAAAGATATCAGCCACGCACACCCGCTTTCTGAGTAAAGGTTCGATGGGTTATTGCGAATATGATTTGACTTTATATGAATTCATTTGCATATGATGTGCGATTTGGAACTCATACGTTCGTATTTGAGTGCAGTATTAATCATACGTGAACGAAACGAATCATTGGAAAAGGGGGTAAAAAGTTTTTTTTTTGTTTTTTTTTTTTTTTTATAATAAATGTGCTATATTGCTCTGGCGAGGTTCTTGGTCCTTTCAACCAATTATCATGCACCCCCCAACCCCGATTCTTATCTAGATCATTTTTAACAAACAATACATTAACCCTGTCTTGTTCAAACCCTGTTTTACGTCCCTGTGATTTTACAATTGAGAAAACATTGTAGAAAAAGAAGAAATTGCTAAATTTCTTATTCTTCCACTATGTTTTCTATCCTACTAAATGGTTAATTTCAAAATTAATTCACTTTAAATTTTCGTCAGCAAAACCTATGAATTTGGACAGGTCTAAAATTTTGTAAAGCAGGAAAGGGTTAAAACGCATTTAAAACCCTTACTTTATAAAAACTAGAACCATGAAAACATTTTATATCAATATTTGTTGATATGGAATTCTCCTTAGATCACGGCGCTGTCCTTCAAACCGTAATAAATACCTGGCGGAATTTTTACAATGATTTCTTCAAAAATTTGTAAGAAAAAACGTTATAGTTAAGCATTCTTATAACAAAGACCAAAAACCTCGAACTACAGCTTAGAGGTACCTTACGTCAGATTTTGATTTAATAAATATACAGAATAATTCAAACAGTGGATATTTTCCCTTTCACTAGAAGCATAATTATTTCGAGAAATGTCTTTGAATTAAAACCGTAGATCTGTTTAATAACAAAATAACGCTATACTGTATCTATGCATTATAAACTTGCAGCCCTTCTAAATATTTTTTTCCAAAATTTTAAGTTCTTTCTAGCAAAACCTATAGACATCATTCTTCTAATTTTGGGTATTTTTAGCGCATTCCCAAACGTCAAAATTCTAGACTGGTCCAACTTGAAAGAAACTTCATACGACAAAACAAAGTTAGTTTAAAAAGAAAAACAAGGGACATGTGAGGTAGAAAAAATTTTGAGGAAAGAAAAGACTGCTTGCAACGAGCAATCTCTTCTTTTCTCTAATATTTTCCATTGCTCTATGTATACAACGCATAAAATGCGGGATTGTGTGATAATGGATTAATGAAATAGTTGAAATTCTAGGAACTGGAAAACAGAAAACCTTTTCCTCCAAAAATCTGGTGTAAGACACCTCTATATATGCTGTAGTTACGAGTTTTTATCACGTGATGACGATATGATTACCATAATAGCAAAAGAAAATGGTTTACTGTAGATTTGCTTAACTCAGTTGGTTTGTCACAATTTTGTACTTTGAAGTGAAAAAGGAACCCACTTTTTGAATCATTGTTCTGACTCGGTCTCAGTATTTTCTTGTTCGCCGTGCAATTTACGTCTACCTCGAGTTGAAACATGACCCAGACCTCAAACAAAGTGTCAAGTAAAGCGTTTGGGTCTAAAAAATCGCACATCATATGCAATAACAGATAGCTCTTGTCGATTACAAAGTCGACTTATTGAGTTGTGTTAATTTCCTGCGGGGCCTAGAAATCACCATCCTTTTCTTATTTGTAGAACTAATCTGGTCAAAGATATTGAACGCTATATTAATCCTTCACGTTTAACAACTCTCTATACAAGGGCAAAGAATGCAATCACACCTAAAGTTATTTGTTCTATACATGTATATATTCATACTCAGGATAAGGGAGTGACATTTTATTTAGAAAAGTGTGCATTTGTAATTTATATTTCAAGTAACATTTGTTAAAATTACTTCAGATTAAGACTGGTCTATCATTTTCGTCACTTTAACCCATACCCACGCAATCTCTCCTTTTCAAGCCACTAAAAAGAGCTTTGTAAAACGAGTTGGATTTTAAAGAAATTACTTTTGACAAGCAATTCCTTCATTACCAATAATGTGTTCTTCTCAAAAACACAAAGATTATACAAAAGATCATTAACTTAGTATTATCGCCTGATTTTGGATCCGTCTACGATTTAGTCGTCTAGAATTGAACACACAAAAAACTAAAAGCTGGATCAAGCTGGAAATATTGTTGAATGGCAATGTAGATTGCCAGTTGCCGAAAGAAGAAAAAATCTCCAAAACTGAACATTCAAAAACGGTAGGAATGCGTAATCATCGGCATCTGATAACAAGAATCGTTTGGACGTTAACCCTTTCCTATTTTGCAAACTTTTAGATCTGTCTAAATTCAAATCTTTTGCAGACGAGAACTTTAAGTAGGTTTGTTTCGAAAAATTAGCTTTCTGTATGGTAGAAAAATACTGTGAAAAAAATGTTTGTAACAAGCACTTTTATTTTATCTATCTGTAATATTGTGTATGTGTGTGCGTGTGTGTGCGTTTATAAACCACGAGAATGTAAAAACAAGGGATGGAACAGTAAAGGGTTAAAGAAATGCTCTCTTTTCAGTCAATGCTTCACAAAGAATGGATCATCAATTGGCAAACAAAACATCGCAACTATAGTTCATTCAAACTGTATTTATAAGGTTTTAGTCACCCGCTGACAAAACGGTGGTTTCCAGACATTTCAACAAGTAATCGAGAAATAGTTTAAATAAGCTTGGGACGCTAATGCCTCACCAAACACTTCAAGCTTATTCTTGGTATACATAGACGAGACTTTGGTTACTTTTCAACGTAAAATAAACCTTAGAAATTTCAGACAGAGATTCCTTAACAACGTACAGTAAATATTGTTTTTGTGTAAGGATTTTGTTTTCGATACAAGCAGCCTGTACGATGCTTTTGGGTCAGACGCTTTACCAAATTATTCCATCCATGTTTTTCAAAATTTTAGACTTGTCCAATTTCAAAAAAGTTGCAGACGACAATTCAAAGAGAGTGCAATTTGAAAAGTTACAAACCTATAGGATAGAAAATATTGTGGGATAAGAAGAAATTGCTTGTTACAAGCAGTTTCTTCCCATCCCACAATGTTTTCTCAGGTATAAAAATTCAGAGACGTAAAATCCTGGGATTAACCAGGAAGGGTTAACATAATGGGGTCTTATTTAAGCTGTGACCGACAGCGTTAATTCGGAAAGGTAGGGCCTATAACCAAGCAATTCCGCATTTGGACAGCTGGTCAGGTTATTACTCGTTTCATTTCTCATTTTCTCACACTTATTTCCACCATCTGAGGTAAATCTGTTCCGATGTTACGGGACATAATTGACGAGTCGCAGTTGTCATTCATTTATACTACATTTTCCTGTATACAGATGTCTGAAATCATTGAAAAAAACTGACACCAGACATGCCGTGAAAATACTTTCAATATGCTTGCTCCAGTCTCGGAGTCAAACTTATAACCAATACCCATTTGAGTGTTAGCTTGATACGAGTTTAACACGGCGAATTTTGATCCAAATAGATACGTATCGGTTTATTGCAAATATTTTCAAAGTTTTATGACATCTATTATTGTCAGTCTTTAAGGATGAAAATATCTAATCATATAGTAAACTCTGTTCCCCATGTTTCACTAACATTTAATATCATATTGACGGGTCGCTGACCGCGCTCATTCAGCTCCGACAGGAAGTTTAACTTAGATAACAAACGGCGTTATTTTGCAAAGTTTATGACCAGTAACACGAATAAGATATAGTTACGCCGTTTATGTAGCCGAATGAACATTACTGCTTCATATGAATTTCGGCAAATATTGGAGTTCAAAGTTCACCTCCAGTTTACATGAATAATCTGATTGGTCGATTGATTCTTTATTTGACGATTTCTTGTGAGTTGGAGTATTTCTATGCTTTAAGCGCGCCTATTGCACAGATTATGAAAGAAAGAATTGGATCTCAATTTTCAAATTATTGACTCTGATGCTTTCAGGCATTTGAAAGAAGGTGATTAGCCTGGTGTTGGAATGCAAAAGAATGTTCAAAACAATAGAAGCAATATATTTCGCGTTACGAGACGCTAAATAAGTTAACGAAGTACAATACGAATGGAACCGGAAGTAATCTGGTAAATACGTTATCTGTCGATTGTACCGAAGATTTTGCTTATTTATGGTTTCCATGACGTATCAATTACATCATTAGGTTCCGATTGTAATAAAATCGTTATCGACATAACCCGAAGACTTATGACCTCGTCAGATAAATTACGATTTGAGCCTATGCGTGACATTTCAAACCATTTCGCATGTGCGTGACTCGCACACATTGAGCACCCTGGATAGTCATTCGGGCAATAAGAATATTCGCTGATTGTTTAAAGAAGCTTTGGGTCAGTATCTATCTATAGAGTGCAGAGTGAAGACTCTGATCAGACTGTGCGGATGCACAGGCTGATCTGAGTCTTTACTTGGCGCACATATGTAATGGTTGAAAATGTCTCGCATGCGCTCATTTTTCAAATCATGGCATAGGGAATATATCATATTAGTGAAATTAGTAGACTTAACATTAAGAAAGAATATTTATCGTGAAAATGATATTAATAACTATTAGAAAAGCTGATGATTCCTGTATCAAGTTTTCATGGAAATCTGTTCTAGAGCTGGACCTTAAATTGACTTTTGAACATATCAATTCCGAACCTAATCACCTAATGGTCCATGCGTCATAAAACGTATTACTATTATGTACATCCACATGACAGTTGAAGGGAAAGGATAAAAAAGTCCACACAGGCGAGACAATAAGTCAATGTCACTGCCCTACATTTGCCGAACCAAACTGGGCATTGTGTCCGTAACGGGGTCGATAAATTGGTTTGGCCAAAAGAGGCAAATATGTTATCGTTCACGATTGCAAAAACTTTGCTTAATCAGCCATACGAATGCCGAAACACAAGGTTTTCTTTGAGAAACTAATATGGGCAATGTGAATGAGTAGTAATACAACAACAACCCCCCCCCCCAAAAAAAAAAAAAAAAAAAAACACGAGCAGCCCAAAATAATACAAAAACATCACAAGATAACCAGGTCTACGCACTAACCATCTTTCAAGATTAACGTGATGTGAAGTTTTGTCCATAAATGATGTGAGAAAAACCTACCTAAGGAATTTTCATGTAATACACGGACTGTTTTACAGACACAGGTTTCGGAGTAGGGCATTTGAACGCACCTCCACGACCTTTCCCCCCACCCCGCGCATACACCTGGACGTTTGGCCCTTCACTTCTCTGTCGTTGTTTTATTCTCAGCGACTTTCAAATTTATATTGATTAGTATCTCAGACAATTTACCATTGTTCGCTATATTTCAAGATCGAGGGTGTTAACTTGATTAAGGACCGGATGATTTTCTTGGTGGATAATTACAATTCAGAACAAACTAAAAATACGATTCCCGTACCGGCCGACATTTTTTGGGGATCGGGTGGGTTAGCTTTGCACTATCAAATGGTTCAATCTCCTTTTTGCAAAGCCCAAACGCGGTAAAGCCCGCTTTTGAAAAGAAGGTTCGGAAAACAAAGTGGCAAATAAAGAAATAAAAGACAAAAAAAAAATGTTAAAGTTCACAAGCTTTATATTATCGTCTGCACCTTCTTTCAAATTGGATCAGCCTAAAATTGTGTTGTTTGGTAATGGTTTAATTTGGGCCTGTGTCAGTTTTGTCGCCTATTGACTACGGTAGTTTTCTACGTTTTCGTGGTGAAAACCAGCTATGAATTGAGAAATAAGTCTGAATAGGAATAAAAACGGATTAAAATTCCATTTGAAAACCTATTACAATACTAGAAATGTATCACAAAAACGGATAACCCCACTTGAGTGTCACATGACCTTCAGTTGTGACCTTGAACTTGGGAGTATCTAACAGAGCTCCCTGCATGACACTAGTTTACATCAGGGGGGACAACTGTGCAAATTTACCTTGTGATTCACGGTTTAAGAGATGAGGAGAATATTTTTTGTTTTTATGGAGGTATGAACCGAAAAACCTAATCACACTGTATGAATACGCGAAGCGGATTCATACATTGTGTGATAAGGTTTTTCGGTTCATACCTCCATGAAAACAAAAAAATATTCTCTTCATTTCTTATAATTTAATAGCATCAAGCGAAAAAAGCAAAAAAAGCTTTACAAATTTTGATACATTTTTGAAGGGGACTATTTTGTGCGGAAGCATGCAAAATCGCTTGGTGCTCAAAATTTTGTTCATGGAATTATGAATATTTTTTTTCGACCAATCAGAACGCCCGATTATGAAAGACGAAACTGAAAATTAAATTATTTATTGTCGAAGTCAAGAATTGGACACACGTATCCCCGCACACACAAGGATAACATTACATGGCGGAGGACATAAATATTTGCGGCATTCATGCGCGGACTGTTTACTGATATCGAGGGTTTAGAGCAAAAACATAGAATGGCTCTATACAATGTATAAAGTCATACTATGTTTTTGCTCTAAGCCATCGATATATATGGATTTATAAAGTGAAACAACACCATTTAAAAATTGTACGTTTATTTTACAGTTTCAATGATTTTATTTGGTACATACGCAAGAGTAATTTCATTTGCATTTAATGTAAACTAATTAAGCATCAGAACAGACTAAACAATCACTCAACCACATTTTCATTTGAATGGCAGGGATCGACACTAACAGTATCCCGGAATCCGCAAGATCCAAGAAAATTGAAAGGGATCACCGCTATTCCGGGCTAGGTATTCCATTAGGATCCTTCAATGTTTCTCGAGTAAAATAGGTCTTGATGTATCAACTAATGCTTCTCATCCGCCGAAGACGATTCAGTTATTAATTTCAACTTGTTCTTTTTTTGACATTTAACCAATTCCCAGACGACTGGCCCGAATTCAACAAGTAAGTTGCAGACGACATTTCTTAGGGTAAAGGAATTCTAAAAAAATGTTTGTCTTTTTTTTCAAGAAAACGTTTCGGATAATGAAGAAATTGCTTGTAACGAGCAATGTCTTTATTTTCCTCAATGTTTTTTTTAAAGCTTTTCTCAATTGGGGCCAGGAAGGACAGGAATGTGTGAAAACGAGCCGGTATATATTCAGGAGAGATCCCTGATTTTCTGGGGGAAACCCTGATGAAATGAGTAAGGACTCCCGAGGGATCCCATTGAAGCAAAGTTAGTGTCGACCTCTGATAATGGAATTTCGCCATTTATATCAACGCTTATATAAACAATACTTTTGATTTATATAAATAATAAGAACTTTCAGGGAACATTCACGTATTAATAAATTCCGAAACATTCCATATTTGGAAAAAAAATCATACCTGCCTGCCATTCATCGGGTTTATCATCCATGTACTAGTACATGTAGCTATGTTTGATCCGTTATACAGGAAAACATGCCTTAAATGTTATGATGACGCCACATTTGCCTGTTAATGCTTTGCCCCAAGACATAAAAAGGTTTGTCAAACATTTTGGAAAATGGAGACATTCCTTGTTACAAGCAATTTATGCATTATATACTTTATTTTTTACCCCGAAAATACAGATTTCAAAATTTCATCAACTAACAATCGTCGTCTGCAAAAACAGGTGTGACTTTGTCAGTTTTAAGATATTGTCATTATTTTTCATATTTTCAATCAGAAAGATTGTTTATTCAAAATTTAAAAAAAATGAAAATAATCATTTTGTCAGTAAGGCAAGTTTGCCTGGTGACACGCTTTTACTTATTGCAACACATTTTGACCTTCACTCATATATTAATTCTTTTGACTCTTATTGGCATTCGGAAGAAACTTCCAAATTTAGATATAAAATACAGAAATATTTGTTTAAATTATAATTAGAACTCTGTGACGACAGAACTATAAATCTAGGAGACGTAATTTAGACCGTGATGTAATTAGATGTTTTTGTAGTTTTATTTATTCATTTATTATTATTTTTTTAAATCATGGTGGTCCTAAAAGCGGATTTAATTAAGAGATGGAGAGAATATTTTTTGTTTTCATGGAGGTATGAACCGAAAAAAATAATCACAATTATGTATGAATCCGTTGCTTCGGATTCATACATAAGAGTGATTAGGTTTTTCGGTTCATACCTCCATTAAAACAAACAAACAAAAAAAAAACAAAACAAACAAACAAACAAACATTCTCTTCATTTCTTATAATTTAATGACATCGAGCGGAAAAGGAAAATATTTCTTAAAATTTTGATACATTTTGATGGAACTATTTTCGCAGAAGCATACAAAATAGCTGCGTGCTCAAAATTTTATTCGTGGAAGTGCGATTTTTTTTTTCGAGCAATCAGATCGCTCGTTTTTGATAGACGAAGCTAAACATTTTTTTCAAACAAGACAAGTGCATATTGTAAAGTAACTATGCTGGAGCTCCTTATTTCGATTTTCTGATTATTAATTTTATTCCTTCACACCATATCTGTGTATTTATTAGAATCTTGTCATTATTTATATTCTGATTGGTAGTTCCAATTAAAATCTGTAATAGAAATATAAAGCTAAGATTTTCTCCAACAACAAACAGACATAGCAACCAAAACCGACGGATCCCCAGAAGTCGCAGACTTACCATCGATTCAGGAACAGTAACTTAAACAGTAAGTTAAACCTCGTTGCATCTAAACTCTGACTATTGTCTGTAGGAAAATATTGCCATGTTTCAGGGGATCTGGAAGAACTTCTCAGAACCGATCAACCAATCAAATTATTCATTCAACATGAAGTGAACTTTGAACTCTGGCATATTTTTTTTGGCCTATTTCGTTGGTTTGGCGACACAACCCTTTCCCGTACAACACCTGATTTACACGTCCCTGTGATATTATCATTGAGAAATAATGTAGTTTGCTATCCCTTTGAATTTGGAAAGATTTTGAAAAAAACATTAAAGGGCAAAACGTCGCAATGACAGCTTATTCAACGTTTTGGTTGCTAAGCAATGAATTGTCTGTTACTCTGTGTTCTTTGTCAATTAGTTTGTAATACAATGTCGTTTATTACCTCTGCAGAATTTACACGTCGAAGGTGAGAGTGCGGGGCCAAATATTCATCAGTTAAAGTATGGAATTAACGAGTATTACAAATTACAAAAAATGTATCTAACATTTTATTTACACTCTTATTAAACTTATTTATTTTTTTTTATTCAAGAGAAACATAAAACCATTTGACTCGCGTATTACATTTCTGGAATGTAGAATACTTCAAATATACAATGCAACGAACTTACTATATACAATACATGTATTCAAGAAATATTCCTTTTTACCGAAACACACATTATTTCTGATTTCAAACATTCACGTTTAACATTCAATTGTACATAAAATTCAAAATTCATCAATAATAACGACTTAATAGTCAGGCAAAGGTTTGATAATACAGCGCATAAAAACAAAAACGTTAATTGTTTACTGAGACGCGGACACAATGAAAACTCTAGTTCCAATAATTAACTATGACACCCCCCCCCCAAAAAAAAAAATGTTTAACTTTGCACTATTTTTTTTTTTTCAAATCAATACCGTAGCAAATGAATTCTGTGCGGCTCCACGTTTTTTTACGTGTTTTCCGTTGACAGGGGCATTGAAACGTTTAGTCCCCAAACGGAACCAGTCAATGAACGTGCTTATCACAAACGTTCATTTCAAACCTTGTTACTGAACACGGAAAAAGAAGTGGATACCGACCCTTTAAATAAAACACGTAAAACGTACATAAATAAATGAATAAATAAAAATGGACAACAAAATCAAACGAAAGTGTTCTTTGATGTTGCAATCGTTAGACTACTAGCCATTAAGTTATTTGGTTTATTTAAGAGTAACAGATTGTTTAATGATTTAAAAAACATTTTATCATTTTGAATTGATTTTTTAAAAAAATATATACAAATTCTGTCGTTTTAGTCTTTTTCTTATAACCACTAACTAATTCATTACCCTACAGTCCCGGATTTTTACGCACCTTACAAATAGAGCTAGAGAAAACATTGTGAGAAAAGGAGAAATAGCTTGTAACAAACATTTCTTTCTTTTTTTTTCAAAATGTTTTCTACCTCTTATGGCCCTTATCCTTCAATTCAAACTTACATTATTATGTCGTCTGCAACCTCTTTATGGACCAGTATAAAACTGTGTTGTTTGGGAATGGATAAAGATTTGATTTATAATAAACAAGTTTATGTGAGCCACCAAAGATCAATTTTACAATGAGAATGATTGATAGTTGAATATGTTTCTCGAGACTCTCACCCGCTTGCGGATCTACCGGTATATCACAAACAAAATGTTCATTTCTAATACATGTAGCAGCGATCGTTTAAGAGATTTGCTGCTAATATTAGACACAATCTTTCCGCTTGCCAGCTTTGTTTCCCAAAAGGTTGGACAAACAAAGATTGCTTCACCATATGAACAGTAACATCGACATGGAAGATTACGGCAAATTCCATTTACAAACAAAACAAGATGTGTTTGTGATGCCCCCGCCGTACATGAAATTGTTTGGTTTTTTTTGTTGTTTTTTTATGGGGGGGCGTTTGGCCTTGGTATGTGACCTTGACCTTATCATATGACCTTGACATGAGGAGATGCGTTTTATTGAGATGTATCATCATGCCAAATATGAGCACTGTAGCTGGTAGTAAGTGGCAATGTTAAGTTTTTTGGTTAAGTTTTGCAGACAGACAGACAGACAGACAGACAGATCGACAGACTCAATGACGGACAGTCAGACGGACAACGGTAAAACAATATGCCCCCGATCTTTCGATGCGGGGGAATAAAGGGGGAATCAAAGTATTTGTTGACTTTATTACCAGCAGACTATATTTTATACTGGTAACTATGTAATGTTTGTCTTACCTTTTTGTCATTTGTGTTTTACGTTTTGAGCAACGCGTATATTACTTACGTCATAGACGTATTGACGTCGGCTATTGAAATAGAACACATCTGTATCTACGACATGCAATAGATGATAAGCATTAAATTAATCAGAACCAGCGAAACATTAAAGTCGGCAACTTTCCATACAAACAAGTGTTTCAGAGATTATCTGTTGTACGAAAATGTAGAACTCATAGTTAGGAAACACTGTGAGAAAAGGAGAAATTGTTTATTATATGCATTTCCTCCTCTTCCCCCGAAGATTTCTTTGATCACAATAATAGAGTTTGTCCAAAAGCGTGATTGTGTATTAATGGATTAAATAGCCCAAGCAGTCAGTCAGTTCAGGCTACACAACTAGTTTTGCATTTCTCAATACTTGATAGACTTTTAGAAAAATTGAATAAAAAAGGAAAAGAAAGAAAGAAAAAATAAATAAATGATGCTATCTTGTACGTCGGAAATATATCCTATGTATCCAAAGTTTATGCTATTATAGCATCGAAATTTACTTTAAAACTTGCTCTTAATTAATGCCATTTAAAGCATTGCCACACAGTTCCTCTTTCTTACGCCAATCGAGTAAAAAGCTTTGGAAATCATTGTGGAAAATGAAGAAATTGTTTGTAACAAAAACAATTTCTTCAATTTCTACAATGATTCCTACAAAGAAACGCAGAAATATCTTAAATTCTATCAACTTTAAATTGCCGTCTGCAACTTCTTTTAATTTGGACCAGCACAAGATTTTGTTGTTTGTATATGTTATCAAGTGCCATGGAGAAAGCATAATAATTTCCACTGCAAGTTACTAGATACAAAGCTAATTCTAAAATAACGTAATCATTAATTGTTTCAGAATCGTTTTGTTTTTGGTCATTAGGGCACAAACATTTTGTATGCCTATTGGCTAATCACGTATTTCTATTTCGTTTAATTGCTGATGGCAACAAAGGCTGAAAGCCTTAACCCATTCCCACACAGTCCCTACTTTTTACGCCCCTCAAGAAAAAGGCATTGGAAAACATTGCGGAAAATGAAGAAATTGCTTGTGTCAAGCAATTTCTTCATTATCCACAGTGTTTTTCTATCCAAAAAGACAAGAAAATTTAAAATTCCATCAACTTGAAATTGTCGTCTGCATCTTTTTTGAATTTGGACCAGTCTAAAATTTTGTTGTGTGGGAATGGGTTTGGCCATCAGTAAAACGTTTCAAAACCTTCATTTTGAAATAAAACATCCTAGATAACGCCTGCTATGTACCGATCATGAATCAAACCCCAGGTGGAATGTTAAACAAGTTGTCAATATACTAAATAGCACGGTTGTCTTTGGATGAAATAAACTGCCAGACGCCCCGCCCCCGTACCTCGAACCTGCTCCCACCATACCTCCTGAAATACAGAATAATAAATCATATATGGCAAGCATAAGAAAATTATAGGTATGTGCCAAATATGGACAAAATGCGACTAAAGACAAGAACTTAATTTTGATCTTTGACGGATTGCGACTTCCAATGATCTAAGATGCAATCGACCAATCAAATAATTCATTTAATCCACATTGAACTCTTAACTCCAACATTGGCCTATATCTATGTGAAGCATTTTGTTTTTGTTCAGCGACTTAAAGCTGTAGTTACGAAGTTTAGGTCGTCAACCAACCATTTTACTTCTTTGAAACAAGTAACTGGTCACGAAGTTTGGGAAAACACACACACACACACACAAAAAAAAAAACACCGCTAAATAATGTATCAGTTGAATTTTCTGTCGAAGCTCAGTGGACGGGGCCGGCGATCCGTCAATAATGTACTAGAGTACATAACCAAGACTGCGTGTTTCAAACTAAATCCATCATTAATTCATTGTTTACTATTAGAGTAGTTCCTGGCAATACCATACATGCGTGAAATCCCGTGCATTTAACCCATTTCAACTAAGTGACGCTTTTTGACGCCCCTAAAGAAAAGCAATTGGTATAAAAAAAAATGAGTATAATGAAGAATTGCTCCACAAGAAAAGCAATTTGGAAAACATTGTGTAAAATGATGAAATTGCTTGTAACAAGCAATTTCTTCATTTTCAACAATGTTTCTTTTCGGAAAGTTAAAAAAGTAAATAAATAAATTTCATCAAGTGTAAATTGTCGTCTGCAACTCCTTCCAATTCGAACTATTCTTACATTTTGCCGTCTTGAAACGGGTTAAATAAATCACGTTTTTCTTAAATACTGTACCCACTTTCATTCCGAAAATTATTGTAATTAAAAAAGAAACCACTCTGCAAACTCCTTCTCGGATAATTATGATGTCATTATAATGTACCTTTTTATGGCGTTTTCGTGTGATGCCAACGTTCCGTCCATTCTTACCAATCTCCCAGTCAAAATAGTATTGTAGCTACTAAAAATGACACGAATTAACCTTTAACCCCTGCTAAAATCTAATTTTGTTCTTAGAATTGATCGAGGAGATCCGATTGCATCTATTATAGAGGGTACAAGAGGCCGATTTGAAAAAGGCGAACAACAGATTTTCCCGAATATGTGTAAGGATTAATTCGCTAGTTTACGGGAAAAGCCGATTTCAGCTACCGTCTTCAATTTGCGGGGTTTCAAATAGCAAATTATACTTTTTATGTTTAATTGGTGTTATTTGTAAGAAGAAAGATATATTTTTAAGAAAATACATTCTTATGATCGTTATTAATAGATGTTCACAAAGGCCTTTATGAACTTGGACCAACGTTCCTGCCTTTTTAACTAGTATTCCAGTGGAACAAAAATGGTAGCTACCAAAATGGCGTCATTTAACCGTTAACCGCTTCTAAACCCTAGAAGAATTGGTCAAGGGGGTCCGTTTGCCTCTACTACAGTAAGAACGTTAGCAACAGCCATAAACGGCAAAAATAATCGAACCTGTTTAAACCGGTACGGAATCACCAGGACCGGCTCAATAACACGATAGTGTAAAACGCTTACAGAAGAAAGAAAAAAAAAAAAAAAGAAGAAATTACATAGAACTTTATTCGCGATAAAAGTTCTGTGGCGAATGTAAATATTATGTTGATTTATAAAAGCTCTTCTCTAGGCATGTATATTCATGAGGAAATACACATGTAAGCATTCGACCTTCGGAATTCAATATGTGAACCAAGGCTGTGATAAAATGGGTTCATTTTGAGGATTCGTAACTCGATTTAACGCTATGCTTATTTTCCATTTTACATTACGACGAAAGAATTGACAATACCATCGAAAGGCTGGAAAAACAATAATAATAATAATAATAAACACGTTTAGCATTTACTCACCCATCAATTTTAAACATTTGATAAGAAAATAACTAGATCATCAATAATCCTTGCCATATTGTTTTCTTAAATACGTTTGTCATCAGATAATCTAGACAAAACAAACCGCATAGATTGGCCAAGATGGCGACATTTTCCCGAGACATAGCTTCGATCTCATTTATATTCAGATATGCAAATATGCTTATGAATAGAATGACACGTCTTTGTAGTGAAAAAATAGTAATTTCCTTGGCAACGATAATGCTTAAGGCAGTCTAAGAAACTCAAGCATACATGACGCAAAAAATACTATTACATTTGTATTTCATAACCAACGAATTATTTAAATTATTTAATTTTTGTTTTTCGAATGAGCCGAAATACCGCAAAACAGTTTTTTTCTTCCTTCTTCTTGTATATGTCCAATGATATGATTTTAAGGGCCGACTAAGTTCTTGGAGAGAATCGTCTAAACACATATCGAAAAAAAAGAAGACTTTATTGATGTACAACTTATAGTGAATGATCAAATGTCAATTTTTGTCTATACATGTGGGTATGACAAATTGACTTTTGATCAACCAATATAACTTGTACATCTATAAATATTGGCATAGTTTATTAACCAAGTACAGTGTCATCTCCATAAATGTCAGTATTTCAGGTTATCGTCGGATGGTCGTACCCACGTTTCGAATAAAGGTGTATTTACGACATTTTTGCCGCTCATTGCCGATACGATCTCTCTGATTCCAATTTGGGGACTTGTCCATGGGTGGCTCTTGGTAGAGAGTCGGGGAGAGTAGATGTACCTACGTTCTCACATTAGTTTATTTCAGACATTTACATCTATTCATTTCAATTATTTCATACTTTGTAACCAATTGATCCAGTGATTTAACTATATTCAAGCGTATATTAACAGTATTTTACAGTTTTCGTTCATATTTCACATAGTATTATTAGCCAATATAATTTCATCGTTTCGAATTTTAGACAAGGTCGAATTTCTTCATTCGTTTTTAGTGCGCTTAATGACCTCAACTGTCGATGCGCCGTAAAACCCCATTCATTTTTTCGTTCGTTCATTCATTCATTCATACTTCCTTTCGTTCGTACATTCATTCTTCCTTTCGTTCATTCATTAATTCATTCTTTCTATTTTTAAGGTGTAGGGTGTTTTAGCAAGGTCAACTCGAAATGTACATTACCTATTACTGGAGCAGTGTCATCAGTGTGAATATCTTTATGTCCTGGATTGTAGGGTCTCTGTGTTCTGTATGTCTGAATCCTGGGGGCCGGGGATGTTCTAGGAGGGGTCAACTCGAAGTATTCTGAAAGTTGAGTAAATGTTGTCAAAAGTTTATACGTTCTGTAATAGATTCCTTTATGAGTTCGGTCTAAATTTATACCACGTGCCCATTATCAGACGATAAAGTTTTAGACTAGTCCAAATTGAAAGGAATTGCAGACGACAATTTAAAGTTTGTGAAATTTTAGATTTTTTTCAAATTTCTGGATAGAAAACATTGTGTAAAATGGAGGAATTGCTTGTTACAAGCAGTATCTTCATTTTACACAATGTTTTCGTAATTGTTTTGCTTGGGGCGCCTAAAAGCGTAATTTTGTGGGGATTAAGCTGTCCAAAGACTGAACGTCGAACAGATCAAAACAAGCGAAACAATCAAACGAACTATACAAAAAAAAAAAAAAAAAAAAAATGAAATAAGAAATAAAGGAAGAAGAAGAAGAAGAAAAAAAAAAAAAAGATTCCTAGTACTATTTAATAAAAAAAAAAAAAAAAAAAAAAAAAAAGTAGAAATTGACGGTTCCAGGCTGTCAATCAAAGAATCTATCGACCAATCAAATTAGACCGGGAGCGAACTTTCATCTTCAAAAATTGGTCGACAATTATGTTAAAGATTTTGTTGCTTTAGCGGCTCAAGCTGTAGTTACGATGTTTCGGCCGCCCACGCACTATTTTAAATGTTACTGACCATAAATTTTGTGAAAGAAGGTAATCGTATATTTAAAAGGAACTTCCTGCCGGAGCTCACTGGGGGTGTACGGCGATCATTAATTCGTCAATGAGTTGTTGAGGCGCTCAGCGAAATAACACCAACTGAAGTATACAAAGTTCTTGAAGAGGCAGCAAATTTGTTAGGCTAAATCGATCTAATTATGGAACATGATTTGCATGCTTTGTTTGTTGGCAGGCATTTAGTCAATGCGCGACTAAAGCATCGTAAGTACAGCTTTAAAAAAGCTATATTTACGATTTTCGTGTCGCCCACCGACAAATTTATTTATTCGTTAATTTTTTGCTTCTATGGAATTTAGTAAGATGTAAAAATATGTTACAAATGACAACATTTTGGCTTTTCAGTTTATTTATTTATTTGATTAAGGTTAGTTAAGTCGAATAATTTGATTGGTACGGAACGTGGTTCATTTGAATGACGCATCTTAGCTTGTTATTTTGAAAGAAACTCTGCCGTTACCCATTCTTACACAACCCCTTCTCTTTACAACCTCAAGAAAAAAAAAAAAAAAAAAAAAAACCCAACAACTTTGAAAAACGTTGATTAAAGCAATTTCTTCAATGTCCACAATGTTTTCTACCCAAAAAGACAAAGAATTTTAAAATTTTATCAACCTAAAATCGTCGTCTGCATCTTCTTTCAATTTGGACCAGTCTAAAATTTTCTCATATGGGAATGGGTTAATAACTGAATTACATCCCCAGATATAAGACATATCAAATCAATGTATCATGTTACACAATTTTTCACAGAAAATGTACGAATTTGCGAATTGTAAGTACACGGAATTTGATCACATTAGGAGGAAATACGCCATAAACAACATCGCACCGCTGGACTTTAAAACAGAAATCTATTTGTCAAAAATAATGAGAATTTATTTCCATAGTTGTGAATAACATTTATATAAATCAATGTGTGTGCGTAAATAGACGACACTATATAAACGATTTTCTCCGAGAAAAGGCGATAATTCAGATAATCTTGCAGAAATGATGTACCTCTTTGGAAAGAAAAAATCCTTTACGGGGAACTGCTTTTTACCAGACAGGAGCGCTTTATTTGTTAAATGATTGATAATGAAGATCACAAAACTAAAATAAAAAAGGTCTTGAATCAATTACACACAGTGTCGCCTCTTTAAGGCTCATTTGAAAAGGCTTTGGAAAACATCGCGGAAAAAGAAGAAATTGCTTGTAACAAGTAATTTCTTCATTTACCACGTTGTTTGTTTTCCTGTGGGGACATTATCAAAATATATCTATGGGCTGATTATTTCAAGTATATAATATTGTCTTCAACGTCTGCCAATAAGGACCAGTTTTAAATTTTTGTCGTCTGCTAAAGCGTTAAATAAGTGATACAGAATGATGAGAGTGAACGTTCTTGACAAACGATAAATTCACTTGACCAATCACACAAAAAAGGGACTTCGTAGGGGTTCCGTTAATCAATATTTAGAAAAGATAAAATAGCTAGCAGAGGTCAATTAAAGATCAATGATCCGTCACGCGAAATTGGACCTCTCGGTGATCCTGTTAAACAAACAGATTTATTAAAAAACGATGTCGGGTCATAGCGGAGGTCAATTACAGGCAACCAACCCATGCCAGCAAAAACGGATATGATTTAGCAAAGATGGGTTTTAGAAATAATATATAAAAAAGGCGGTGAGACCCATGTGGACAGGAAAATCTACAAAAATGAAAAGATTAGACGTTCGTCAGCCTGCACAGTTCTTGCAGTCTGGCTAGAGTCGATACCATTCACATTTACAGGAGGTCTTTTTTAGCTAGCAAAGTAGTTCTTATGTATTTCAGATATATTGGAAACTCTATTCAAATCGTTGAGAACTCTTTCAAAAGCATTCCATTTAACCCATTACCACTCAATCCCGCTATTAAGCATTCTAAGAAAAAAGTTTTGGAAAACATTGTTGACAAGCAATTTCTTCATTGTCCACAATGTTTTCTACTCTATTAGGGAGAGATTTTTTTTCAATTCCACCAAAATGTTTTTGAGGTTATTATTCTTTTTGGTGACGTCAACTGTTTTTCAACGGTAAACATGTTATGATATCTTCAGGTAAAATTTTTAAAAGTTTGTGCACAAAGACGCAGGTGACGACGAGGACGCGGATGCCAAGGTTAATGTAGCATGTCGGGCTTTCTTTGAAATCACACAATACTTACTGCTGGATATATAGTCAATCTTGCCAGAACGAACACTTCTATTAAGCAACCAAATTCCATAAGCAATCATAATTCAATTTCATTTTTGTTGACAAGCTGGATAAATTTGCTAGGAATTATCGAACCTGAATCCAGTGGTATTGGAACCGATTGGAATCGTATAAATTAGACACATCTAATGAGTAGAACAGCATTAAGTCGTCGTTGGGCGTGAAAAATTTCGTAACTACAGCTTAAGTTAAGCTGTAGTTACGTCAGTATGCACGTCCAACAGAAAGGTGAAAATTCTGAAGATATATATACATTCATTCGAATCGATGTTTTTATGTGTTATTAAAATGTATTAAGAAATATGTTTCCCTCGCGACCATTTTTGGGCAGTGCCTTTGGTGTTCACTATATTCAAGTTTACTGGTTACACATTCCCATAATTTCAAGCATGACTAAAGAAGTAAAAGCGGCTCGCTCTTGAACAGAATTTCATAAAAAATTGATAAAGGTAATCTGCTTTTCAAAGTTGTATATAATTTTCACGATTAATATCCTTTCTCAGACTTAAATCGGCTATATTCACTTAAAATTCAGTTTGATTTGATTCATTTTCAGTGCCCTACTTTGAAACATCGGAATTTATCGGGTGAGATCGTTTGTCTTCGGCTGATATCGATAACGAGTGTATTATTAGACGTAATTGATACGCCATGGAAAGTACAAAAAAGTAAGGCAGTTTTCGGTGCAATCGACAGAAAACGTATTTAGCCGTTGTATTGCGGTTCAATTCGGTTTGTACTTCGCTAACTCTCGTAACGCCATTTTTGTGTTTCTTTTTTCTTTTTTTCTTCTTTTTTAAGATACGGCAATTCATGTTCATTACAAAGTGGGCTTAATCACTTTCTCACAAATGTCTGAAAGAAGTACAGTTGCAATTTTGAAAACTGAAAGCCAAAACTTTTCTTTCTTAATCTGTGCAAGAGTCGCTTTAAGAAATACTATATCGTCGGTGCGAGAGCAAAATATCGTAACTACAGCTTTATCAAATCCGTAGATACGACATTTTGATCACGCACTGACAACATGTCGTATCAAATGACTTTATTCGCAAAGTGATAAGTTAACTTAAGCAAACTTCAAAGAACCATACTTCTCAAAACTTTTATAAAGAATTAAATTTTGAAATGAAAAAAAAAAAAAAAAAAAAAAAAATATATCATTTGATAACTTTTAAATTGAAAATTTGTTTGATATCTCGGTTTGAAAAGAGGAATTCTAAGCTACGTACGAATTTCAGATTAGGAGGAAACAATTTCTCCAAAGGCTGACATCTTCAAATATTTTATTCTAACATTATCTCGAATTCATTAAATATTAATACAAAATGCTTTCAATTGTAAAATTCGTGCAGCAAACATAAAACTTTTAACAATTTATGTCAACTTTTAGGGGGTTTATTGCATTATAAACTTTAATAAATATTAGTCAGCCGCTAGCGAATGCGGTGCTTTCAGGTGACGAAGGGTTTCGATTACTTGACAAGAGGCCCATGAGTGTCTGTGTCGCTCCACTGGATGAATGTTTACCGACAGAAATTATTTCATTTTCCTTACCCATTAAGACAATTTCAAAAACCTTAAATTGCCATCTGCACCACCTTTCGATTTCAAATTGATGGGATAAAGAAGTTCTCCTCCATTGCTTATATTAACCAAATTTCCTTCTTTTTTTAAATCAACATACTGCATGTAAATATTATCTTAGGTATAAGGGACATGGTCCCTTTGTTTGACTGTTTCAGAAATAGTAAGATGTCTCTCTTAGACTTTGCCAAAAGTTAATATTTTTGCCATACATGGAGAACAACCCCGTCAGTAATAGCCACGATTTTAAAGTTTCGTCTGGCTTATTTCCTATTAAAATGTAAGATACAAGGAAGATAATTCAATACTAAGTTGACTTATTTACAAAATAGTATGTGTTGTCTCCCTTACACCATAATAACAACTAAAAAGGCCCGCCCCCAAAAAATAGCCTAGATTTTTCACGTTGACTGCGCATGTCATATTCTCCGAAGATTGACCTGTCTTCGGGACCGTATCACTTATCCAGATTGGGATAAATATACCACGTCTTACGCATAACTCCATATTATATCGCCAAAAAGTAGCAAGTGAATAATTGCAATAAATAACCACTGTTGAGAAATCAAACTTAATTGTCGCCCTAAATTAATTTGAAAAAATAATCATTTTAAATTGCGAAAGCATTTATGTCTTGCCTGTGGTCCAAGAATAGGCATCATGAATTCGAAGCCTGACATTTTGAATGTAGTTCGACGGAATCGACCGAGTTGTCACGAATCACACTACCCAGAATGCTCAAATTTAATAGGTCAGCATTTGAAAAATGCCACCTATTGGAAGATAACGAGATTTTTCATGAAGCCGAATAATTTTATTGAATAAGGTTGATCTTAACCACATGAATATTTATGCAAGAACAATGAAATCAAATAAGTAGTTTGAGAGAAAGGGACTTATAAAGGATTTCTACTTTGATTGTCATTGCAATCATAATTCCTCATGGAACAGTATTTTTGGAAGGAATCTGAAAATGTCAACGTCGGGAATAAGTCTGTAAAGTATGGTTAAGATCTGACAATAATCTTCTGAGAAGATTTTTTTTCATAAAAAATAAATTCGCTTCAAACAGACGGCCGCACGACAGACACAACGCCACGAAAATAATGTTAGCAGGGCTCGCGCTGAAGATCGCCATTTTCGCCAAGGGCTAAAATTTTAAGAAAATGGCTAAAGATTATTTCAGTTGGAAAAAAATGCTCTATTGAGGGTAGGAAAGGTGTTTCCAGACAACATTTCTATAGACAAATGAGAGGGAGAGTCTCATAGAGAAAGCAATTATCGGATTGACATGAAAAATCCCTTTCACGACTCACACCTATGTTTATTACCTTGATTGACAGGTAAAAGATTATGTCGAATACATGTCTTCTTTGCTAATGTTGTCTCTTAGATCCCATAAGCAGGTCACTAGTTTAAAATTTGAACCGCAAAATAAAGTTTCCACATTTAATTCTTTTATTCAACACACTGACAAGTTTGAAAATGGAAAGGGAAATTGGCTTATTTGTTTCTAAAATAGATTTTGAAATCGTTAGAATGACTTATTGTAAATCAAAGGACTGAAAGTACTGAGAAAGTGGAATGCGCTGAAAGGGTCATAACGTTCAAATTCATTTATTACTTTCCGAGTAAGCCTCCCTCCTTTAAATTTAAACCAGCATCCCCATTCGTCTTCATATGTGCGTGAATAACGCACAAAAACATAATTCCACATACAGAAATAAAAAAAACTGATTGTCTCAACCCATTCCCAGACAGTGCCGCTTTTAAATGACCCTCATTATGAAAGCTTTGGAAAAATGTGGAAAATGAAGAATTTGCTTGTTACATGCAATTTCTTCATTATCCATAATGTTTTCTGTCCAAAAAGACCAGGATTTTAAAGATTTCATCAACTTACAATTGTCGACTGCTTCTTCTTTGAATTTGGACTGGTCTAAAATTGTATCGTGTTGGAATGGGCTATACTGTAAGCTCGTGTCACGCACAGCAAAATTAGAATTTTCAAGCAGAACATTCTCCTTTTGATCAACTGTAATACTTGAACTCCTTTAAGAATCTTGAAACAGAGAATAACAGCTTCTCCAGTAAGAAATAAATGACCTCGATGATTATTTGACTCTCAACTCGGCAACATCTGTAACGATCATACTAAACTCACGTAGATTTTCACTTCAAGTTAACGAGTAAACGTGGAAATTTGCGGAAATGCGCGGAAACAAGTTTCGGGATGATCGATTTGAAAAACCGGTTTAGACTTAGTAATAAAGAATATTTAAAGCGTCGTGAGTAAAAAAAAAAAAAAAAAAAAAAAAAGACATTATGGTAACGTTATTGTTTGCACATGGTAGTTTTGTCCTCCTATAATATGATGAAGATAGTATCAAATTATCTTCGGCGCTCTGTAGTCGCGCGATTTCTTTATTCGTTATTCGGCTTTAGAACTAAAAATCTCAAGTAAAAAGGACCAAGCTGAAAGCAAGATGACTCTTGTTAAAGGTTTGATGTGTTATTATTGATTTAAACTTGTAAATAAAGAAATAATAAAGCGTAATTATTTAGTAAATAAGTAGGAACCGGAAGTTGGTATGTTTACATTCTAATTTTCAAATCGTCTACTTTCGTTTTGCATCTACTTGATTTTTATTGAGTAAAAGCTGTAAATCGCACAATAATCGCGTTTGCTTGATGCCTACGACCCCCTTAATCGCTATATAATGTTTTAAAGCACTGGGCGGGGTGGTTTTTGTTAAAATGCATTTGCGGCCTGTGCCATATTTGTAAACATTGCCTATCTATGGTCACATGACTACCACATGTCACTTGAGATCACTTGATTACCAAACACGGGACGGCGAATCACAAAAAACAAATTACTGCGCTGATTATTACCTTATTTTTCAATAATTTATAACAAACTAAAGCATGTTTGAAGTCTCAATACGAATTTTTATATCATCCTTTAAATATGCCATATTATTGTCTTCGACTACAACTAACTGATTATCCGTGGTATGTTGAGATGAGAAGTAACCTGAGGTGTGTTCATATCTAAGAGATCACGTGATATGTGTTATAAAAAAACCCGAAATGAAATTGTCTTGTGTTCATTTTGCGGTTTTGTTAAATGTAAGTTGGAATTACTCCGCATTCCAACTTAAAAACTACCAAATGCAAGCCAAAAGGGTGATGACTGAAATGGACTATTTCATCTCCTTACTTTTAAGTAAATTTTACTGTTCCCAACATATTCATGATTTTTGTATTAACCCATTTCCAGACAACAAAATTCTAGACAAGTAAAAATTGAAAGAACTTGTAGACAATAATTTAAAATTGGTGGAATTTTAGAGGGAATCAAAAAGAGGGATTATCTGGGGATGGGTTAAAGTTACTGTCGCAAAATTAAAAAGAATTGATTAACTAAGTGAGATAGTTTAATTTATTTCAGAAATTTCGAAAATTGTTAAAAAAAATCATAACAAATTTTAAACATTTATGAAATGACTAAAACGCTGGCTACAGTTTAGTAAAATTGGCTTAAAGATTTTCATATTGGTTAAAGGAATGGCTAGAAGAATTTTTTGCTAAGGATAACCCCTGATGTTAATAATGAATTTAAGCAACCCTATCTAATCCCGAGCCCCCCCCCCCCAAAAAAAAGATAAAGGGCACGGATTGCATGCATAGATAGATATATGGAGAGAGAGGGAGATAGAAATATAGAAATATAGATAGATAGATAGATAGATAGATAGATAGGTAGATAGATAGATAGATAGATAGATAGATAGATAGATAGATAGATAGATAGATAGATAGATAGATAGATAGATAGATAGATAGATAGATAGATAGATAGAGAGGAGAAGGAGGAGTAGGAGGAGAGAGAGAGAGAGAGAGAGAAAGAGAGAAAGAGAGAGATAGAGGGAAAGAGAGAGATACAGAAAAAAAATAAAACCTTTAACATCCATCACCATAATTTATATCAAATCTAAATGGTCGAAATCAAGATCTCTCAACTGAGTTCTAAATTGACCAAAAGCGGCTGTCTATTCAAGTAACAATGTTCAAGCTACCAAATCATTCCAATAGACAAGAACAGAACTTTTAACTCTAATATTGGCCGGTATTTTTGTGAAGCATCTTAGTTCGTCTGGCCATCTTAATTTTTTGTTGGAAGATACTGGCCATGAACTTTTAAAAAATAATTTCAATTAATAGCCAAGTGGAACTTCCTGTTGGAGTCAGTGGGTGTAGCTAGCGGAGTCAGTGGGCCGGACCAGCGATCCATACTAGCACTAGTAATTTCCAAAAGGATTGGGAGCCCCTATAACGTAAAACATATAAACTGTCTACTGTGGGTTACGTACGTTTTGCGATATACATGTACATTAAAAAAACCACAAAAAAACAAAAAACAAAAACAAAAAAACAAAACAAAAAAAAAACCTCACCAAGAAGAAGAAGAAGAAGCTCCTGTATATGAGCAGGGTGTCAACAGGTGAGCTAAAAAGTAAACATACTCAAAGTCGGATTTGAACAGTTGCACTGTCTTGTTTTAACCATTTTCGAAAAGGAAAAAAATAGATTTTTCCAATCTGAAAATGTCACGGACGTATTAAAGTAATCTTATATTGGAGAAATATTGCTAAATAGGGTAGAAATCATCAAAAGGCCAACAACAAAACATGTCGTAAATTTTGACTATTCTAATTTTTTGTTTTAATCCATTGCAATACTGTGACGCTTTTTGAAGCCCCCAAGAAATAATATGGGGAAAATATGAAAATAAAGATAGTGCTTGTAACAAGCAATTTCATTACCCACTATGTTTTTTACCCAAAAAGTAGAGAATTTAAAATTTAATCAACTCATAAATGTCGTCTGTGACATCTTTGCATTTAACCAGTCTAATACGTTGTCTTCTGGGAAAATAACCAGTCTAACACTGTCGTTTGGGAAAAGAACCAGTCTAAAAATGTCGTCTTTGAAAATAACCAGTCAAAACGTTGTCGTCTGGGAAAAGACCAGTCTAAAACTGTCGTCTTGGAAACTAATCAGTCTAAAACTTTGTCGTCTAGAAAAAAAAAAAAAAAAAAAAAACAGTCTAAAACTGTAGACTGGTACCACTCTCGACTTTAATAAAGCCGACAGGTATAAACCTATTTTCGGTACATACACGGAAAGCCGGGCCCGTTGGGGTTTTCCTAACTAGAATAAAAAATGAGGCTTACGCATGCGCAGCAAATTTTTTTGAAAAAATTGGATACGCCGCGGGATTTCCATCGAATACAATAAAAACATTCCTTTTGTAGTTTTAAAGTAGTCAGTTTTAATGTTAAAACATTTCTCAAATCAACAATCGAAATTGTGTGCGAGAAAAAACTTGGAATATCATCCCTTTCATGTAAAATATATGAGGAACTCCGCGTTCCGCTTTCGCCATATTGTTTACAAACAGTCCATCACCCAATCAGATTCGATGTTTGGGTTTACGTCATTAAATGCCCATCAGCCTATCTGTCGATGCAGTCTTTTGGGATCTACCTGTCGGTTTTGTTAAAGTCGACAGGGTACCGGTCTATCTAAAACCGTCGTCCGATAAAAGAACCAGTCTAAAACTGTCGTCATGGAGGTCTAAGGGAACTAATTCATTTTCCATAGGCGACCATTATAGCGTTTTGGCTTATAGCTCAGTCCATGAGTAAGCAACAATGATCAGACCGACCTCAAATTGAAGAAAAATTATTCATACATCCATATAAACAAATTTTAATATGGCATGATCCCTTTTCTCTATGACTTTTTACCACATTTTTGAGATGACCCTCACCGGACAGCTATTTTTTCCGGTTTTTCCAAAAATTATACCCAATTTTAAAACTGGCTATTTCAGTAAAAAAAAACATTTAAATCCATTATTTTTCCGCTTGAAATATTAAAACAGTGTATAAATAGTCAGAAAAAAATATTTATTTTGTCATCAGGTATTATTGTCCAATCACAGGTCACCTTGATCTATTCCTACTATCAACCGGAGTTTCCCTAAAGATTTCTGCCAGAAGGGGGGGGGGCAATGAATTAGTTCCCTTAGACCTAAAGAAAATATTTTATTTTGTTCATTCACACTTTTCAAGCAATATCGTGTACAAATATGTATTTTTGACAAGTCTTGAAAGTTTCGAGCTCTTTTGATCAATACATAACAAGAAATTGAGCGATCCCTTTACCCTGTCAGTGATTTTCATATGGAATATTCGACAAATTTGAAATTTGTGCTTCAAAAAATCCAAGGTTTTCAATCGAAAAAAATAAGCCCATGATATTATCTTGGACATTGTTTTTATGATAGCTTTTCTTCAACATCACCTCCTAGAGAGGTTAAACCTATTTTTACGAGTACAAAAGAATATTACGCAATCTTAATTAATCTTATATACACATGACCCTTCTCACTGCTAAAATTCTGTTATTTATCGATTTCGTTGATATCAAATGAACTGTTTTACCGTCCAATTTTCTCAATTCAAGTGTAACACAAGTCATAGGAAGATTGCAATCTTCTAGACAAAAAATTAGCGTGTTTGGTTGCATATTATTGCGTAATCAGTAGTTTCCCTTTACACAGGTAGGGAAAAGTAGAACCCTGTAGTTCAGGCAAATGAAAGCTAATTTTCCGTTGAAACCATTCAAATTCGCTATTTTTTCAGCTGGTCTGTCTCAATCTTTCTGGATCTGACGATTTTCACTCAAAATCCATAAGGAATTTTAAATTTTGTTGAAATTTTAATGAGAAAACCCTTATCTTTAGAAAAAAAAATCGCATTTTTCGTGACTTTTCCCGTATCCAATTGTCTTTTTTCACGAAAAATAGCTTAATTTCATTATGTTAATGAACATTTATGCTAAATACACTCTGATAGAAAATTCTATTGTGATCAGTACCATAGTCATAAAAAGATAAGCTTTCCCTTAACCCTGGTAAGTATAAAACGTTTCTTTTGTTTCCTAAAATAGCTCTTGAAATCCGTTTAAACTGTTCAGGTTTGTACTTACTGTGCAAATAACGTGCTAGATCGTCGCCGCGAAATGTCACCTTTCTTTCAAAATACGTCATTATATGAAATCTTGCATGATTTCAAAGATTTTATACAAATTTAACCAAAAGCACCCAAAGATTTTAATTTTTAAAAATTTAATTTTTAGTCTAACTGACACCATTTATGAAAATATTTTCTTTAAAATGGCATAAAATTATAGCCAACTGTAATGTGCACGTCTGTTGACATATAAATTTAGTTCAGCTTCTTTGCTCCAGGAATATAACCCTTTTCTTTCCCTTACTCTTGTTAAGCAAAATGGCCCTATTTCGGTACAGCGCACATGATATACAGCATTCTAAAGGTACCCATCGGTAATTCTTCACCGTTTTATCGTTATTCTGGGTGAATAAACTATTTCTTTTTCAAATATTAAGTAAATAGGTACCTAAATCAATATTCCGCTCGAAACTTTGTGGTAAAAGACACCGGAATATCAGGTTATAGGCTGTTTTTCCATATTGGTTTCAAATCATATTCTGCTGAATTGTCCCTTTTTCCTTGACATATAATCGAAAATTTCATTTCATTTCACTTATTTGTACGCATCGCCTGGATTGAATGTCGGGACCGGATATAACATCTTGACAGAGGTCATGAAGTGTAACGATAATACATGTATATTACTGCTCTACATTTAGGTCTAAGGGAACTAATTCATTTTCCATAGGCGACCATTATAGCGTTTTGGCTTATAGCTCAGTCCATGAGTAAGCAACAATGATCAGACCGACCTCAAATTGAAGAAAAATTATTCATACATCCATATAAACAAATTTTAATATGGCATGATCCCTTTTCTCTATGACTTTTTACCACATTTTTGAGATGACCCTCACCGGACAGCTATTTTTTCCGGTTTTTCCAAAAATTATACCCATTTTTAAAACTGGCTATTTCAGTAAAAAAAACATTTAAATCCATTATTTTTCCGCTTGAAATATTAAAACAGTGTATAAATAGTCAGAAAAAAATATTTATTTTGTCATCAGGTATTATTGTCCAATCACAGGTCACCTTGATCTATTCCTACTATCAACCGGAGTTTCCCTAAAGATTTCTGCCAGAAGGGGGGGGGGCAATGAATTAGTTCCCTTAGACCTAAAGAAAATATTTTATTTTGTTCATTCACACTTTTCAAGCAATATCGTGTACAAATATGTATTTTTGACAAGTCTTGAAAGTTTCGAGCTCTTTTGATCAATACATAACAAGAAATTGAGCGATCCCTTTACCCTGTCAGTGATTTTCATATGGAATATTCGACAAATTTGAAATTTGTGCTTCAAAAAATCCAAGGTTTTCAATCGAAAAAAATAAGCCCATGATATTATCTTGGACATTGTTTTTATGATAGCTTTTCTTCAACATCACCTCCTAGAGAGGTTAAACCTATTTTTACGAGTACAAAAAAATATTACGCAATCTTAATTAATCTTATATACACATGACCCTTCTCACTGCTAAAATTCTGTTATTTATCGATTTCGTTGATATCAAATGAACTGTTTTACCGTCCAATTTTCTCAATTCAAGTGTAACACAAGTCATAGGAAGATTGCAATCTTCTAGACAAAAAATTAGCGTGTTTGGTTGCATATTATTGCGTAATCAGTAGTTTCCCTTTACACAGGTAGGGAAAAGTAGAACCCTGTAGTTCAGGCAAATGAAAGCTAATTTTCCGTTGAAACCATTCAAATTCGCTATTTTTTCAGCTGGTCTGTCTCAATCTTTCTGGATCTGACGATTTTCACTCAAAATCCATAAGGAATTTTAAATTTTGTTGAAATTTTAATGAGAAAACCCTTATCTTTAGAAAAAAAAATCGCATTTTTCGTGACTTTTCCCGTATCCAATTGTCTTTTTTCACGAAAAATAGCTTAATTTCATTATGTTAATGAACATTTATGCTAAATACACTCTGATAGAAAATTCTATTGTGATCAGTACCATAGTCATAAAAAGATAAGCTTTCCCTTAACCCTGGTAAGTATAAAACGTTTCTTTTGTTTCCTAAAATAGCTCTTGAAATCCGTTTAAACTGTTCAGGTTTGTACTTACTGTGCAAATAACGTGCTAGATCGTCGCCGCGAAATGTCACCTTTCTTTCAAAATACGTCATTATATGAAATCTTGCATGATTTCAAAGATTTTATACAAATTTAACCAAAAGCACCCAAAGATTTTAATTTTTAAAAATTTAATTTTTAGTCTAACTGACACCATTTAAGAAAATATTTTCTTTAAAATGGCATAAAATTATAGCCAACTGTAATGTGCACGTCTGTTGACATATAAATTTAGTTCAGCTTCTTTGCTCCAGGAATATAACCCTTTTCTTTCCCTTACTCTTGTTAAGCAAAATGGCCCTATTTCGGTACAGCGCACATGATATACAGCATTCTAAAGGTACCCATCGGTAATTCTTCACCGTTTTATCGTTATTCTGGGTGAATAAACTATTTCTTTTTCAAATATTAAGTAAATAGGTACCTAAATCAATATTCCGCTCGAAACTTTGTGGTAAAAGACACCGGAATATCAGGTTATAGGCTGTTTTCCATATTGGTTTCAAATCATATTCTGCTGAATTGTCCCTTTTTCCTTGACATATAATCGAAAATTTCATTTCATTTCACTTATTTGTACGCATCGCCTGGATTGAATGTCGGGACCGGATATAACATCTTGACAGAGGTCATGAAGTGTAACGATAATACATGTATATTACTGCTCTACATTTAGGTCTAAGGGAACTAATTCATTTTCCATAGGCGACCATTATAGCGTTTTGGCTTATAGCTCAGTCCATGAGTAAGCAACAATGATCAGACCGACCTCAAATTGAAGAAAAATTATTCATACATCCATATAAACAAATTTTAATATGGCATGATCCCTTTTCTCTATGACTTTTTACCACATTTTTGAGATGACCCTCACCGGACAGCTATTTTTTCCGGTTTTTCCAAAAATTATACCCATTTTTAAAACTGGCTATTTCAGTAAAAAAAACATTTAAATCCATTATTTTCCCGCTTGAAATATTAAAACAGTGTATAAATAGTCAGAAAAAAATATTTATTTTGTCATCAGGTATTATTGTCCAATCACAGGTCACCTTGATCTATTCCTACTATCAACCGGAGTTTCCCTAAAGATTTCTGCCAGAAGGGGGGGGGGGCAATGAATTAGTTCCCTTAGACCTAAAGAAAATATTTTATTTTGTTCATTCACACTTTTCAAGCAATATCGTGTACAAATATGTATTTTTGACAAGTCTTGAAAGTTTCGAGCTCTTTTGATCAATTCATAACAAGAAATTGAGCGATCCCTTTACCCTGTCAGTGATTTTCATATGGAATATTCGACAAATTTGAAATTTGTGCTTCAAAAAATCCAAGGTTTTCAATCGAAAAAAATAAGCCCTTGATATTATCTTGGACATTGTTTTTATGATAGCTTTTCTTCAACATCACCTCCTAGAGAGGTTAAACCTATTTTTACGAGTACAAAAGAATATTACGCAATCTTAATTAATCTTATATACACATGACCCTTCTCACTGCTAAAATTCTGTTATTTATCGATTTCGTTGATATCAAATGAACTGTTTTACCGTCCAATTTTCTCAATTCAAGTGTAACACAAGTCATAGGAAGATTGCAATCTTCTAGACAAAAAATTAGCGTGTTTGGTTGCATATTATTGCGTAATCAGTAGTTTCCCTTTACACAGGTAGGGAAAAGTAGAACCCTGTAGTTCAGGCAAATGAAAGCTAATTTTCCGTTGAAACCATTCAAATTCGCTATTTTTTCAGCTGGTCTGTCTCAATCTTTCTGGATCTGACGATTTACACTCAAAATCCATAAGGAATTTTAAATTTTGTTGAAATTTTAATGAGAAAACCCATATCTTTAGAAAAAAAATCGCATTTTTCGTGACTAATCCCGTATCCAATTGTCTTTTTTCACGAAAAATAGCTTAATTTCATTATGTTAATGAACATTTATGCTAAATACACTCTGATAGAAAATTCTATTGTGATCAGTACCATAGTCATAAAAAGATAAGCTTTCCCTTAACCCTGGTAAGTATAAAACGTTTCTTTTGTTTCCTAAAATAGCTCTTGAAATCCGTTTAAACTGTTCAGGTTTGTACTTACTGTGCAAATAACGTGCTAGATCGTCGCCGCGAAATGTCACCTTTCTTTCAAAATACGTCATTATATGAAATCTTGCATGATTTCAAAGATTTTATACAAATTTAACCAAAAGCACCCAAAGATTTTAATTTTTAAAAATTTAATTTTTAGTCTAACTGACACCATTTATGAAAATATTTTCTTTAAAATGGCATAAAATTATAGCCAACTGTAATGTGCACGTCTGTTGACATATAAATTTAGTTCAGCTTCTTTGCTCCAGGAATATAACCCTTTTCTTTCCCTTACTCTTGTTAAGCAAACTGGCCCTATTTCGGTACAGCGCACATGATATACAGCATTCTAAAGGTACCCATCGGTAATTCTTCACCGTTTTATCATTATTCTGGGTGAATAAACTATTTCTTTTTCAAATATTAAGTAAATAGGTACCTAAATCAATATTCCGCTCGAAACTTTGTGGTAAAAGACACCGGAATATCAGGTTATAGGCTGTTTTTCCATATTGGTTTCAAATCATATTCTGCTGAATTGTCCCTTTTTCCTTGACATATAATCGAAAATTTCATTTCATTTCACTTATTTGTACGCATCGCCTGGATTGAATGTCGGGACCGGATATAACATCTTGACAGAGGTCATGAAGTGTAACGATAATACATGTATATTACTGCTCTACATTTAGGTCGAAGGGAACTAATTCATTTTCCATAGGCGACCATTATAGCGTTTTGGCTTATAGCTCAGTCCATGAGTAAGCAACAATGATCAGACCGACCTCAAATTGAAGAAAAATTATTCATACATCCATATAAACAAATTTTAATATGGCATGATCCCTTTTCTCTATGACTTTTTACCACATTTTTGAGATGACCCTCACCGGACAGCTATTTTTTCCGGTTTTTCCAAAAATTATACCCATTTTTAAAACTGGCTATTTCAGTAAAAAAAAACATTTAAATCCATTATTTTTCCGCTTGAAATATTAAAACAGTGTATAAATAGTCAGAAAAAAATATTTATTTTGTCATCAGGTATTATTGTCCAATCACAGGTCACCTTGATCTATTCCTACTATCAACCGGAGTTTCCCTAAAGATTTCTGCCAGAAGGGGGGGGGGGCAATGAATTAGTTCCCTTAGACCTAAAGAAAATATTTTATTTTGTTCATTCACACTTTTCAAGCAATATCGTGTACAAATATGTATTTTTGACAAGTCTTGAAAGTTTCGAGCTCTTTTGATCAATACATAACAAGAAATTGAGCGATCCCTTTACCCTGTCAGTGATTTTGATATGGAATATTCGACAAATTTGAAATTTGTGCTTCAAAAAATCCAAGGTTTTCAATCGAAAAAAATAAGCCCATGATATTATCTTGGACATTGTTTTTATGATAGCTTTTCTTCAACATCACCTCCTAGAGAGGTTAAACCTATTTTTACGAGTACAAAAGAATATTACGCAATCTTAATTAATCTTATATACACATGACCCTTCTCACTGCTAAAATTCTGTTATTTATCGATTTCGTTGATATCAAATGAACTGTTTTACCGTCCAATTTTCTCAATTCAAGTGTAACACAAGTCATAGGAAGATTGCAATCTTCTAGACAAAAAATTAGCGTGTTTGGTTGCATATTATTGCGTAATTAGTAGTTTCCCTTTACACAGGTAGGGAAAAGTAGAACCCTGTAGTTCAGGCAAATGAAAGCTAATTTTCCGTTGAAACCATTCAAATTCGCTATTTTTTCAGCTGGTCTGTCTCAATCTTTCTGGATCTGACGATTTTCACTCAAAATCCATAAGGAATTTTAAATTTTGTTGAAATTTTAATGAGAAAACCCTTATCTTTAGAAAAAAAATCGCATTTTTCGTGACTTTTCCCGTATCCAATTGTCTTTTTTCACGAAAAAAAGCTTAATTTCATTATGTTAATGAACATTTATGCTAAATACACTCTGATAGAAAATTCTATTGTGATCAGTACCATAGTCATAAAAAGATAAGCTTTCCCTTAACCCTGGTAAGTATAAAACGTTTCTTTTGTTTCCTAAAATAGCTCTTGAAATCCGTTTAAACTGTTCAGGTTTGTACTTACTGTGCAAATAACGTGCTAGATCGTCGCCGCGAAATGTCACCTTTCTTTCAAAATACGTCATTATATGAAATCTTGCATGATTTCAAAGATTTTATACAAATTTAACCAAAAGCACCCAAAGATTTTAATTTTTAAAAATTTAATTTTTAGTCTAACTGACACCATTTATGAAAATATTTTCTTTAAAATGGCATAAAATTATAGCCAACTGTAATGTGCACGTCTGTTGACATATAAATTTAGTTCAGCTTCTTTGCTCCAGGAATATAACCCTTTTCTTTCCCTTACTCTTGTTAAGCAAAACGGCCCTATTTCGGTACAGCGCACATGATATACAGCATTCTAAAGGTACCCATCGGTAATTCTTCACCGTTTTATCGTTATTCTGGGTGAATAAACTATTTCTTTTTCAAATATTAAGTAAATAGGTACCTAAATCAATATTCCGCTCGAAACTTTGTGGTAAAAGACACCGGAATATCAGGTTATAGGCTGTTTTTCCATATTGGTTTCAAATCATATTCTGCTGAATTGTCCCTTTTTCCTTGACATATAATCGAAAATTTCATTTCATTTCACTTATTTGTACGCATCGCCTGGATTGAATGTCGGGACCGGATATAACATCTTGACAGAGGTCATGAAGTGTAACGATAATACATGTATATTACTGCTCTACATTTAGGTCTAAGGGAACTAATTCATTTTCCATAGGCGACCATTATAGCGTTTTGGCTTATAGCTCAGTCCATGAGTAAGCAACAATGATCAGACCGACCTCAAATTGAAGAAAAATTATTCATACATCCATATAAACAAATTTTAATATGGCATGATCCCTTTTCTCTATGACTTTTTACCACATTTTTGAGATGACCCTCACCGGACAGCTATTTTTTCCGGTTTTTCCAAAAATTATACCCATTTTTAAAACTGGCTATTTCAGTAAAAAAAACATTTAAATCCATTATTTTTCCGCTTGAAATATTAAAACAGTGTATAAATAGTCAGAAAAAAATATTTATTTTGTCATCAGGTATTATTGTCCAATCACAGGTCACCTTGATCTATTCCTACTATCAACCGGAGTTTCCCTAAAGATTTCTGCCAGAAGGGGGGGGGGCAATGAATTAGTTCCCTTAGACCTAAAGAAAATATTTTATTTTGTTCATTCACACTTTTCAAGCAATATCGTGTACAAATATGTATTTTTGACAAGTCTTGAAAGTTTCGAGCTCTTTTGAACAATACATAACAAGAAATTGAGCGATCCCTTTACCCTGTCAGTGATTTTCATATGGAATATTCGACAAATTTGAAATTTGTGCTTCAAAAAATCCAAGGTTTTCAATCGAAAAAAATAAGCCCATGATATTATCTTGGACATTGTTTTTATGATAGCTTTTCTTCAACATCACCTCCTAGAGAGGTTAAACCTATTTTTACGAGTACAAAAGAATATTACGCAATCTTAATTAATCTTATATACACATGACCCTTCTCACTGCTAAAATTCTGTTATTTATCGATTTCGTTGATATCAAATGAACTGTTTTACCGTCCAATTTTCTCAATTCAAGTGTAACACAAGTCATAGGAAGATTGCAATCTTCTAGACAAAAAATTAGCGTGTTTGGTTGCATATTATTGCGTAATCAGTAGTTTCCCTTTACACAGGTAGGGAAAAGTAGAACCCTGTAGTTCAGGCAAATGAAAGCTAATTTTCCGTTGAAACCATTCAAATTCGCTATTTTTTCAGCTGGTCTGTCTCAATCTTTCTGGATCTGACGATTTTCACTCAAAATCCATAAGGAATTTTAAATTTTGTTGAAATTTTAATGAGAAAACCCTTATCTTTAGAAAAAAAATCGCATTTTTCGTGACTTTTCCCGTATCCAATTGTCTTTTTTCACGAAAAATAGCTTAATTTCATTATGTTAATGAACATTTATGCTAAATACACTCTGATAGAAAATTCTATTGTGATCAGTACCATAGTCATAAAAAGATAAGCTTTCCCTTAACCCTGGTAAGTATAAAACGTTTCTTTTGTTTCCTAAAATAGCTCTTGAAATCCGTTTAAACTGTTCAGGTTTGTACTTACTGTGCAAATAACGTGCTAGATCGTCGCCGCGAAATGTCACCTTTCTTTCAAAATACGTCATTATATGAAATCTTGCATGATTTCAAAGATTTTATACAAATTTAACCAAAAGCACCCAAAGATTTTAATTTTTAAAAATTTAATTTTTAGTCTAACTGACACCATTTATGAAAATATTTTCTTTAAAATGGCATAAAATTATAGCCAACTGTAATGTGCACGTCTGTTGACATATAAATTTAGTTCAGCTTCTTTGCTCCAGGAATATAACCCTTTTCTTTCCCTTACTCTTGTTAAGCAAAACGGCCCTATTTCGGTACAGCGCACATGATATACAGCATTCTAAAGGTACCCATCGGTAATTCTTCACCGTTTTATCGTTATTCTGGGTGAATAAACTATTTCTTTTTCAAATATTAAGTAAATAGGTACCTAAATCAATATTCCGCTCGAAACTTTGTGGTAAAAGACACCGGAATATCAGGTTATAGGCTGTTTTTCCATATTGGTTTCAAATCATATTCTGCTGAATTGTCCCTTTTTCCTTGACATATAATCGAAAATTTCATTTCATTTCACTTATTTGTACGCATCGCCTGGATTGAATGTCGGGACCGGATATAACATCTTGACAGAGGTCATGAAGTGTAACGATAATACATGTATATTACTGCTCTACATTTAGGTCTAAGGGAACTAATTCATTTTCCATAGGCGACCATTATAGCGTTTTGGCTTATAGCTCAGTCCATGAGTAAGCAACAATGATCAGACCGACCTCAAATTGAAGAAAAATGATTCATACATCCATATAAACAAATTTTAATATGGCATGATCCCTTTTCTCTATGACTTTTTACCACATTTTTGAGATGACCCTCACCGGACAGCTATTTTTTCCGGTTTTTCCAAAAATTATACCCATTTTTAAAACTGGCTATTTCAGTAAAAAAAACATTTAAATCCATTATTTTTCCGCTTGAAATATTAAAACAGTGTATAAATAGTCAGAAAAAAATATTTATTTTGTCATCAGGTATTATTGTCCAATCACAGGTCACCTTGATCTATTCCTACTATCAACCGGAGTTTCCCTAAAGATTTCTGCCAGAAGGGGGGGGGGGCAATGAATTAGTTCCCTTAGACCTAAAGAAAATATTTTATTTTGTTCATTCACACTTTTCAAGCAATATCGTGTACAAATATGTATTTTTGACAAGTCTTGAAAGTTTCGAGCTCTTTTGATCAATACATAACAAGAAATTGAGCGATCCCTTTACCCTGTCAGTGATTTTCATATGGAATATTCGACAAATTTGAAATTTGTGCTTCAAAAAATCCAAGGTTTTCAATCGAAAAAAATAAGCCCATGATATTATCTTGGACATTGTTTTTATGATAGCTTTTCTTCAACATCACCTCCTAGAGAGGTTAAACCTATTTTTACGAGTACAAAAGAATATTACGCAATCTTAATTAATCTTATATACACATGACCCTTCTCACTGCTAAAATTCTGTTATTTATCGATTTCGTTGATATCAAATGAACTGTTTTACCGTCCAATTTTCTCAATTCAAGTGTAACACAAGTCATAGGAAGATTGCAATCTTCTAGACAAAAAATTAGCGTGTTTGGTTGCATATTATTGCGTAATCAGTAGTTTCCCTTTACACAGGTAGGGAAAAGTAGAACCCTGTAGTTCAGGCAAATGAAAGCTAATTTTCCGTTGAAACCATTCAAATTCGCTATTTTTTCAGCTGGTCTGTCTCAATCTTTCTGGATCTGACGATTTTCACTCAAAATCCATAAGGAATTTTAAATTTTGTTGAAATTTTAATGAGAAAACCCTTATCTTTAGAAAAAAAATCGCATTTTTCGTGACTTTTCCCGTATCCAATTGTCTTTTTTCACGAAAAATAGCTTAATTTCATTATGTTAATGAACATTTATGCTAAATACACTCTGATAGAAAATTCTATTGTGATCAGTACCATAGTCATAAAAAGATAAGCTTTCCCTTAACCCTGGTAAGTATAAAACGTTTCTTTTGTTTCCTAAAATAGCTCTTGAAATCCGTTTAAACTGTTCAGGTTTGTACTTACTGTGCAAATAACGTGCTAGATCGTCGCCGCGAAATGTCACCTTTCTTTCAAAATACGTCATTATATGAAATCTTGCATGATTTCAAAGATTTTATACAAATTTAACCAAAAGCACCCAAAGATTTTAATTTTTAAAAATTTAATTTTTAGTCTAACTGACACCATTTATGAAAATATTTTCTTTAAAATGGCATAAAATTATAGCCAACTGTAATGTGCACGTCTGTTGACATATAAATTTAGTTCAGCTTCTTTGCTCCAGGAATATAACCCTTTTCTTTCCCTTACTCTTGTTAAGCAAAACGGCCCTATTTCGGTACAGCGCACATGATATACAGCATTCTAAAGGTACCCATCGGTAATTCTTCACCGTTTTATCGTTATTCTGGGTGAATAAACTATTTCTTTTTCAAATATTAAGTAAATAGGTACCTAAATCAATATTCCGCTCGAAACTTTGTGGTAAAAGACACCGGAATATCAGGTTATAGGCTGTTTTTCCATATTGGTTTCAAATCATATTCTGCTGAATTGTCCCTTTTTCCTTGACATATAATCGAAAATTTCATTTCATTTCACTTATTTGTACGCATCGCCTGGATTGAATGTCGGGACCGGATATAACATCTTGACAGAGGTCATGAAGTGTAACGATAATACATGTATATTACTGCTCTACATTTAGGTCTAAGGGAACTAATTCATTTTCCATAGGCGACCATTATAGCGTTTTGGCTTATAGCTCAGTCCATGAGTAAGCAACAATGATCAGACCGACCTCAAATTGAAGAAAAATTATTCATACATCCATATAAACAAATTTTAATATGGCATGATCCCTTTTCTCTATGACTTTTTACCACATTTTTGAGATGACCCTCACCGGACAGCTATTTTTTCCGGTTTTTCCAAAAATTATACCCATTTTTAAAACTGGCTATTTCAGTAAAAAAAACATTTAAATCCATTATTTTTCCGCTTGAAATATTAAAACAGTGTATAAATAGTCAGAAAAAAATATTTATTTTGTCATCAGGTATTATTGTCCAATCACAGGTCACCTTGATCTATTCCTACTATCAACCGGAGTTTCCCTAAAGATTTCTGCCAGAAGGGGGGGGGGCAATGAATTAGTTCCCTTAGACCTAAAGAAAATATTTTATTTTGTTCATTCACACTTTTCAAGCAATATCGTGTACAAATATGTATTTTTGACAAGTCTTGAAAGTTTCGAGCTCTTTTGATCAATACATAACAAGAAATTGAGCGATCCCTTTACCCTGTCAGTGATTTTCATATGGAATATTCGACAAATTTGAAATTTGTGCTTCAAAAAATCCAAGGTTTTCAATCGAAAAAAATAAGCCCATGATATTATCTTGGACATTGTTTTTATGATAGCTTTTCTTCAACATCACCTCCTAGAGAGGTTAAACCTATTTTTACGAGTACAAAAGAATATTACGCAATCTTAATTAATCTTATATACACATGACCCTTCTCACTGCTAAAATTCTGTTATTTATCGATTTCGTTGATATCAAATGAACTGTTTTACCGTCCAATTTTCTCAATTCAAGTGTAACACAAGTCATAGGAAGATTGCAATCTTCTAGACAAAAAATTAGCGTGTTTGGTTGCATATTATTGCGTAATCAGTAGTTTCCCTTTACACAGGTAGGGAAAAGTAGAACCCTGTAGTTCAGGCAAATGAAAGCTAATTTTCCGTTGAAACCATTCAAATTCGCTATTTTTTCAGCTGGTCTGTCTCAATCTTTCTGGATCTGACGATTTTCACTCAAAATCCATAAGGAATTTTAAATTTTGTTGAAATTTTAATGAGAAAACCCTTATCTTTAGAAAAAAAATCGCATTTTTCGTGACTTTTCCCGTATCCAATTGTCTTTTTTCACGAAAAATAGCTTAATTTCATTATGTTAATGAACATTTATGCTAAATACACTCTGATAGAAAATTCTATTGTGATCAGTACCATAGTCATAAAAAGATAAGCTTTCCCTTAACCCTGGTAAGTATAAAACGTTTCTTTTGTTTCCTAAAATAGCTCTTGAAATCCGTTTAAACTGTTCAGGTTTGTACTTACTGTGCAAATAACGTGCTAGATCGTCGCCGCGAAATGTCACCTTTCTTTCAAAATACGTCATTATATGAAATCTTGCATGATTTCAAAGATTTTATACAAATTTAACCAAAAGCACCCAAAGATTTTAATTTTTAAAAATTTAATTTTTAGTCTAACTGACACCATTTATGAAAATATTTTCTTTAAAATGGCATAAAATTATAGCCAACTGTAATGTGCACGTCTGTTGACATATAAATTTAGTTCAGCTTCTTTGCTCCAGGAATATAACCCTTTTCTTTCCCTTACTCTTGTTAAGCAAAACGGCCCTATTTCGGTACAGCGCACATGATATACAGCATTCTAAAGGTACCCATCGGTAATTCTTCACCGTTTTATCGTTATTCTGGGTGAATAAACTATTTCTTTTTCAAATATTAAGTAAATAGGTACCTAAATCAATATTCCGCTCGAAACTTTGTGGTAAAAGACACCGGAATATCAGGTTATAGGCTGTTTTTCCATATTGGTTTCAAATCATATTCTGCTGAATTGTCCCTTTTTCCTTGACATATAATCGAAAATTTCATTTCATTTCACTTATTTGTACGCATCGCCTGGATTGAATGTCGGGACCGGATATAACATCTTGACAGAGGTCATGAAGTGTAACGATAATACATGTATATTACTGCTCTACATTTAGGTCTAAGGGAACTAATTCATTTTCCATAGGCGACCATTATAGCGTTTTGGCTTATAGCTCAGTCCATGAGTAAGCAACAATGATCAGACCGACCTCAAATTGAAGAAAAATTATTCATACATCCATATAAACAAATTTTAATATGGCATGATCCCTTTTCTCTATGACTTTTTACCACATTTTTGAGATGACCCTCACCGGACAGCTATTTTTTCCGGTTTTTCCAAAAATTATACCCATTTTTAAAACTGGCTATTTCAGTAAAAAAAACATTTAAATCCATTATTTTTCCGCTTGAAATATTAAAACAGTGTATAAATAGTCAGAAAAAAATATTTATTTTGTCATCAGGTATTATTGTCCAATCACAGGTCACCTTGATCTATTCCTACTATCAACCGGAGTTTCCCTAAAGATTTCTGCCAGAAGGGGGGGGGGGGCAATGAATTAGTTCCCTTAGACCTAAAGAAAATATTTTATTTTGTTCATTCACACTTTTCAAGCAATATCGTGTACAAATATGTATTTTTGACAAGTCTTGAAAGTTTCGAGCTCTTTTGATCAATACATAACAAGAAATTGAGCGATCCCTTTACCCTGTCAGTGATTTTCATATGGAATATTCGACAAATTTGAAATTTGTGCTTCAAAAAATCCAAGGTTTTCAATCGAAAAAAATAAGCCCATGATATTATCTTGGACATTGTTTTTATGATAGCTTTTCTTCAACATCACCTCCTAGAGAGGTTAAACCTATTTTTACGAGTACAAAAGAATATTACGCAATCTTAATTAATCTTATATACACATGACCCTTCTCACTGCTAAAATTCTGTTATTTATCGATTTCGTTGATATCAAATGAACTGTTTTACCGTCCAATTTTCTCAATTCAAGTGTAACACAAGTCATAGGAAGATTGCAATCTTCTAGACAAAAAATTAGCGTGTTTGGTTGCATATTATTGCGTAATCAGTAGTTTCCCTTTACACAGGTAGGGAAAAGTAGAACCCTGTAGTTCAGGCAAATGAAAGCTAATTTTCCGTTGAAACCATTCAAATTCGCTATTTTTTCAGCTGGTCTGTCTCAATCTTTCTGGATCTGACGATTTTCACTCAAAATCCATAAGGAATTTTAAATTTTGTTGAAATTTTAATGAGAAAACCCTTATCTTTAGAAAAAAAATCGCATTTTTCGTGACTTTTCCCGTATCCAATTGTCTTTTTTCACGAAAAATAGCTTAATTTCATTATGTTAATGAACATTTATGCTAAATACACTCTGATAGAAAATTCTATTGTGATCAGTACCATAGTCATAAAAAGATAAGCTTTCCCTTAACCCTGGTAAGTATAAAACGTTTCTTTTGTTTCCTAAAATAGCTCTTGAAATCCGTTTAAACTGTTCAGGTTTGTACTTACTGTGCAAATAACGTGCTAGATCGTCGCCGCGAAATGTCACCTTTCTTTCAAAATACGTCATTATATGAAATCTTGCATGATTTCAAAGATTTTATACAAATTTAACCAAAAGCACCCAAAGATTTTAATTTTTAAAAATTTAATTTTTAGTCTAACTGACACCATTTATGAAAATATTTTCTTTAAAATGGCATAAAATTATAGCCAACTGTAATGTGCACGTCTGTTGACATATAAATTTAGTTCAGCTTCTTTGCTCCAGGAATATAACCCTTTTCTTTCCCTTACTCTTGTTAAGCAAAACGGCCCTATTTCGGTACAGCGCACACGATATACAGCATTCTAAAGGTACCCATCGGTAATTCTTCACCGTTTTATCGTTATTCTGGGTGAATAAACTATTTCTTTTTCAAATATTAAGTAAATAGGTACCTAAATCAATATTCCGCTCGAAACTTTGTGGTAAAAGACACCGGAATATCAGGTTATAGGCTGTTTTTCCATATTGGTTTCAAATCATATTCTGCTGAATTGTCCCTTTTTCCTTGACATATAATCGAAAATTTCATTTCATTTCACTTATTTGTACGCATCGCCTGGATTGAATGTCGGGACCGGATATAACATCTTGACAGAGGTCATGAAGTGTAACGATAATACATGTATATTACTGCTCTACATTTAGGTCTAAGGGAACTAATTCATTTTCCATAGGCGACCATTATAGCGTTTTGGCTTATAGCTCAGTCCATGAGTAAGCAACAATGATCAGACCGACCTCAAATTGAAGAAAAATTATTCATACATCCATATAAACAAATTTTAATATGGCATGATCGATTTTCTCTATGACTTTTTACCACATTTTTGAGATGACCCTCACCGGACAGCTATTTTTTCCGGTTTTTCCAAAAATTATACCCATTTTTAAAACTGGCTATTTCAGTAAAAAAAAACATTTAAATCCATTATTTTTCCGCTTGAAATATTAAAACAGTGTATAAATAGTCAGAAAAAAATATTTATTTTGTCATCAGGTATTATTGTCCAATCACAGGTCACCTTGATCTATTCCTACTATCAACCGGAGTTTCCCTAAAGATTTCTGCCAGAAGGGGGGGGGGCAATGAATTAGTTCCCTTAGACCTAAAGAAAATATTTTATTTTGTTCATTCACACTTTTCAAGCAATATCGTGTACAAATATGTATTTTTGACAAGTCTTGAAAGTTTCGAGCTCTTTTGATCAATACATAACAAGAAATTGAGCGATCCCTTTACCCTGTCAGTGATTTTCATATGGAATATTCGACAAATTTGAAATTTGTGCTTCAAAAAATCCAAGGTTTTCAATCGAAAAAAATAAGCCCATGATATTATCTTGGACATTGTTTTTATGATAGCTTTTCTTCAACATCACCTCCTAGAGAGGTTAAACCTATTTTTACGAGTACAAAAGAATATTACGCAATCTTAATTAATCTTATATACACATGACCCTTCTCACTGCTAAAATTCTGTTATTTATCGATTTCGTTGATATCAAATGAACTGTTTTACCGTCCAATTTTCTCAATTCAAGTGTAACACAAGTCATAGGAAGATTGCAATCTTCTAGACAAAAAATTAGCGTGTTTGGTTGCATATTATTGCGTAATCAGTAGTTTCCCTTTACACAGGTAGGGAAAAGTAGAACCCTGTAGTTCAGGCAAATGAAAGCTAATTTTCCGTTGAAACCATTCAAATTCGCTATTTTTTCAGCTGGTCTGTCTCAATCTTTCTGGATCTGACGATTTTCACTCAAAATCCATAAGGAATTTTAAATTTTGTTGAAATTTTAATGAGAAAACCCTTATCTTTAGAAAAAAAATCGCATTTTTCGTGACTTTTCCCGTATCCAATTGTCTTTTTTCACGAAAAATAGCTTAATTTCATTATGTTAATGAACATTTATGCTAAATACACTCTGATAGAAAATTCTATTGTGATCAGTACCATAGTCATAAAAAGATAAGCTTTCCCTTAACCCTGGTAAGTATAAAACGTTTCTTTTGTTTCCTAAAATAGCTCTTGAAATCCGTTTAAACTGTTCAGGTTTGTACTTACTGTGCAAATAACGTGCTAGATCGTCGCCGCGAAATGTCACCTTTCTTTCAAAATACGTCATTATATGAAATCTTGCATGATTTCAAAGATTTTATACAAATTTAACCAAAAGCACCCAAAGATTTTAATTTTTAAAAATTTAATTTTTAGTCTAACTGACACCATTTATGAAAATATTTTCTTTAAAATGGCATAAAATTATAGCCAACTGTAATGTGCACGTCTGTTGACATATAAATTTAGTTCAGCTTCTTTGCTCCAGGAATATAACCCTTTTCTTTCCCTTACTCTTGTTAAGCAAAACGGCCCTATTTCGGTACAGCGCACACGATATACAGCATTCTAAAGGTACCCATCGGTAATTCTTCACCGTTTTATCGTTATTCTGGGTGAATAAACTATTTCTTTTTCAAATATTAAGTAAATAGGTACCTAAATCAATATTCCGCTCGAAACTTTGTGGTAAAAGACACCGGAATATCAGGTTATAGGCTGTTTTTCCATATTGGTTTCAAATCATATTCTGCTGAATTGTCCCTTTTTCCTTGACATATAATCGAAAATTTCATTTCATTTCACTTATTTGTACGCATCGCCTGGATTGAATGTCGGGACCGGATATAACATCTTGACAGAGGTCATGAAGTGTAACGATAATACATGTATATTACTGCTCTACATTTAGGTCTAAGGGAACTAATTCATTTTCCATAGGCGACCATTATAGCGTTTTGGCTTATAGCTCAGTCCATGAGTAAGCAACAATGATCAGACCGACCTCAAATTGAAGAAAAATTATTCATACATCCATATAAACAAATTTTAATATGGCATGATCCCTTTTCTCTATGACTTTTTACCACATTTTTGAGATGACCCTCACCGGACAGCTATTTTTTCCGGTTTTTCCAAAAATTATACCCATTTTTAAAACTGGCTATTTCAGTAAAAAAAACATTTAAATCCATTATTTTTCCGCTTGAAATATTAAAACAGTGTATAAATAGTCAGAAAAAAATATTTATTTTGTCATCAGGTATTATTGTCCAATCACAGGTCACCTTGATCTATTCCTACTATCAACCGGAGTTTCCCTAAAGATTTCTGCCAGAAGGGGGGGGGCAATGAATTAGTTCCCTTAGACCTAAAGAAAATATTTTATTTTGTTCATTCACACTTTTCAAGCAATATCGTGTACAAATATGTATTTTTGACAAGTCTTGAAAGTTTCGAGCTCTTTTGATCAATACATAACAAGAAATTGAGCGATCCCTTTACCCTGTCAGTGATTTTCATATGGAATATTCGACAAATTTGAAATTTGTGCTTCAAAAAATCCAAGGTTTTCAATCGAAAAAAATAAGCCCATGATATTATCTTGGACATTGTTTTTATGATAGCTTTTCTTCAACATCACCTCCTAGAGAGGTTAAACCTATTTTTACGAGTACAAAAGAATATTACGCAATCTTAATTAATCTTATATACACATGACCCTTCTCACTGCTAAAATTCTGTTATTTATCGATTTCGTTGATATCAAATGAACTGTTTTACCGTCCAATTTTCTCAATTCAAGTGTAACACAAGTCATAGGAAGATTGCAATCTTCTAGACAAAAAATTAGCGTGTTTGGTTGCATATTATTGCGTAATCAGTAGTTTCCCTTTACACAGGTAGGGAAAAGTAGAACCCTGTAGTTCAGGCAAATGAAAGCTAATTTTCCGTTGAAACCATTCAAATTCGCTATTTTTTCAGCTGGTCTGTCTCAATCTTTCTGGATCTGACGATTTTCACTCAAAATCCATAAGGAATTTTAAATTTTGTTGAAATTTTAATGAGAAAACCCTTATCTTTAGAAAAAAAATCGCATTTTTCGTGACTTTTCCCGTATCCAATTGTCTTTTTTCACGAAAAATAGCTTAATTTCATTATGTTAATGAACATTTATGCTAAATACACTCTGATAGAAAATTCTATTGTGATCAGTACCATAGTCATAAAAAGATAAGCTTTCCCTTAACCCTGGTAAGTATAAAACGTTTCTTTTGTTTCCTAAAATAGCTCTTGAAATCCGTTTAAACTGTTCAGGTTTGTACTTACTGTGCAAATAACGTGCTAGATCGTCGCCGCGAAATGTCACCTTTCTTTCAAAATACGTCATTATATGAAATCTTGCATGATTTCAAAGATTTTATACAAATTTAACCAAAAGCACCCAAAGATTTTAATTTTTAAAAATTTAATTTTTAGTCTAACTGACACCATTTATGAAAATATTTTCTTTAAAATGGCATAAAATTATAGCCAACTGTAATGTGCACGTCTGTTGACATATAAATTTAGTTCAGCTTCTTTGCTCCAGGAATATAACCCTTTTCTTTCCCTTACTCTTGTTAAGCAAAACGGCCCTATTTCGGTACAGCGCACACGATATACAGCATTCTAAAGGTACCCATCGGTAATTCTTCACCGTTTTATCGTTATTCTGGGTGAATAAACTATTTCTTTTTCAAATATTAAGTAAATAGGTACCTAAATCAATATTCCGCTCGAAACTTTGTGGTAAAAGACACCGGAATATCAGGTTATAGGCTGTTTTTCCATATTGGTTTCAAATCATATTCTGCTGAATTGTCCCTTTTTCCTTGACATATAATCGAAAATTTCATTTCATTTCACTTATTTGTACGCATCGCCTGGATTGAATGTCGGGACCGGATATAACATCTTGACAGAGGTCATGAAGTGTAACGATAATACATGTATATTACTGCTCTACATTTAGGTCTAAGGGAACTAATTCATTTTCCATAGGCGACCATTATAGCGTTTTGGCTTATAGCTCAGTCCATGAGTAAGCAACAATGATCAGACCGACCTCAAATTGAAGAAAAATTATTCATACATCCATATAAACAAATTTTAATATGGCATGATCCCTTTTCTCTATGACTTTTTACCACATTTTTGAGATGACCCTCACCGGACAGCTATTTTTTCCGGTTTTTCCAAAAATTATACCCATTTTTAAAACTGGCTATTTCAGTAAAAAAAACATTTAAATCCATTATTTTTCCGCTTGAAATATTAAAACAGTGTATAAATAGTCAGAAAAAAATATTTATTTTGTCATCAGGTATTATTGTCCAATCACAGGTCACCTTGATCTATTCCTACTATCAACCGGAGTTTCCCTAAAGATTTCTGCCAGAAGGGGGGGGGGGCAATGAATTAGTTCCCTTAGACCTAAAGAAAATATTTTATTTTGTTCATTCACACTTTTCAAGCAATATCGTGTACAAATATGTATTTTTGACAAGTCTTGAAAGTTTCGAGCTCTTTTGATCAATACATAACAAGAAATTGAGCGATCCCTTTACCCTGTCAGTGATTTTCATATGGAATATTCGACAAATTTGAAATTTGTGCTTCAAAAAATCCAAGGTTTTCAATCGAAAAAAATAAGCCCATGATATTATCTTGGACATTGTTTTTATGATAGCTTTTCTTCAACATCACCTCCTAGAGAGGTTAAACCTATTTTTACGAGTACAAAAGAATATTACGCAATCTTAATTAATCTTATATACACATGACCCTTCTCACTGCTAAAATTCTGTTATTTATCGATTTCGTTGATATCAAATGAACTGTTTTACCGTCCAATTTTCTCAATTCAAGTGTAACACAAGTCATAGGAAGATTGCAATCTTCTAGACAAAAAATTAGCGTGTTTGGTTGCATATTATTGCGTAATCAGTAGTTTCCCTTTACACAGGTAGGGAAAAGTAGAACCCTGTAGTTCAGGCAAATGAAAGCTAATTTTCCGTTGAAACCATTCAAATTCGCTATTTTTTCAGCTGGTCTGTCTCAATCTTTCTGGATCTGACGATTTTCACTCAAAATCCATAAGGAATTTTAAATTTTGTTGAAATTTTAATGAGAAAACCCTTATCTTTAGAAAAAAAAATCGCATTTTTCGTGACTTTTCCCGTATCCAATTGTCTTTTTTCACGAAAAATAGCTTAATTTCATTATGTTAATGAACATTTATGCTAAATACACTCTGATAGAATATTCTATTGTGATCAGTACCATAGTCATAAAAAGATAAGCTTTCCCTTAACCCTGGTAAGTATAAAACGTTTCTTTTGTCTCCTAAAATAGCTCTTGAAATCCGTTTAAACTGTTCAGGTTTGTACTTACTGTGCAAATAACGTGCTAGATCGTCGCCGCGAAATGTCACCTTTCTTTCAAAATACGTCATTATATGAAATCTTGCATGATTTCAAAGATTTTATACAAATTTAACCAAAAGCACCCAAAGATTTTAATTTTTAAAAATTTAATTTTTAGTCTAACTGACACCATTTATGAAAATATTTTCTTTAAAATGGCATAAAATTATAGCCAACTGTAATGTGCACGTCTGTTGACATATAAATTTAGTTCAGCTTCTTTGCTCCAGGAATATAACCCTTTTCTTTCCCTTACTCTTGTTAAGCAAAATGGCCCTATTTCGGTACAGCGCACATGATATACAGCATTCTAAAGGTACCCATCGGTAATTCTTCACCGTTTTATCGTTATTCTGGGTGAATAAACTATTTCTTTTTCAAATATTAAGTAAATAGGTACCTAAATCAATATTCCGCTCGAAACTTTGTTGTAAAAGACACCGGAATATCAGGTTATAGGCTGTTTTTCCATATTGGTTTCAAATCATATTCTGCTGAATTGTCCCTTTTTCCTTGACATATAATCGAAAATTTCATTTCATTTCACTTATTTGTACGCATCGCCTGGATTGAATGTCGGGACCGGATATAACATCTTGACAGAGGTCATGAAGTGTAACGATAATACATGTATATTACTGCTCTACATTTAGGTCTAAGGGAACTAATTCATTTTCCATAGGCGACCATTATAGCGTTTTGGCTTATAGCTCAGTCCATGAGTAAGCAACAATGATCAGACCGACCTCAAATTGAAGAAAAATTATTCATACATCCATATAAACAAATTTTAATATGGCATGATCCCTTTTCTCTATGACTTTTTACCACATTTTTGAGATGACCCTCACCGGACAGCTATTTTTTCCGGTTTTTCCAAAAATTATACCCATTTTTAAAACTGGCTATTTCAGTAAAAAAAAACATTTAAATCCATTATTTTTCCGCTTGAAATATTAAAACAGTGTATAAATAGTCAGAAAAAAAATATTTATTTTGTCATCAGGTATTATTGTCCAATCACAGGTCACCTTGATCTATTCCTACTATCAACCGGAGTTTCCCTAAAGATTTCTGCCAGAAGGGGGGGGGGCAATGAATTAGTTCCCTTAGACCTAAAATGGGTCAATACCACGATTAGACTGGTACCACTGTCGACTTTAACAAAAAAGCCGACAGGTATACACCGATTTTCGGTACATACACGGAAAGCCTGGCCCATTAGGTTTTTTTCCTTACTAAATTCGAAAACGAGGCTTACGCATGCGCATCTAATTTTGTTTAAAAAATTTGGTCTCCCCGCAGGATTTCCATCCAGTACGATAAAAATCCTACTTTTCTAGTTTTGAATCATTCAGTTTTAATGTTAAAATATTTCACATGATCAATCGAATTTGTGTGCGAGAAAAACCTGTAAATGTTAACATTTTCATGAAAAATATATAAGGTACTCCGCGTTCCGCTTCAGCCATATTGTTTACAAACAATCGACCAGCCAATCAGATTCGATGTTTGGGTATACGTCATTAAATGCCCATCAGCCAATCTTAATATGCAGTCGTTTGGGACCTACCTGTCGGCTTTGGTAAAGTCGACGGCGGTACCGGTCTATACCACGATATACTCACCGACTAAATACATATCGTCGCTATCCTTTCCCAGTCTGTTTTGAGCTTCACATGTGTACCTGCCAAAGTCTTCAGGTTCTAAATTCACTATTCGTAGATACAACGCTACAGTAAAATGATCCTCTTTGTAAATGTCTGTTTTGTATTTCCACGCATTTTGCGCGGGGACATCTATCCCGTTCTTCTTCCACTGGTTGACCCCGTGTGGAAAAGCGGTAACAAAACATTCCAGTAAGGTTTCTTTACCGCGAATTTGTCCCATTCTCTTTGGAGTTCGAAATGATACCTCTGGGGGAACTGTAAAAGGGATACAAGAGAAAATCTCAATAAAATTTAAACGGCCCTCGAACAGATTTTCAGCAAAATTTGATAAAGGAAAAGTATCTTCTTTCCAATAGTTATTTTTGTCATGATAAATGTTCTCTCTTCTTTTGAAATCTTCTGAGTCCCATATAAATTTGATTAAATGTAGTATATTGCTTATGCCTTACTTAACCCATTACCATTCGACAACATTTTAGACTAGTCCAAATTGAAAGAAGCTGCAGACGACAATTATGAAATTTTAGTGTTTTTTTTTTCACTTTTTGGGGTAAAAAACATTGTGTGAAATGAAGAAATTGCTTGGTTCAAGCAATTTCTTCATTTTACACAATGTTTTCCCAATTTTTTTTCTTAAGGGGCGTCAAAAAGCGTCATCATATGGGAATTGGAAACCCCCGAAGTTATCGTGTTAAGTCTTTAATCTTCAGGTAATCCAATAACGTAATTGACTCTCCTATGAAAGCAAAATAAGATAATATACGATGAAATCGAAAGATAACGTATATATCCGATGAAATTCCGGTTCCCTTCGGGTTGTTCTTCGTTGACTTATTTGGCGTTACGTAACGCGAAATATATTTGCTTATTTTCTTTCTTTTTCTAAGTTACGAACAGTCTTTTTCAATTCAAAATCTGAAAAAACTTCTTCTTTCAATTATCTGAATGCATTAAGGTTAGATTTTGGAAATAGAAAGCAACAGTTTTTCATTCATAATCTGTTCAAGAGCCCCTTAACTGATGACCGGCGTAAATTTTCGATTCGTAAAGCGAAGATCGGTCATCCAGCGTTTTCACATATAGCAAAATTTTGTTTTAAGACACCACGCAAGGGACCGCCAAAAGGCGAAATGCTTCGATTAAGACAGGAGTGTCTTAATACATATTTCAAAACGGACGGATTAAGTATTCGCTTAAAAGAAAGGGGGAGGGGCTCAAGCAAGATTAACCCTTTCCTGTTTCTTGAAATTTTAGTCTGGTCCAAATTGAAAGTATATGCAGACGACTATAAAAATTGGATTTAATTTGAAACAAAACCATCCTTTGTGGTAGAAAATTGTTACAAGCAATTTCTTCTTTTTCGATAATATTTTCTCAAGTATAAAATTGCAACAACGTAAAATCCCGGGTTTGTACACGAAAGGGTAAATTGCATTCGGCTCTTCTAGCGAAAAGAGACCTCGATAGAACTCCATAAAACAAACATTTGGAAGAAAAGATTTGGTATAGCAGAGGTATATCAGCGACCACATTTCGAAAAGCAGGGATAAGGCAGGGATAGTTGATCATTCTAGATTCAGAAAATCTGATTATAACGAAAACTATTTCACTGATCAGTCTGCACATTTCGCGCAGTCTGAACAGTGTCGATGTTTGTTGCGCTTGACATAAAATCCTTATTTCTCCTATCGGGTCACATTGAATTAAATTTGAACTTCATGTGGAATCTGGCAGACGTCTATTGAGGTCGTTATTTCGAAAATGAACCAATAATAGTCAGGAATGATAATAATAACTGTAAATTAATAACTTAAAAAGAGCAGAAATTTAAATTGTTATAGAGCCAAGATATAGAAATTTTATAGAGCCGAAATTATGAAAAGTTATAGAGCCGAAATATAGAAATATTATAGAGCCGAAATATAGAAATTTTATAGAGCCGAAAAGTCCGAAATATAGAAATGTTATAGAGCCGAAATAAAGAGATGTAATAGAACCGAAATATAAAGCTTTTATAGAGCCGATATACTGTCGTATTGTATAGTCAACACAAGTCGCAGAGGCTTACAATGATCTACACTTTCGAGGGATGGGTTCAAGTTGTTAAAATATTCAAAGAATGGATTCATGCAATTTAGCCGTTATCTAGATTTCATTATTTTCTTCTATTTTCTGTGTTCTCGAAACGAACAATGTGGTTCGAATACTAAGAACCATACCTAACGATTTCTTAGTGAATGCAATGACAAGTATAAATAACCCAAAACAATTAAAATGATGAAAGAGCTGATAAGTTTTCCTTAACCTATTAACATACGACATATTTATAGACTTGTTCAAATTTAAAGAATTTGCAGACGACCATGTTAAGTTTACTGAAATTTAAAGTTTTTTTTCTTTTAATGTAGGAAACATTGTGGACAATAAAGAAATTGCTAAGTACAAGAAATTTCTTCATTGTCCTAATGTTTTTTCAAAGCCCTTTTATTTGAGGATTGTAAAAAGATTGTGTTGGAATGGGTAAATATACTTACATTCTACGTCTACGTTGATGACCCGTTTGACTGGCTGTGCTATATTATTGTTGGCTTCACATTCATACATGCCTCCACAATGTCGAGATATGTTATGGATCTTTAATACTTCACCAATGTCACCAATAGCTAAAACATAAATTTAGAAAAATACTGAAACCCAGAAAAGATGATACAGCGTAGATTTACAGCGTACTACTCAGATGCTTGCTATCATAATCAGCGTGATAGGAAAAATAGGAAATGCGTGATAATTTCAGTTTTAATACAAAAATAAAAGCTCCGAAATAAATCATCACAGACGTTTTCATCATATGCACTTGGATCAGAAACTAAAAAAAATAACTTTCAAAAATATCTCTCTCTATAATAAATATGAACAAGGTAGTGCAGCTGCCATTTTTAAGGTAATGTTTTATAAGCATCACTGGCTCCGTCATGGAAAATGTTTGACTCGTTCAAATAAGGAACCAGTAATGTATGTCAAAACATTCGTTTCCTTAAAAAGCAGCTGCATTACCTTGTTAATATATATTATAGAGAGGTAATTTTGTAAGTTGTTATAAATTCCTGAATCCAAGTGTCTATGGTTTTCATGTAGTTAGAGACGAGTCAGTTTCGAGACAGCTCCTTATACTCTTATCCTCAGACATTTAACCCTTAACCATTTAACCGTATGTTCCATTTTTTTACTTCCGCACAGTTTTAAACTTGAGAAAACATTGTTACAAGCAATTTCTTCTTTTCCCACAATATTTTCTACCCGATAGGATAGTAAAAACTTTCAATAAAGTCCACTTTGAATTGTCATCGGCGACCTCTTTCAAATTAGACAAGTCTAACATTACGCAAAACCGGAAAGCTTTAATTATGGAAAAAGACATAGTTGGGTTAGATAAAGCGTACAACAAAAGGAGCTTTTCGAAGACTTAGTGCTCTACTGTCGTAAATGCTATATATTCATTGGGAACATACGACAGTGTTAAGCTTACCCATAGATTTTCTATAAAGCATGTCTTTCAAAATGGAAAAAAAAGAAAAAAGAAAAGAAACTAAGCCAAGTAGTATTAAGAGAAAAAAAGAGAAACAAACAAACATCAGTAGATGAAAGATTAACTTTTGGCTAGTTGGTTTCAAAGTTTGGTAATTGCAATGTACTGAATAAAATCAGCAAAGATAAGGTTGGTTTAGCTGGTTAAATGAAAAGTGTGGTAACTTCAATGTGTTGAATAAAATTAGACAAGGTAATGTTAACCTTTGGCTCGTTGAGTTAGAAGTGTGGTAAAATAATCAGTGAAGGTAGGATTAACCATTTTTCGTTCAATCCCTGTTTTTTACGCCCTGTAGAAATTGCTTCTTTTTTCCACAATGTTTTTTACCCTACTAAATGATTGGTTTTCATATAAAATCGATATGAAATTGTCGTCTGCAAATTCCTAGAATTTGGACAGGTCTTAAATTTTGGAAAACCGTAAAGGGTTAACTCGTGGCTGCTTGTGTTCAAAGTTGGGAACAGTAAAGTGTTGAATCAACTCTGCCAAGACAAGGTTAATTTTTTGCTGGTAATGTTCAAAGCGAGGTAACTGCAATGCATTGACTTAAATCGGCGAAGACAAAGGTAGCATGTAGCTGGTTATGTTCAAGTGTGTGTTAACTACAATATATTGAATAATATCGGCTTACGCAATGTTAACTTTTGGCTGGTTATGTTCAAAGTGTGTTAATTTCAATGTGTAAAATCAAATCTGCCAAAACAAGGTTAACTTTAAATTGATTATGTTCATAGTGAGGTAACTGCAATGCATTGAATTAAATCGGCCAAGATAAAGTTGATATTTAGCTGGTTAGGTTCAAAGTGTGGTACCCGCAATGAATTGAATAATATCGGCTTAGGCAAATTGATTGATTGATTGAATGGGGTTTAACGCCGCTTTTAACAATATTTCAGTCATATCGCGCCGGCTGGAGCACCTAACAATGAATTCCTTGTATTTCTCACGCGAGTACTACCACTACATTCTTTCCTAGCCCTAGCTGCTATCTCACTTAGGTTGACGATTATCCACCCATCGGTGAGAGACAAATGTCGGAAAGAATATGTGCCGACGCCGGGTCGGCTTAGGCAAGTAAACTTTTAGTTGGTAATGTTTAAAGTAAGGTAAATGCAATGCATTGAATTAGATCGGCGATGATAAAGTTATTATTTAGCTGGTTATGTTCGAAGTGAGGTAACTGCAATGAATTTAATAATATCGGCATAGGCAAGGTTATCGTTGAGATGGTTATATTAAAAGTGTGGTAACTGCAACAAATTGATTAATATCGGCTTAGGCAAGGTTAATTTTCAGATGGTTATATTCAAAGTCAGGTAACTGCAATGAATTGAATAATATCGGCTTAGGCAATGTTAACCTTTAGCTACAGATATTCAAAGTGTGGTAACTGCAATTAGTTGAATACTATTGGCTGAGGCAAGACTAACTTATCTTTGGCCACATCCAAAGTGTTGTAATTGCAATGAATTGAATAATATCGGCTTAGACAATGTTAACTTTTGGGGCTAGTTATGTTAAAAAATTTGTAGCCGCAATCGCTCTAGGCACGTTGAACATTTGGTTTGTTATGTTCAAAGTGTAGTAGCCACAATGTATTAAATTAACCCTTGTCATGCTGTTTAAATCACCTTACTAAAATGCAATCAAATCAAAGGGCTGAAAGCACTGATAGAACTTGTTGTTCAAAAATCAATATTTCTTTAAGAAATCAACATCATAAACAACTCTGGCAGGAAAAGTACAAGCAGGAGGTGTAGACTAAGATCAGCCTGCACATAAGTGCAGTCTGATCTTAGTCTACTCCTCCTGCCAAAACTGGGATATTCCGGGATCAGCATGGCAAGGGTTAAAACAACCAGGGTAAGTTTTACTTAACGAATTGGGTTCAAAGTATGGCAATAGCAATGTTTTGAAAAGGAATAATTAAAACAGTTTAGGGTTAGTATTATATGATTCATCTTGCGAAAAGAGACAATGTGGAGAGTTGCAAAAAGTATCAACCCCGGCTAGATTATGCCAAACAGCGTAGGCTGACCAGGATTGAAATTGTCTCTCTTGGGACATTTTCACAATTTAAAATGGTCATACCAGCATTACTGTAAATATAGCCTATTCTTTTTAATATGCGATCTGTTGTTGACCTCTGCTGAAGCCGATCTCTTTTTCCGAATAGTTGTTTTAAAGAAAACCAAAATGGTCACAATTTTTCGCTTGACGAAAACAAAATGTGTATCACCTATTATGAACCCATTACAAAACGATATAATTTTCGATTGGCCCTAATTCAAAGAATTCAAGTTGATAGAGTCTAAATATATTTGACTTATTGGTAAGCAATTAATGTGAAAAATGAAGAAACTGCTTGTAACTTGGGGGTGGTAAAAATGGGATTGTGTAGAAACGGTTTTATCGTAATAACTTGAAACGAAAGACAAGACGAAAAATCAGGCCAACAATCTTTTGGAAGCCATCAAAGATATTTCCCTATTCAGATTTTTTAGAGAGCATTTCGTGCGGTTAAATTGCTTTTTTATAATTTGGTCTTTGATTATCTTTTAATGCAATATTGGCATTTTGGTCATTAAACTGGCAGATCTGATTGACTTTTGACAAACTTTGCAATTAATCATGAAAACCACCATCTCTATTAATATAAATCATTCCTGCCAAGATTTCATTGCATGGCGCCGACATAAAACTCGGAAGAGCTTTTTGGCCAAGATTTGTCATGAATACATGGGTTTTAAAGCTATGCTTTTCCGGTAGTGAATTTTAAACGAACGCGTTTCTTTTTTTGTGCAGTGAAGTTTCTCAATGCATGAACTCAGCAGGTTGCCTTGACTCAAATCACTTCGCCATTATTTGTCTAATCATTTTTATTTCATTAAAATTGTCTTAAGAACTTTTTGTTGGCTTCCATTCTCTGTATGGAAATATTCAATAACAGCCCGGTTTTCATAAAGGCTGAGCTTTTGCAAAAAATGGATGAATTGTTAGATTGTAGAAATGAGGGAATATTTTTATTTGCATTTAGGTATGAAATTGAAAACCTATTTACACTGTATGTTGACAGAAATGAGATTAGTTTTTTTTAATCTTCATGCCTACATGAAAACAACAAACGTATTCAAAAAAACGAAAAAAATGTATTCTAGTTTTTACGATATGATATTGCATTGTCATACATATTTAACATAATGTCATATAAGCAAATATTTCGAATAAGCTTTTTTAACCCTTTCAAAGACAAGACCACTTTTTGACGCCCCTACAAAAAAACTTTGAAAAACATCGTGGAAAATGACGAAATTGCTTACAACAAGCAATTTCTTCATTTCGCACGATGTTTTCTATCCACAAAGACAAGATCTTTAAAATTCCCTTAACGTAAAATTGTTGTCTCAATTTAATTGAATTTAGACCAGTCTAAATGTTGATTGTCTGATAATGGGTTCAGGGACGATTTTGTGTACAGACATACAAAATAGTTATGTACGCTTTATATTCCAGTGCAAGTTTGAAACATTTTAGTCAACAACAACAACAACAACAATAAAGAAAGTCTTTACTTCTCTTCCGTTGAGTCTCCTACCTTAATCTTTTCCTGTTTTCAAAATTTTAGGCTTGTCCAAATTCAAAGATTTTGCAGGTGACTATTATTAGTCAATTTTTTTTGAAAACCAATCATTTATTTGGGGAGAAAATATTGTGAAAACAGAAGAAATGCTTTTTTTCACAATGCTTTCTTTAGTATAAATCATAATGGACGTAAAAACAGGGATTGAACAGAAAAATGCTAATTGAAAGAATGGCAAAGAGTAGCAGATAAAATAACTTCTGGTAAGAAGAAGAAGTGAAGAAGCGGAGAATATTTCTACAAAGTTGAAAGGCTTTACTTGCAATTGACACAAACCTGGCCCCGCATACTGACCCAGACAGTCAGTTCTACTACGATTTGTGGTCAGGATTATGACCACCAGAAAATAAAAGGGTCGTAGCTACGGCTTGAATAAGCTCTTGTTATCGCGTTTAAGTAGCCGAATCAACAAAAAAGCTTAGCATAATTATCTGAGTTCAAAGTTCCGGTCTAAATGAATGATTTGATTGGTCAAAGGGTGTTTTGGTTGAACGCGGCGATCCCTCAATTAAGTGGCATGAACAGTTCGTCAAACTCAGAATGTATTCTAATTCCAATATGTATAAGGGACAAATTTTATTTATTATTTCTATAACTTTGTTTATGAAAAGGGTGTAGAAGAGCATCTTTAAGGACGGAAAAGTTTAGTTGTCTTAAATGTATTTCAGATTTGTGTTTATATTAAAAAAATGTCCGTTGGCAGGCCACGCCTACCTTACTCCGAAAGAACATTTTGTGTGGGATATCAAACCCGAAAATTGTTGGTTGGCGACCTAACCGTCGTTACCACAGCTTGAATACATTCGATCTAATTGTTCCGCTTTCAGTCTAAATGAATAATTTGATTCGTCAATCGATGTCTGCGATTCGTCAATTCGTACATTATTTCCACCCTTTATTCTTATCACAGACGTCACATAAAGGAAGTGTTTGTTTGAATGGGGTTTAACGCCGCTTTTAACAGTATTTCAGTCATATCGCGGCGGCTGGAGCACCCAACAGTGGATTCCTGGTATTTCTCACACCAGTACTACCACTACATCCTTTCCTAGCCTCCAGCTGTTTACGATGATCCACCCATTGGTGGAAAATGTCGGAAAGAATACGTCCCGCCGCAAGGGATCGAACCCATTGAAGGAAGTGAAGAGAAATGGATTTACCTCTGTACATCTAACCTATGTCCGTTGTTTTGATTTATAAAAAAAAAGAAAAATGTGCTTTCAGTGTATGAATTTAAGCGAACCAAATCCATGCAATGACGCTTTTGAACGCGCCTTTAGATAAGCAATTGGGAAAACATCGTGTAAAATCAAGAAATTGCTTGTAACAAGCAATTTCTTTATTTTACAAATGTTTTCTACCAAGAAGGTTAATCAAGAGTGCCGTTGGTCCTGGGGCGCTCACCTGAGATAAAGGCTCTTTTTCTTTGAACAGTCTAATTTCATGATAAGGTTAGGATTATGATACAAGTTGGCCACACTTACATATAAAGACTGTACCTGGGGTTCCAAAAGTCTAAATTGCAAATTCCAAGGCCTTAGGGCAAATTAGAAAGAAGGATCCCCCTGGATCCATGGCTTATAATTTCAAAAATAAGAAAGAAGTCTGTGAACTGACGCTTCGTGCCTATAACCAGGATCATAATTTTAGCTATTTTTTAAGAGATCGATATACTGATGCTTCTTGCAAAATATCAAAATTCTACGCCTTTTGAGTCAGGAGGAGAATATTTTTGAAAATTATTTTAAAATTTCACTTTGGTTGCCATGGCAACCTGAGTTTTTAACGAATTTCCATTATTCTAGCTATTTTTAAAGGGGACCACCTAGGGAATATTTCTGCCAAACTTGGTTTAAAATTGGCTTAGTTGTTTGGGATGAGATGTCATTTAAAAATCGTTCTTTATTTCGATATAAACCCCGACCCCCTTGGGCTCTGCCCCCGGGACCCGAGGATTATGATATTAGCTATTTTGAAAGAGGTCAATATACTGATGCTTCAAGCAGAATATCAAGGCTCTACGCCTTCTGGGTCAGGAGAAGATTTTTAAAAGATTATTGTAAAATTACACCTTTGTTGCCTGGGCAACCAGAGTTTTTAACGGATTTCAATTCTTTTAGCTATTTTTAAAGGGACCACCTAAGGAACATTTCTGGCAAATTTGGTTCAAATTCGCTCAGTGGTTTGGGAGGAGATGTCGTCTAAAGAAATTGTTGAGGCACGACTGACGCCAGACGGACGCCGGACGAAAGGTGACCCCAATAGCTCACTTGAGTACTTCGTGCTCAGGTGAACTAAAGTATTAGAATTTCACAAACTTGAAATTGTCTTCTGCAACTCCTTTCAATTTGGACAAGTCTATAGTTATGTCATCTGGCAATGGGTAAACAGCCCAGAAAAGTATAGCTCTGCAAGAACAAGCAGATAAGCCTATATCTTGTTCTCTCTCCTGTTGACCGTTTAATACACATATTTCCGTGTTGGCAAGTAGCTTTGAGACACAGATCAGTTTTACTATGTGTAGTGTGATTTCAGTTTACAGATACAGATACAGATACTTTATTAGACATGAAGCTATTATAAGCTCATTAGTCAAATACAAACATTTAAATCAACATGCTATGAAAATCGGTAGTGGTTATGCATGACATATATTCAATGATAATAAATGATAATCTACGTGAGAGTATATAGAAAGAACAATTCTAATCAAGTTATGTTTAGTTTGAGCGCACAAAATATTTGTTTCTCATCTCAAATCCCAAAGAATAAAAGTTTGATAATTTTGTAAGGGTTTTCTTATTTGTAGTATTCAATAAATCGATGAATTTGTACATACTTGGGTGTTTGGAGTAATAACTACATAACTTACTGTTCGGCAAGAAAAGAGCTAAAGATCCTATAAAAAAAAAAACTCATTCTTAGTTAGACAGACGACTGTCTGGTATAAACATTAGAACGGAATAATTCATAGATTCATTTGCATGTTTTCCTGTTTATGTAAAGCGTTCCTCACTTGCTAATGATCATTTGCGCTGATTTGTTTCGTTAGAAGGTATTTCTGAAAGGTTGAGCCAGACCATAACAAACTTTACCGTCTGCCTGCTATAATTATTTTTGACGCATAAAGAATACATTATCGTTGGGCTACCTACAAAATATTGAATATACTATATTCTATAGACCAAGGACGGCATATTTATGGCGTACACATATTAAAGCCACTACCACATTAAAACAGCTAAACTACAGCAAAAGATTACTAAGCCTGAGTTAACATTCTCTTCAATACAGGAGGTCATCCGTGTGTCCGAATTTATGCATCATATCGACAATAAAAACATAGAGATTGATTGATTGAATGGGGTTTAACGCCGCTTTTAACAGTATTTCAGTCATAACGCGGCGGCTGGAGCACCTAACAATGGATTCCTGGTATTTCTCACACCAGTACTACAACTACATCCTTCCCTAGCCTCCAGCTGCTATCCCACTTAGGTATACGATTATCCACCCATTGGTGAGAGACAAATGTCGGAAAGAATATGTGCCGCCGCCGGGGATCCAAACATGGATCAATCAAACTGACCAGAGGAAACAGTCTAAAAGTCCATAAAAGTATATTAAAAACAGAACTTAAAAAACATTTGTTCAGTAACCGCGTAGTTGACATATGAAACTCATTAAGCAATGAAGAAGTTTCGGCGACCAGTATATGATCGTTCAGTAGTAGACCTAACAATCCCCGGAAGCACAATGAACTCAAATTTAGTCCAAGCTACTACAACACTTTCACAAACATACAGAGAGTATGAAGAGACGGACCTGTAGAAGCTGTATGCTTATCCGCGGTCCTGGGAAGGTAAATAAAGTGCATAAATGAACTTACGTTCTTTAGCTTGTTGGTCCATGGTCTTTCTGTACCACGTGATTGTAGGTTTAGGTATTCCCGTGGCCTCACATGTCAGGTTTATTGTCATACCTTCTCGTACTAATGTGTCGTTACTTGACGTTCCATTATCTATCTCTGCTGGGACTGAAATTTTGGAGTGAGGATAAGAAAAAATAATTTGATTTTTAGTATCGTCTATCAAAAACAAGCATTCTGATTGGGCACAAAAAATATCCATACATCCATGAACAAAATTTCAATGTTGCTTTTTTTCGCTCGACGGTATTTAATTATAAGAGATAAAGAGAATACTTTTAGTTTTCATGGAGGTATCTCTCATCTCCTAAGTAAATAAGTTGACTAATAAACAATTATGTAAATGATAAAGAAATAATGCAATAAATAGATAAAATGGTATATAAATAAACATACACAACACCATATATGATATTTACTGACATTTAAGTGCAAAAGGAGTATACTTTTCAATAAGTGTTTGACATATCACCTTATCTGTCTTTTTTAAACTATGGCTTTAATAATGCTGTGGTTGTGACGTTTTGGAATTAAAGCGACGAAAAAATATGAAAAATTGATGCTGTGTTGTTTCGATCAGATCTTTTCCGCTTCTATGTTTTCTTTTCTACATGTTTTCACCATTTTCTGTTTGTACATGTGTATGTTTGCATTGTTGGTGCCATTTGATGTCTTTTATGTTTGCGCCATCTTCATATTGTATGTTAGGGCCAAAAGCACTATTTTGTGCTGATTTGCTTATTAAATGAAATGAAATGAAATGTCATTTTTAAAGCATTTTTTGTCCGCGTAAATTATACCCTATTGAAAGAACTAATTAAATGATTATGAAAATAATAATAATGAAAAGGAATACTCTTTATTGCAACCCTGGTAATAGTAAATCACTACTTTAGTGCAATTGACTTCATTAAAAGACATTTGGTTACATTACAGAACGAACATCTTCTTTTAATGCTCGCAACAAAATGGAGTTTCATTTAATAGGATTCTGCTGTATTAATAAATACATGTACTCGAATTAAAGTTGAAATGAATAGGATTCCGCTGTATTAATGCATACTCGTTGGTGGGCGAGCAAAATGTCGTAAATACAGCTTCTCCAAAGCTGTATTTACGACAATTGGTTCGCCCACCGACGAAATATTTAAATATATTCCTTTGATATTACGACCAGAGCCTTCACAAGCGACAACAACAACAATAACGGTAGAAAATAACATGATCTCTGAAATATAGGTGACGTAATTGTGTAAAATTTCGAATGAGTAAATTTAACATTCAGGTTTATTCAAAAGACAATAACCGTCGAAAAATTACAAATTATCTTAGGGCGACCAAATGTTTACATGCTTTATTTACGACATTTTGGTCGCCCATATACGATATTATTTAACTTGAGATCGATCAAAAAAGTATTCTCCCTTTCCGCGTCAGAGCGCGGTTTGTAGCGCGTCGGACTCTCTATCATGAGGTTAAGGTTTCGATCCCCGGTCGCAGAAAATATCTTTTCCGACATTTCTCTGCCACAAACGGGTTGATAATAATAAACCTAATTGGGATGAGCATCTGGGGGCTCAGAAAGGATGTTGTGGTAGTACTGAGGTATAAAAATACCAGGAAACCGTGGTAAGGAGCTCGAACCGCCGCGATATAACTGAAATACTGTTAAAAGTAGCATTAAACACCATTAAATCAATCTACTTTGAAAAGATGGGCTGCGTTCTATACCTTGTACTTCTAATCTAACTCGTTTAATTTGTATAGGATCTGTATTAATCTGGCATGTGTACTCCCCATCATCGTATGGCTGTACATTCCTTATATGGAGATACCAGTCTTCTACCATTGGGCGCTCAATACTCATCCGGGTATCGTCAATCACGCGACGATCAGCGGTACTTATCAATATACGCCGAGGATTCATCCATATTATCTGTAGTGAAATATCAGAAAGGTAGAAAATAAAGATAAATATGTAAGTAGATACAAATTGTCATTTCTGTATAGTTTATAAGAACAATTGCGGTTGAAAATCAAATAATCAGTCGATCAATAAAATCATTCATTTAGACTGGAAGTTCAGTTTGAACTGCGACATTGGCCGCCATTTTAATGAATCATTTTTGTTGGTTTGGCGATTTAAACGTCGTAACTACAGCTTATTCAAGCTGTAGTTACGACGTTTAGGTCGCCAACCAACCATTTTACTTATTTGTAGCATGCTACTGGTCATAAACTTTGCAAAATAACGCCGTTACAAGCGGAACTTCCTGTCAGAGGAAATAGGTGGGGCTAACGAGATTTAGAGGGTGGAGCCAGTGATTGGTCTATTTTACTTTCATTTGTCAAGATCCGTGCGTTTTACCCTCTCCTGTTTAAACCCGGGATTTTACGTTGTTGTAATTTTTTTACTCGAAAAAACATTGTGCAAAAGGAGAAATTGCTTGTGACAAACAATTTCTCCTTTTCCCACAAAATATTTTTTAAGGATATAGAATGGTTTCATTTCAATTTGAATCCAGTTTTCATTGACGTCTGCAACCTCTTTCAATCTGGACCAGTCTAAAATTTCAAGAAACGGGAAAGGGTTAAATTGGTAGAAATTATTTTTCATTCTTCCACGACCATATTCTGAGTACACAACTAGATTGTATGCTTGCGTACAAAGTAGATCCGTAAAAATCTTACTCAACGGTAGTAAAAAATTTGCCTTGTTTTGCTTGATGGCATTGAATTATAAGAAATGTAAAAGAATATTTTTGTATTCATTAAGGTATGGACCTAAAGGCTTAACCAAACTTATGTATGAATCCGCCTCGCGTATTCATACGGTGTGATTAAGTTTGTGGGTTCATACCACATTGAAAACACAAAAAAATATTCTTTTCATTTCTTAAAAAGAAAATCCCATTACTAGAACCAAAAGGAGAGGCGAGTTTATAAAAGAAATGAAGGACTCGATGGCGGGCCAGGATTCTACTAAGGGTTAAAACTTACTTGGAGATCGATTTCCTATGATTACCAAATTATCATTAAACTCCCCCCACTAGATTCAAAAATATTGACAAATCGCGGCTGTCAATAAAGTAATCAACCGACCAATCAAATAATTTATTCAGCCTTGACCTGAGCTTTCAACTCCGATAAACGCTTCCATGTGTGCCAACCATTTTGCTTATTTGGCGACTTTGGCTGTAGTTATGGCGTTTAGGTCACCAACCAACCATTTTATCTTTTTCTACTGGTCATAAATTTTGCAAAATAACGCCGTTAAAAATCGCAATTGGAACTTCCTGTTGGAGTTAAGGGGCGGGGCCAAGGGAGTCAGTAGGTGGAGCAAGCGAATGGTCAATTAAACGAAAGATGTGGTTCAAACAATTCCCGAACCCCATCTTATTCGACCAATGCGATTGTGACCTAGAATGGAAGCTTATCATTAAAAAAGAAACAGTGTCGAGAATATTATGCTTTTTCCTGGCTGTAAATATTTCAAATTGACCTTGTCTGATAATCCATGTCACAAAGATAATGTAAGGCTAATTCTGGGCAGTTCATATTACTTTAAAAAATAATAAAGATTATATTTCTCTATTAGCTGTGATACTGTTTTAGATTTTTATAGCTTAATGAACAAGTAATTCTAATTGGAAATATCTAATGACCATACCTGATGGTCCCCTTTGTTAAATACTTTACATGGTAACATGACAGGTTGACCTTTAATAACCTTGACATCCTCAGTCTGGGTGTCGAATTCTGTACTTATTTCACCGTCCACTGGTAGCTGCCAACACACTGAAAATAGAAAACAGGGAATAGGAGATAAGTAATAAGAAATAGTTTTGTTATATACCTATTGGTTATCCTGACAGGATGCATTCATACAGCGGTCAAAATCCAGCTAGACTGAAAAAATGCGTAACAGCCATACACTTAACTGATTCGGAAGGGTTAGCGGACTTCATTGACGTCACACCAAATCAGAGCCGCTTTTAAACGCCCACAAGGAAAAGAAATTTGGATAACATAGTAGAAAATGAAGAAATTGCTTGTTACAAGCAATTTCTTCATTTTCAACAATATTTTCTACCTCAAAAGACGAAGTCAAAATACGAAAAAAATTCAAATTCCGTCTGTTTAAGATTGTTGTCTGCAGCTTCTTCCAATTTGGACCAGTCTAAAAATTTAGTTGTGTGGGAATGTGTTAAGCCATGTCTCGTGAGGTTCCTTTATCTAATACAGTCAACGTTCGCTTGTTTATACAGTGGGATCCTGTTAATTGCAACACCATTTGTGCCGCCGTCATAGCGCAGTTGGTAGCGCGTCAGACTGTCAATCTAGAGGTCCCGGGTTCGATCTCCGACGGCGGCACTCATCCTTTCCGACTATTTGTCTCCCACCAATTGGTCGTAGACCTATGTGGGATAGCAGTTGAAGGCTAGGAAAGGATGTAATGGTAGTACTGGTGTGAGAAATACCAGGATTCCATTGTTAGGTGTTCTAGCCGCCGCGATATAACTGAAAGATTGTTAAAAGCGGCGTAAAACCCCATTCAAACAAACAAACATAGCAACATATTTTGTCAACTCTTTTGTTGCAGTGAGCCAGAAGTTGCTATTAAAAGGAGATGTTTATTCTTTAGATATACAGTTTTGTGCAAAAAGTCAGTTGCAATTAAGCAGTGAGTTTCTATTATCAGGGGATTTCACTGTAATATATTATGTAAAGTAATACAAGTTCTAATTAAGTATAATGATGATATAATTGAAAGGACCCCGCTGTTATATATTATAATATAAAGTAATAAAAATTATAATGATGTATAATGATAATTTATGATAATGTATAATAATACTTTCCTCGCAGCGTAGGAACATTTGACAATTTTCCAACGCGGCTCCAATCTAACACGAGGATTTGTATTACAATTTATAATATTCCTTAATCATGCACGTTATGTGTGTCAGTATGCTTCGCCAGAATAAAACTACTGTTAAAGTCAAACTTGTCATAAACCCTTTACCAAATGACACAACTAAAGACTGGTCCAAATTCAAAGCATTTGCTATCATTTCAAAGTTCGTTAAAACAAAGAGAAGGAGATAGTGAATAAAACATTGTGAGAAAACCAAAAAAGCTTGTTACGAGCAATTTTTCCTTTAACCACAACGCTTTTCAAAGGGTTATATCTTCAGCACATTAAAAAACGGGATAGTGTGCGATTTAAAGTATTTGTAACGGGAAATATACCATTTTTTAAAGAAAAGAAATGTCTCTTTTGGTAGAAAAAATGTGGGTTATTAAAAAATTGCTTGTAACTAGCACTTTCTTCATTTTCCACAATATTTTCCAAAGCCTTTCCTGAAGGGGCGTCAAAAGCAGCAATAAGTGGGAATAGGTTAAAACGAAATGCTATATTTGACGAGATTTTGATAGTCTGGTCACCCTATCGATCACCAAGATAATGCAGCATTAAAATCTGTATGCTGACAGTCTATATTTAGTGGTCAGCCCAGAACCAACAATTAGTATCACGTCTATATCATTATCTTGGTGATCGGAGAGTTCGCGGGTGACAAATGGAACAGCGTGCATGTAATCAGGCGGTCATTAAATCGCTTACATTATGTCTCCTAGTACTTTATCCGATCTTTTATGGAATTACTAAACCCTCAAAAAAAGTAGTTCTTTCAGAAACAAAAAATCGAACATGCCATTCAAAACTCTTTTACCTGACTGCATTTATTCAAGACCAAACTCCGGGGTTTTAAAGTCGCTTAGGTTTTATGCTTGAGAAAACGTTTAGGAAAAAGAAGAAATTGTTTGTACAAGCAATTACTCCTTTTCCCATAATATTTTCTACCACATGGGATGGACTCGTTTAAGATTGCATGAAACTTTCATTGTCGCCTGCAACCTCCTTCAATTTGGACCAGAAAAAAGAAAAAATAAAGGGAAAGGTTAAACGAAGTTTCAGCTTGGTCAATACAAACAAGTGTTCTTTCATATACAAGATATTTTGCACGGAGCCATAATGGGAAGAAAACGTTGTGAGAATAGGAAAATGCCCGTAGGAAACTGAATTTTTTCCATTTTCCCATAACATTTTTCAAATTGAAATTTCTTCTGTGCGTCAAGATCAGACTACGAGATTTTTACGCAGTTTTAGCAATCAAACAAAGCAAATGTTTTACTAGTTTTTAGTAAAGTTTAATCGGTTACATGATGCACAAGCATACAAACTAGTTTGGTGTTCTAAGTTTTTATCATGAAACAGAGAGAAAAATCAACTAGTCAAAACGCTTCAAGCTTGGAGGACAAATATGAAATTAAATCATATAGACTGGCACACTAAATTACAAACAAACAAAAGTTCTGCTCTAGTCAATCTTGCAACGGCGTGTCAAGCTTGATAACCCTCCATTTTAAAATGCTATGAAAATACTCCTTTGTGAGATCTGTGTGAATCTATCATTGGATATGGAAGGCAATAACGCATTGTTCCCTAAATTTAACCGGCCCATGCTCGTGTGTTTCTTTAATTTCCTTCGGGGCCCCAGTATCATCTGCTCATCTTTTTCCAACATGATGATCTAATCTAAACATATAAATTGTTACCCTTTTCCGTAGACGAACCACGGGATCTCGCTTGTGTTGGTTTTTTAGGGTTCAATATTATTTTCGTTATTCAAGTATCATTTCGAATAAAAAACTCTGTCGAAATGAATAGAGAAAAGTGTTTCCAAAAGTTAGAATTTCAAAATCGTGAAAAAATACTGCATTTCATGGGAATATGTACAAAATTTCTCTCCGTTTTAAAAAGAAATAACATATAAATATTTCTAAATCAAATGTTTTATTGTGAAATGAATTTTTGCTTCTACACGAATGATATGTTTAGATGTAAGCTTATTCAAGTCACTCCGACAGATGTTACGTAAACTTTCTGACAACATTTTAGACGGGTCAAATTTCAAAGATGTTGCAGACGCCAATTTCCTTTTTGACCTTTTGGGGAAGAATGTATTGTGGATAATTAAGAAATTGTTTGGAACACGCAATTTCTTCATTTCTATAATATTATTCAACGCTATTTTTCTTGGGACGTCAAAACGCATCTCTTGCATGGAAAGGGGTTAAACATTAAAGCAACTTGTCGTGTTTTGCGTTGAAAGGATATATCATTTAATTCGAGGAAATGTTCGCAAGTTATTTTCATAACACAAAACATGACCATTAAACTCTGACTCTAGGTGCCGTGTTCATCTATTATTTAATATCACAACACCTGGTGGTGTTATATTTTCTGGTAATAAAGATTATAAATCTGATATCTTTCACATAATTTTTCCATTCCTTTTCTTTTTTGGAAAGAGACTTGTTTAGAAAGGATTTATGTATGATAATTTTCATCCGTTTTTTTTTAAAAATTAAAAGCAATCACAAGTGTCAACCAAGGAATTAATCGACCAATCAAACAATCTATTTAGGCCGGAAATGAACTTTGAACACCGATATTTACCGCCATGTATGTGAAGCAGTTGTAGTGATTTGACGACAAATACGTCGTAACTACAGGTACAGCTTATTCAAGTTGTAGTTACGACATTAAGTCGTCAGCCAATGATTTTGTTACATGGTACTGAAGATAAATTTTGCCGTTTAATACCGAAGAAGAACTTTCTAACTGAGTTCCGTGTGTGTTGCCAGCGGAGTCAGAGGGCGGGACCACGAATCCTGCAATTAAACCCAATACCAGACAACGAAATATTAGACTGGTCCAAATTCAAAGATGTTGCAGACGGCAATTTTTTAGTTTATGAAATATTAAAATCTTTGCGTTTTTGGCTAGAAAACATTGTTGATAAAGAAGAATTGCTTGTAACATGCAAATTCTTCATTTTCAACAAGGTTTTCCAAAGCATTTTCTTGGGGGCGTAAAAAAGCGGGATCGTATGGAAATGGGTTCAGAAACGTATTTTTTCCCGATCATAAACTATAGATATCTTATTTCAAATATCGCTTATGATATCAAGAAAAGGACGTCCCAAACTCCTTCTTGTTTGACAGACGCTACTTAGATCGCAAGGAGTGCTGACAGTAAATAGAATAATGTTTGAGACAGATAGATAGTAATCTGAATCTTGCGTTCGGTGAGAATGATATCTTGTTTTAACTAGCAAAGCATCAGGTCTTCTCAGAGTTCATGAGTGCAAACTGTCACTTGAGGATTAAGCATTAAATTTATTGAATACCTACTCTATAAAAAGTAGTTCTTGTGTATTTCATGAATATTGCAAACTTTGCCTGCAAGTATATATCAAAATGAGTCCGATCTGAGTCTTCATGTGCACTATGCGCTCTGCTTTGTATATCCACATGAATTAACTTATCCAAAGTGTTTAGAACCCCGCCAAAACATGCTGATTAATTCCTGTGTTACTTTAATCTCGTTTATCTATCATAATAATCTATGTTTTGCTAGCTCACAGTACTTTCAGCACTTTGATTTTTAAGAGTCGTTGACGCTAAAACTTGACAGAGACAAATTACTTCATGCCCACATACAACTTGTTAGAAATCAATTTTCTGTTGCTTTCAAAATTAAGTGAGTGTCATTTATTATTAAACGTATTAACGCCTTGCTGTATCGTATTTAACGCTAATAAACAACACTAACACGATAATGGGGTTCCGCTGTTAGCTAGAGAGAAATTATAGAAAATTATATGGGTATATGTAGCACTTGTCCTTCGTTCACGAAAGAAAATGGAATACAAGATGTTTGTTAGAGGTATCCAGCACTGTCATCTGACACAAAACTAAAGCTGGTTTCAAGGCTAAAGCGCTTTAAATCGCCCAGCCATCCTAAATGCGGTTAGTGTTAACCCATGACCTGTTGACAAAAAATTTGGAATAGTCAAAATTGAAACAAGTTGCAGACGACAAATAAAAATGTATTTCAATTAAAAAAGTGTCTTGTCAGACAAAACATTGAAGGAAAAGAAGAGAATGCTTGTTACGACAATGTTTTATTCTCTGACAATGAATTTTGAGTTGTTTTTTGTTTTGTTTTTTCTTTTTTCAGTGTACCAAAATATGGGACCGAAGAATAATACCTGATAAAGATTTACATGTGTATATTTCAAAAAAAAAAAAAAAAAAACAAAAACGGATGCTGATCTTACAAACCCTATCGTTTGAGTACTCATTGGAATAGTATCGACGAGATAATCGATTTATCGCTATTGTCAATAAAATTGATAGACCAAATAACTCATTCTTTAAAACAGAAGTGAATGCTGTCCTCTTACCTTTACGACAAACGCTTTTATTTATTTTGCGACATAATCGTCGAACATCCAGAGTATGGAAAATGTGGCTTCGAAGTTCAGGTCGCAAATCTATTATCGTTGAGGCGCAAGCAAGATGTCGTAATTTCAGCATTATTCAAACTTTTGTTACGAGGTTTTGCTCATGCTCCGACGTAGCGTTATTGATCACGAATTTTGCACCTGACGTCAGCTCTGATATTTCAAAAAAGAATTGCGTTATTGGAGGTCATTGTCTTAAGCCAGTGATATATCAAATAAAATGAGTATCCACACTAAACGATTTTATCTAAAAAGTATTCTATGAACTATTTATGTTTTAAGAAGTAAATGACCAGTCGAAGCTGTCAGCCTAATTAACAGTAGACCAATGAAATCATTTATTTTAATTGAAAATGACTTTGAACTCCGATATTTGCCATTCATGCAAAACGTTTTCTTAGTTTGGCTCTTTAAACACCGTAACTACAGGTTATTCAGGTGGTAGTTACGGCGTTTGAGTCACCAACCAACCATTGCAATTTTTTATGGCATACCACTGGCCATAAAATTGGCAAATGACGTCGTTTAAAATCGAAGTGGAACTTCCTCTAAGTGTCTGTGGGCGGGGCCAGCGATTGGTCAATTGACCACACACTCCGGTGTTTCTTGTATGACTTATTACGAAATTAATGAGTCAATTCTGAGAGAACAGCTGGTAGTTGAATCTGAATTGTAAAAAACTTATTATTAAACAAAAAATCAGTTCTCAGATGTTTAAAGAAATAATGCTAGGGTTATTAATCTTTTAAGATATATATTCGTATTATACACCAATTATTTATTTGTACCATATCGCAACAAATTACACGCAATGAGTGTCGGCCATGATTTTAAGCATGCAAGTTAAACAAGCACAATATGTCGGGAATTGATTCATGTATTGATAAAGCACGTCCACTTGTAGAAATTTTTGATAAGCGCCGAACACTTGTTACCGATATATTAGGTGTTTTATTATTGGATAATTCTTTGACATGCACTTCAAGGAAGGCTACACCAAATAATTAAAGTAAATGTACCATCAAAGCATTTCTTTCTAGAACTAAAACTAAACAATTTTAATTACAAACCTAAACTTGGTATATCAAATTTTGCATTATCAATTTATATCTATACTATTTTCACTTAAATAAGTTGGAAATTTGAAATCAGGAAAACAAAAGTTTTTGTCTGAAGTCTAATGAAAGCACTTTTAACTTATGAAATGATTGATATTTGATTGAAATAGAGAAATAACTAAAACCAAAATAATGAAAAAAGTGCAAATACTCTTGATATTTTCAAGTCTGTCTGGAAAAGTCATTGACCATTTACTGCAAACTCTTATAAACTGACGACTGGCATACTGTCACTAAACAATTTGTTACTCATAGAGGAAATAGATTAGTTGTCTTGAAGACTTATAATTTACCAATTGAAAATATATATACAAATAGTATCCCCCCCCTAAAAAAAAAACCTTTCGTGTTACTTTAAATATATTCATACATTTTGTCCGAATAAAATTGGCGAAGACTCATACCGGTAAAACAACATACTAAACAACTTGAATCGTGGTCCTTTTAAGTTGTATATGCTACAAATAAAACTGATGAAAGACGTTACCCCTACTACTTATTTCATTTAAAAGTAAACATACATTAACTAACACACACACGTATTGGAAACGCACAGGGCAGATATTTGTTAACTAAGTGCCTCGGTTTAGGTAATTTAAATTCAGAAACAAAATGCAAAAATAGATCGACCTCGATCGGGAATTACACCAGGGACCTTTCATATACCAGGCAGGTATGCTAACAATTACACCATCATGTTTTTCGACAAGAAACCTAATATTGCAAATAGCTTCTGCTAGCACTTGCTCAGCTACCGTTCTCTTTTTTGTATCTCGAGAGTCACAGCGCTTAGCACACAAGCCCTTGCATCAAGACATCAGCACGAAAAGGCATTTGTGCACTAAGTACATCATTCAAACACATAAAAAGAAAGCATAAGTATAGATCAATGCAAGTTGAGGTTTGTGGAAAGAAGAAAATAATTAAATGGACAACGAAAGAGTATGTTTAGACCTATACAGCGGTATTGGTATTCCACTGTGAAAATCATAGCGAGGACAGTTAAAAAAAACTTCAAAACTATAGTAATCCAATTTAGTAATGTCATATAAATGAAACAAGATAACCAGGTGATCTAAACTCTGGCCGAGTCTCTTTCTTACATGTAAATAAAGTATATCTAACCAAAGTAAGATATCCATCGGCCTCATTGTTTGTCGAAAAAAAAATTTAAGAAATTTCTTATTCCCCGTACAATATTGTAACGAGCCGGTCCCTCGAGAGTTAGTTTTTATTTTTACTAGCTCCATGTTTCATTGTAAATTGATTCGCATCAGTCCATTATCAATTGTCATCGCCCCGTAGCATGACATGTTCGTTGCACACAGACGTCCGTATGTCTGTAGCACTCTATAGTATGTATTTAAGCTAGAAACATATTACCTTCCTATATAAGCTGTCACTCATAGACATTACCATGATTGTTTGTGCCAGCATTTCATGAAGGGAGCATCCTGATGACATATTTCTATAAGCCCCTGCAGGCCTCCATTCGAAATTGCCTTTTGTAGGAACTTACTTTTAGTTGCTTATTAGATTCAATCTTAAAGCTTTTTAAAATTGAATTTACCGATTTCTAAAACTATCTTTAATCAATGCTTTATTTTAGCATTTTAAATAGAAATCTTTGCATTTCATTTTGTAGCACTATTTTGGGGGTGTTCGTTGATTTGAATAAGATTTAGATAAACTCTGGATTATTTTCTTTTGAATTGCGCTTTAGCTGAACTTTACTGAGATTACCGCCATTGGAGTTTAGATGTTTAACGAATCAAGGTTAATCGGTTTCTAGTAACTTGACAAAATGTATCTTCCAAACAAAGGTTTGGTGAATTAACTCATATCTTAATCTTATCTTAAGTTATCAGGATCGAATTTGATTTTTTGCTATTTATTCTCATTGCCACAAGACGGTTAATTGATTAAATGCTTTTTCTTTTTTATGTCAGTATAGTCTTGACCATTTTTATCTTGAATCGGTCAGTTTTGAGTACAATATTTTAGTTAATCAATTTTTGTGGAGTCTTGTCCCCTTTTCCTCATTGTCATACCAATGGCTTCGTTGCCTGGCAAATCCGAACTACTGCTCTGAATCGAATATACCAAGTAAACCATCAACAAGTTGAGCCAGCCTCAATTAGATGCACACTGACGCTTATTAAAACCGTGGAAGATATCACATGAAAAATTAGGAAACATCTAGATCTTAATCCATTGTCTCACTGTCACGCTTTTACTCATATCAAGACAAAAGCTTATGAAGCATTGTGGACAATGAAGAAATTACTTGTCACAAACAATTTCTTCATTATCAATAATGTTTTCTACCCCAAAAGACAAAGGTATTTAGACTTCGACTTCATAGATATTATCGTCTACAACTTATTTGAATTTAAACCGGTCAAATTTGTGTTGTGCTGGAATGGGTTAATGTTTGTCACCAGAAGATTCTGATAAACCCACTTCCACATAACCCCGCTTTTTTACTCCTTTCAAAATAAAGGCTTCAGAAGATATTTTGGCAGATAGAAAAATTGATTGATACAAGCATTCTTTATCATACATTATGCTTTCTACCCGAAAAGACAGGAACTGATAGAATTATCGTCTGCAAACTCTTTGGGTTAGACCGGTCTAGAAATTTGAAGTCTGGTAATAGATAAATTGATTGCATTCTTCGTTTGTGTATATGTAAGTAAGATTGGAATGAGGGACACTGGAATGAGATCAAATTGATATTATTTCAACGACTTAAGATAATATTTCAACAACGTTTGTAGAGTGTCCCCCGATGATGTCAGATGCTAAAGATACGAACTCTTTACCCTTTTCAAGTTATGACCCAAAAAAGTTAATCACACTTTGTATGAATCCACTTCGCGGAAAATAATCTTAAAAAAATATCCCTCCTTACGTAAAGGGCGTAGAACCTTAATTTTGTATGAAGCATCAGTTTATTGACCTCTTTTAGAAATGCTAAAATTACTCTCGGCTCGGGGTTGGAGCTTATAAAGAAATAAAGAAGGATTTTTAAACGACATCTCCTCCCTAACCACAGAGCCAATTTAACCAAGATTGGCAGATATGTTTCTTAGAAGGCCTCCTTTGAAATTACTACAATAATTGAAATCCAATGAAAACTGTATATTGACCTCTTACAAAATGTCTAAAATCATTACCCAGGGTCCACAGGGAAAAAGCTCCTGGCTGATGGGGTCTTTGTAGAAATAAAGAACGCAACTCCCCCAAAAATACGTGGCAAATTTCAACCAAATTTGACAGGAATAAACATTAGGTTACCCCTTATAAAATTGCTCAAGGTTTTGAAATCTGTTGAAAGGATTGATTGCCATAGCAATGTAAGTTAGTTTTAGTTAAATTTTCAAATGTATTCTCCAAACCAATAAGTATAGAGCTTTGAGGATACGGCCGAACGCCAGGGCCACTGGCCCTCTTGTTTCACTCTTTCTGAAATTTCGGAATCTGGTAGGACCCTGGAGGGTTTTTATACACGTTTAGTAGATGTTTTCTTCGTTTGGACGCTAGGAAATTATTTTTGAAATATCTGGACATTGTGATGCGTCACGACGAAAGTTTTTATCAAAGATTTTTCTTCATTGTTTTTATTTGTTTCCGGAACGGGTCTAGGAGACGAACGGGTATAATTCATAGCCATTGCAGATGACCCAGCGAAATAAATCAGAATGCAGGAAATTAATTCCTATACTCTACCTATGACGCTGGTTTTTAAATTTCTTAAATACATTACCAGACTTCAAAATTCTAGACTGGTCCAAATTCGAAGATGCTGCAGACAATTTCAGTTGATGATTTTTTTTTTTAATCTTTTTTTATTATTATTTTTACCTTTGGTGTAGAAAACATTATGGATATGAAGAAATTGCTTGTCAAAAAGCGTTACTGTATCGAATTGGTTTAAAACCTTTAGAATTTATTTGACAACCCTCACTTATAGTATATTTGTATTTGATAAATGAATGCCTTTTCTCACGCTATATTTTACTTAAACTTAAGCATGAGATTTTTTCAGTATATCTTTATAATATATGACCAATGAGTGCAATATCTCAGGTATATTCTTGGTGTAGTACGGCTCTTTAGGTGTTGTGAAAAATGATTATATCAAATGAAATGTCCTTCTTATAACGTGTGCTTATGGTGGATTTTAACCCATACCTACACAAAACCGCGTTTTGACACCCCAAGAAAATAGCTTTTGAAAACATTGTGAACATTGAAGAAATTGCTTGTTACAAGCAATTTCTTCAGTGTCCACAATGTTTCTATCCTAAAAGTACAGCGTTTGTTTTATGATATTCCTGTTATTAAAATTCATTTTTTCTTTATTCTATAAAATAATATCTTATTCAATAGTGTATAATGTAACCTGTATTCATAAAAGAATATAAAACGAATGTCCGTGCCTGTATAAAGGGCAAAAAATCTTCTAAAATTCCACCTACTTGAAATTAGTGTCTGCAATTTCTTTCAGTTTCAAACAATCTTAAATTCCCGTGTGCGGTAATGGATTAAACGATACGAAACGATGATAAGATAAAAAAATATCTGTATTATTTCGGTATATATTTGTAATCATTTATAAACGATTTGTCATTGTAAAGTATTTATCAATGGAAACACACGTTTCTATCTCGTAATTCTTGATATTGCAGAATTTCTCATTGTACACAGCCCCATACATCTGCCAAGAATTCCATGTTCGGTGTCAGCTTTTTGATGAATGTGTGGTTTTGTACTGCATTGTCTTAAAGAAGCTCTATTTAATGGAAAGACGTTTTGTTTGAGCTGAGTACCTTTCTACAAAGATAAATTAGTGAAGGAATGTATGTTATATCATTACATTCATCAATGCAAAAATCGGAATGTAAAAATCCAAATATATCATGATTATGTAACTGTATTTTATTCTATATTAGAGATGATTATATTACCATCAAACAAATACATTCGTACACCATAAGAAATATCATGTTATAGATGTGATACAAAGCCTTGTATTGGATTCGAGCTACATAGGAAAATTTGGATATTTCCCGAGACCGAAAGTTGAAAGAAATGTCAGATGTTCCTACACGGCGAGATTTAATACAAGTTTTTGTATGACTATTGCATCGTAGTGTTTCATTCATTATCCATCAAAGAATGTTGACTACAAACGATATATATTAAAAAAAACTCACGAAACTTGTTATAATCCTAATAACGTTATTCTCTACGTGACGTCATTTTACCGGAAAAATTACGTCATTTAACCATATCGGTATAACTGATACGAATTTTGTTTCTTTCATTAAACGAATCACTAGCCATGTCCACATGAAGTTCCATTTCGATATTAAAAGGTATTGCTTTGAAAAATGCATGGTCAGTCACACGTAACAAAACATAAAGGAATAAAAACAAGATTAGAAAATTAAAATGAAAAAATAAAATAGGATGGCTGGTTGGATTTTTCCATTTTTTCCTTTTCAGACTTGATTAATATAGACTTTTGTGAAACCCCAACGACAGATTCTATATAATTGGCCGTGAGATACCGAATTTATCAAACGAGTCTTCTACAAACAGATAGAATTGAGGAGGAGTTTGATCAATCAGATATGTCATAAAATCGAATTTGATATTGGTTTTATACTTTGACATAAGTGTTTTTTGTAAAATGATTATACTCTTGAAATTTATCGGTTGAAAATATTCTGTGAATCTCATTACGCCTTTTGTAAATTGACGCCAGAATATTCATTATGACGTCATTTTCATAGTAAAAGGGTATTACCATAGGTGTCAGTTCATTTGCATAATTAAGTTACTAGTGTAATATGCCAAGTGTTAATTTTAATCCCGTGCCGCAAGTCAAATCGTTCGTGAGCGGACAAAATATCGTAACTACAGCATACATTAAGTTGTAGTTACAATACTTAATAGTAAGTAATTAGAAGAAGTAATTATCCCCATATATTGCACCAAGGGTATCGATTCGTAAAGAGGACAAAGTATTTTAACTCATAATTTATCGAAATCAGAAAATCGTAAATAAACAACGTTCCTTCTCTGGATTTTTCAAAAGTTTCCAAAAGTTGAAGAAATTATCTGATGGTGGGTTTTTCATCTTACATCCATTTATCATTGCAGAAAATGTTATCAAAGAGAACACGATTGTATATACGGTATAATCGTTTATATGGCATAAACCGGCTTGTAGCCACGAATTCTCAATTAGCTGTCATTTAAGATGGATGTCCTCTGGGAGAAGCTTCTTTCTGTGTATTTTTACAAGGATTACATTGCTTGTCACAAGCAATTTCTTCTTTTCTACAATGTTTTCTCAAATGCAAAATCACAGGGACGTAAAAACCAGGGATTCAATAGGAAAGGGTAAAAAATACCAATTATCACCTATGGTGATTAAATAAAGGAAAGAAATGTCATTTTCTTTGCCTCTACTGTAAAAGTAATACAACTGCAGTATTTTTTTTTTTTCATTTACTTGCTATCTTTGTAATATATTTATATGTGACGATGTACTTTGTACACGTTTAACAATAAAATTTTCTGTCTGTCTGTCTGTCTTGCCGAGATTTACGATTCTATCGATCACTATTAGTATCAAATCCAAAACCACACAAACCCACTTTTTACGCCCCCACCCCCTCAACAAAGAAAATGACGATATTGATCATTACAAGCAATGTTTATCCCCAAAATATTTTTATTATTTGAGAAGCTAAAACGGGTCGTTTACAACTTCTTTGAATTTCGACGAGTCCAGAATGTTATTGTCTAGTAATGGGTTAATCTATTTAATACCGGTTAATGATTCAGACTTGTCTCCGTACCACACATTTCCCCCATAATTATGTCGTCGGTGCGCCAGCACAATGTCATAACTACAGCTTTATTTCAGTTGTAAATTCGACATTTCGCTCGCGCATCGACGATATGAAGCTATGCATAGAGGTCTCATAAAAGGATTGACGGATTCTTTATTCTTCATCTGACAGACAAAATTGGACCTAAAACGTCGGTCTTCGAAACATCATTTTGAAGAGAGCTCGGTCTATTGTCAAGAGCCAAACGTCAGAACTTTGTAACAAGATCTCATGAATGTCTAGTTGTATAGCGTCGTTATCTGGGGACATCTGTATTATCCTGTCATGAATTATAACGGTTTTTGGGTCAACATTACAGCAATTTAAGTCTCTTGGTAACCTTAAAAAGTCGGTAAAGTAGGCCTGTACATAAGGCAGGTGGAGCTTTCACACTGACTAATTTTATTTGGATGTCCTGAAGTGGCTCATGTAGCCAGGTGAGACTCTATTACAGGTGGCCGATAGACCTGGTTTGTAGGTGTCCTTTGTTTGTTAAGAAGTGTTTGGGAAGTGTCGAGATCAAACTTCTTGTATTCTATGACGTAAGCAAACATTACATAGTTATCAGTATAAAAAAGAACATAGTCTGCTGGTAATTTCCTTTTTAATTCGGTTTTAATTGGAATTTCGCCTTGAGCTTTCATATTGATGGTACTGTTCACATGGTAAGACAATCTTCGTTTGTCCTACTTTTTGGGAAGCAAGATGTTTCATTCTGTTTGCATGGTGTAACCTCGCAGTAACGAATTAGGGGCAACAATAAAATAATGTATCTTGATCAGATCGTCGCCACTATCTAGTGTATAATTATGTGCTGTTTTGAAAATTCATGGCTTGTAATATTATAATCATAACAAAAAGGAAAATGCTTCGTATGCGACCTTTAGGCGACCTTAACTAGAGCTTGAATAGGCTTGACTAAAGACGGTTTAGCCTCAAAACGAACAAAACTGCTTCACATAAATGTCAGCAAATGTTTCAGTTCAAACTTCACTGTCGGTCTAAATGAATAATTTGATTGGTCGATTGATTCTTTGATTGACAGTAGGGATTCGTGAATTCTTCACCTTTTTCCCGATTTTTTCTAAATTTAAGACTGGTCCAAATTGAAAGAGGTTGCAGAGGACAATGAAAACCGGATGGAATTTGAAAAGAAACAAACCTTCAGGGTAGAAAATATTATGGGAATGGAAGAAATTGCTTGTCACAAGCAATTTCTTCTTTTTTTCACAATGTTTTCTCAAGTATAAAATCACATTGACGTAAAATCTCGGGTTTGTCCAAGAAAGGGTTAATATTACAGGACTTTTCACTGCACCAACCTCATACATCTGTCAAGAATTCACAATTCTTGATCAGTGTCACTTGTAATGGATGCCATATATTGGTGATACATTGTCTGATGGACAAGATAATGTGCAAACCCGTTCCCACACAACACAATTTTAGACTGGTCCAAATTGAAAAGAAATTGAAGACGACATTACATTAACCCATTGCCCAATAGAGTAAAAAACATTGTGGGAAATGCAGAACGTTTTTGTTACAAACATGTTTTTCTTTTCCAACAAAGTTTTCCATGGTTGTAATTCTTCGGGGCGTCAGAAACCGTTAACGTATGGTAATGGGTTAAGCATTTTTTTTCCGATGTGATAATCTCAAAGGGGTGATAAACAGCAGACAAGTTTTCGTCATGAGTGCAATTTAAACACGAAATCAAAACTCGATTATCCTATTTTATGAATCGTTACGATTTGCAATTTCTGAATTTTTTAAAAGTGTTGATACCCATCTACTGTGAAAAAAAAAAAATCTTCTTCACTTTTCTAAGTATATAGGCACGACTATCTACCTATTACCAGACGGTAAAAATTTTAGACTTGTCCAAATTAAAAGGAGATGCAGACAGAAATTTAAGGATTATGAAATTTTAGATTTCTTTCAACTTTCGTGATTGAAAACATTGTGGAAAATGAAGAAATTGCTTGTTACAAGCATTTTTTTCATTTCACACGTTTACCCTGTTGTTTTTCTTGTGGGGCTTCGAAAAGAGTCATTGTGTGGGAATTAAAAGCAATTTGTTCTAAAAAAGAAAAAAATATACAGTGAATATATAACACAAAGACATGTCTGAAAGAAGCCGTAAAACATAGAGAAATAATGACTTCTGTGACCCTGGGTTCAGACAAGAAATATTACAATTTTATCACTCATTCCGATGCCCATCCGTTTTATTTGACCATCGTCCGGTTTAGTATATTAGACTACAGATTATGTCTGCTGTTCATGGAATCTTGCAAGACGAATTATACTATAATCTTCTATCAAAGTTTACCAATTCCTACACAATCCCTCCTTTTTACGACCCTAAAGAAAACGAGTTTGAAAACATTTTGGGCGATGAAGAAATTGCTGGTGACATATGTCCATAATGTTTTCTATCATAAAACCCAATTAGTTTCAGATTTCACCAACTTGACATTGTCGTCTGCAGCATCTTTCAATTTGAACTAGTCTAAAATTTTATCGTGTGGTAGTGGGTTAAACCTTTATTTTTTCTCGTTTCTCTCTTTTTTTTTTAACCCTTTCCTGTTTTAATTTTTTTAGACCTGTCCCAAATTCAAAGGTTTTGCAGAAGAAAATTTATAGTGGATTTAATTTTAAATATAACCATTCAGGAGGGTAGAAAATATTGTGGAAAAAGAAGAAATTGCTTGTCAAAAGCAATTTCTTCTTTTCCCACAATGTTTTCTCAAGTATACAATCATGTACCTGACCATATACTTCGTAAACTGACGTTATTTGATATCTCGGTTGAACTACTAAGTCAGAGGTCAGGGGGTGGTATCAGCGATCCTTCAATTGACCAATCGCTGGCCCCGCCCACTGACTCCCTAACCTCCGCCCATTAACTCCATAAGGAAGTTCCGCTTCGATTTTTAATGGCGTTATTTTGCATAATTTATGGCCAGTAGCATGTAACACAAAAGTAAAATGGTTGATTTATGCCCTAAACGTCGTAGCTACAGCTAATTCAAGCTGTAGTTACGACGTTTAATTCGCCAAACCAACAGTAAAAGTAAACAAAATGGCGGCTCATGTCGGAGTTGATAAACTCAGGTCCGGGCTGAATAATTCATTTGATTGGTCGGTTGATTTCTTGATTGACGACCGCGATTGGTCATTTACCATCTAAAGGAGTATCCAACCAATGGGTGCATAATCGTAAATCTTAGTGGAAAGAGCAGCTGGTTGATCGGAAAGGATGCAGTAATAGTACTGGTGTAAGAAATACAAGGAATCAATGATAAGATATGATCGATTAAATACTGTTTAAAGTGGCGTTAAATCCAATTCATACAAACATTTAACCATCTAAAGGACAATTTTCGAAATCTTGACATCATCTATCGAGAACATAATTTATTAAGACACGGCACCATATAGATACCGCCCAAAACAGTACGGGGGTCATTGCTGATCAGGGTCTCTACCTGGCGCACACACGCTATGGTTGTAAATTCCAAGCCAAGGCTCAGATTTGTAATTTACATGCATAATAGATAGAGTTTAACCAATTCTAAGGCTCTGTAAACATAAACACAAACAATAACCTAAAGAGAAAAACTATTTTGCAATGCAGGCGATATTCGGCAATTAATCTAATATCAATTTGTCTTTTAAGAAAATTTTTCAAAGTATCAAAGAGGGCACAATTGTATAGCCTATTCACTTATATGGAATAATCGTTTATATCGCATAAATCGGCTTGAAGCCACGAATTCCCAATTAGCTGTCACTTTAGATGGATGTATTCCGAGAAAATCTTCTTTCTGTGCATTTTGACAAGGATTATACTCATCTTATGCTTTCTTTAAAGATCGTCAAGCGATCGAGTATAGACGAAATTCATAAAGGATGATTACATTTATTATCATTATTTATAGACGATATTCATTCCAGAATTATTTCAGAATATAAATTTCACGTAGTCGTTGCACGAGCATAATGTCGTAACTACAGCTTGAATAAAGCTGTAGTTACGACATTTTGCACGCCAAACGACGACATGTTTCCTGTAAATGTTTATTTTCTACATTAACTTCTAATCTTGGTATTGTTTAAGGTAGAGAAAGCGAAATACTCACCCCCGACATCAGGACTCATCGCGTGACGTCAGTACGCAATAACTTTTTAAATTGTTAGCGGAAGCTAATGACGTAATAAAATAGCCAAATAAAGCGATAAGAAGATGAAGAAGAAGGAGAAGAAAGAGGCAATGTTCGGCAAAATCGAGGAGTAACGACGTCACACGAGGAAACCCGACGTCTGGCCGATTTAACCCATTTTCACACAGTGGAATTTTAGACCGGACCAAATTGAAAGAAGTTGCAGATGATAATTTCAAATTGTTGAAATCTTTAAAATCCTTGTCTCTCGGGGTAGAAAACAATGTGGAAAATGCAGAAATTACTTGTAACAAGCAATTTCTGCATTTTACACATTGTTTTCCAGAACTATTTTTTGAAAGGTGTAAAAAGGAGGGATTAGTTGGGAATGGATTAAAAATAGTACTCGGCGCTTCCTGTAGAAAACAATCCGTTTCAGAACTTCATGTAAGATGTTTGACTGAAGGGATGTAAATTAATGAAATGGATATTTTAGAATGACCAAATCACCTTATTATATGTTTATTTTCAAATTTACGCATCTAGTATCTAAATGACCTCTGGTAGATCCGACCTTTTATTCAGTTATTGTGTCACGGAGTTTCGAACAATCCATTTTCGCATAAAGTGTCGAATGTAACTAACGTGATGCAACATATTAACACATAATCCCGCAATTTCAAGCGCCGAGGCATCAAAGCAACGAAAAACCATGAGATAAAAGGAACAAATGGTGGTAATAAGCACTTTTCCTTTTCCTATAATATTTTCTAAAATAAATAACATTTGTTCTCCAATTCGAAGACAGTCTCAAGTGTCGTTTTCAACTTCATTCGACAAGTCTAAAAATGTTATTGCCTAGTAATGGGCTGATAATAATATAGTGGAGAATATCTCTCTTTGAAAGAACAGGCCTGCAGACTAATAGATTTCATAGAATAAAAATCGAGAAATCATGGTATGGTACTGTATGCTCCACAATGTACAAATGGTGGCCGTTATTAAAAAACTGATAAGCAAATCAAACCCTACATTTGTAGCTGAAATGAAAATGAAATATCTGAGTTAAGCATTTGTTAGTCAGGCGACTTAAACGTCGTAACTACAGCTTTTTCGAGCTGTAGTTACGACATTTAGGTCGCCAACTAACCATTTATCTTATAGTTACATGCGCCTGGCATTTAATTTAAATTTAACATCGTTTAATATAGCAGAGGAACTTCCTGTCGTAGTCAGTGGGCGTGACCAGCGATTAGTTAATTCTTTAGCTGAGTTTTACAAATCTATCGGTCATCTTAGTCAATCCCTTTAGAGAAGGACACGTCTTCGTAATATCTCAACTAATATCTATGTGGAAACGAACACCTCATCACTGGATTGATGGATTCTTTGTCCATCAAACTGACAGGTCAAATTGGACTCAATACGCCCGTCGACGAAACATCTTTTTAAACAGAGCCTGGTCTATTGTCAAGAACGAGATGTCAGATTTCGGTAACAAGATCTCATGACTGAATGGTTATAAAGACTTCTGAGACGAAAAAAAGTTATTGTTATGCTGTCATGTGGTCTTGGCGTATTGGGGTAGAGCTTCAAGGTTGTGTCTTCTATTGGCGACGTAGTTTCGTGCGAAATGTTTTTGTGCTAGATATTTCAATTATAAAACTTTCCAACACAGTTGCAGACGACAGTTTCAAGTTGACGTAATTTTAAACTTTCTCGTCTTCTTGAATAAAAAACATTGTGGATAATGAAAAATTGCTTGATATGAGCAATTGCTTCATTTTCCTCAATGTTTTTCAAAGTGTTTTTCTTGAGGGGCGTAAAAAGGGGGACTTGTGTAGGAATGGGTTAATTGGACGAGATTTATGAAATTAGTCGTAAAAAGTGTAACTGTATATGACTACAACTTCCTGCAACTGAACAAACAATTTTAGTTTCATATGTTAGAGATTCTTTAAATAAGAAAAACAGACCCCCCCCCCCCCAAAAAAAAGAGGCCCTAAATCGCTTATTTCATAATGTATCCAAGACTCATTAGCACATCACTACCAGACCATCATATTTGCACAAATAAAGATTTCTGAATATGTTCTGAAGAGGGCCACCCAAAGATAGTTCCAGCCAAGTTTGCTTACAGATTGACTTGGTGGTTTAGGAGAAAAACTGTCTGATAAGACAGTCCTCCAACACCCTCAGTTCAAAATTTCAATTACAGTTTTCGTAAAGGGTCACCCATGGAACATTGCGCCTAAGTTTGGGCCAAACTGGCCAAGTGGTTTAGGAGAAAATTTTCATTTCATGATTTGGTTAAGTCTAATAAGCCCCATATTTGCACATCCCAATCTTTTGGCAAGAAATCTATCACAAACAAATTTTCAAAAGGGTCATCGAAGGAAGTTTGTTTAGGAGAAGAAGATTTTAAAAACAGTTATTTCATGATTTCCCTAAACGAAAAGGATCAACCAAGGAAGTTTGGCCCTAGTTGGTCCAGTGATTTAGGAGATTTTTTTAAGAATGATATCTTGATTTCTCTAAGCCACATAAGCCCCATCCTGCCACATCCCCATTTTTCGTGAATCAAACTTTTACAGACAAATATTGGAAATGATCACCAAAGGAACATTCCTAAAAAAACTTATTCGAAATTGGCCAGATGGTTACAGAGGAGAAGTGTTTTAAAGAATTGTTGACGATCACTGACTCACGACGCTCTGCGGGCGATGCACGACAGACGCAGGTTGATCACAAAAGGCTCAAATTAATCACTCTGTACTGAGGTGAGCTTAAAAAACAGGAAAAACGACGATATTCCGATTCGATTGAAAATAAGAAGCGATTCGTGTTTGTATTAGGACTCGATCTTCATCCGCCGATTTTAGATCGGCCCTCCAGTTTAAGAGAGCATATTTCATTCAATTAACCGTTATATGTAATTCATGGTAATGTATTATAGTAATGGAATGCAATATGATACATTCAAGAGTATCTCTGTTTTAGCTTTTGTCATAGACCGATGTCCGTTATCAGTCCTTGGGTTCGTCTATCCGTTAAATCTTATGAACCCGACATGAAAAAGCGGAATGGCTTACCTATTTACTTTTGTCCTTTTGTAAGTGTTTGCGTGAGCCTTCAACTCTACACTTCTGGGTGGATTTTTTAAAGATAGCATTACAAATTTGTTCTGCATGACTAGTACAAGTACCGTGCGATAGATTATTTTGATGTCCTATAGCACAGGGGTGCAAATGAAGGTCAAATACAGAAATGGACCTTGTCTAGAGTATACTAATATACCAAATGACAAGGACACAGATGTATGTCAAACGAAAAACTGACATTGTTCTTTTCGTTGATTAATAACTAGTCTTTTTAAATGTATGTTGTTTGCGTTTAAAACTCTGCCTCGATTAAAAGTAATAAAAGAATGTTCAATCAAAGCGCTGTAAGCACTGTAATTGGTCGTCACTGAAACTTTGGACAGACAGTTGTATTTAGGTTGAACAATGAACAATTGATTATTATCTATAAAAAATGAATCGGTATAAAAAAACAACTACTGATTACAATATTAGCCCGGAAAATAAAAGAATGGTAGGGGAAAAAAATAAGAATTATAAAGAAAGACAGACATTTTCGAACCAAGTCCTCTCGCATTACAGGTTATTAAATGTTTTGTCACTTTACGCCACATACTTTTGATCTAAGGCATTAATTCTAGGGACGTTCATGTTTGTAAATTATAGTTCTTTAAATATTTTCTCCTCGAAAACTTACATAAGAAGGCATAGGAATGATCTAGGGATATCCTTTCTCAGCTTTCTTCCATGGGCTTGTCAGAGTAAAATCTCATGACAACATCTCCTCCAAAACCATGTAATGGATTTGTATGGTTTTATGGATACATATCGATATATAAAGTAGTAGCTTATAAGCATTAAATAGAAAATATAGGAAAATCTTGAAAACTTATTCTCTGGGACTATATATCCAATTTTAAACAATATTGCATCGGGAAAGTTTTTTCGATTGACATCACTTAGATTCCTTAAAATGCTTTCTGATTGGATAGTTTTATGGCTGGAACTTGTCAGCACTACATGAAAGTTGCGGATGTCCTAGCTATTCTTCTTCTCTAATAGTACTCATTGGATTGGTATATTCATTATTGTGTCCTCCGAAAGATCGACTAAAAAAAAATTGACCAGATGACAGACCTAACATTTATGAACAGTGATGTTCAGCACTATTTATGAAAAATACAGAAAAGTCTCTAAAACGACTCATATAATTTGTATGGTTGATTATAAAAGCTCACCTTTTACTTCGTGCTCGAGTGATACAAAAACATTTTTTCTCAATGGATTTAAATTCAGTAATGAACTAACAGTGGCAATTTGCCTAGTAGGTTCCATGGTTAGGCTAAAAAACAAAAGAAACACCACCACATTTTCGATGAGATAAAACTAATAAATAAGAACAGCAAATAATTTGATATATTCTGATCTATCCTCTAAGAAATTATTACAAGATGGGCGTAAGCAGATATTGTTAATGTTGTTATTTAAACTAATTGATTTATTATCTTTCATACAACTTAGATGGGTGCCAATGACTTCTGCTATCCGGAGAATACACCAGCACCCGAGTTTGTTGGCCAATGAAGACACAAGATCCATTGTCGTTTTGGGCCAATGAAAACGCTGATAGAGTCAGACGCTTTACCCCACAATCACGGACACGTAGAGTTTTGCTGTATTGAAAAGTTTAAATTACTTTAATGATGTTATCTTATTATCTAGTAGAACTCTTTAATTGTTGGAGTGGCTGTTATTGTACCGTCAGATGACACTGAGAGAAAGTAAGTAATTATGGTCCACGTTGTCTATGAACAGTAAATGAGGACAGCGCTCGGAGGTCAGACGCGGGACATTTTGCGTCTTCGTGTTAACAAACCGTAATATCCTGTCTGCAGATCATTTAAGAAATTAGGAGAACAATTTTGGAAATGAATAGATCAAAACGCCTGAATTGATAGTTGATAGACGAAACAAAAATCAGATTATTTTGTTGAAGACAATGTCACTTTAAACTGCCAGGTGTTTTCTGCTAGACTTTTTGATAAAAGTACAGAGGGTTTTACGAAAGAGAGAGAAGGTTTTGGTAATTAACCCATTCCCACACAGTAACGCATTTTGACGCCCCACAAGAAAAAAGCTTTGGAAAACACTGTGGAAAATGAAAAAAATGCTTGTAACAAGCAATTTCTTCATTATCCACTATGTTTTATACCCCCGAAAATATGGACTCTTTTAATTCCATTAACCAAAAATTGACGTCTGCAAATTCTTTCAATTTGGACCAGTCTACAATTTTGTTGACTGGTATAGGTTTATGATGTTAATGATGTTTTGGACAAGCCTAAAGCACATTTTTATATTTCCCCTAACTCTTAGATGTATTTGTATATAATGACAGGCCAAACAAGTATTTTCAGCACGGTATATTTCAATGCTCTTCTTTATTATTCGAGTTTTTATCACAAAAACTATTGTTTTCTTTCACCGTGTTTTACTTTACGCTAGCCTACTATCAACCGCATTGTGTAACAATCTTCATTGCTATTTTCAATGAAAACGTTCCACACGTAGGATATGCAAAAAGCGGCTTTGAAATGAATAGACAGAGGAAATCTGCAGTGATTGAATAGCTAGAATCATTTATAAAAGATTAATCACTGTGAAACAACACACGTTCTTATCTCGTTACTCTTGACATTGCAGAATTTCCCATTATTTACCATTATATACAACCTCATAAATCTTAAAAAAAAAAAAAAAAAAAAAAAAATTCAGGACCACTTTTAACAATGATGGCATATTGGTCAAACATTGTCTTAGAAAAGCCGAAGAAAAAGTCGAAGTACTGAAAGTACCGTAAGCTAGCAAAGCATGGCTTTGTCTGTAATCTTCTTTGTCAAACGTTATCATGATAAATAAAGGAGGTTAAAGTAATTCATGAGTTAACAACATGACACAATCTTAGACTGGTTCTTATTGAAAGAAGTTGCAAACGATATTTTCAAGTTAACGGTATACAGAAAATCTTCCCCTTGCAGGGTAGAAAACATTGTGGACATTAAAGAAATTGCTTGTAATAAGTAATTTCTTCATTGTCCACAATGTTTTCAAAAGCTTTTCTCTTGAGATGCTTAAAAGGCGGAATTGAGTGGGAATGGGTTAAATAGCATGCTTTTGAAAGAGTGCTCTACAATTTGAATAGAGTTTGCAATTATGAAATACATGAGAACTACTTTTTATGGCGTAGGCATTCAATGGACTTAGTGGTTAAGCCTACAGCAGCAGTTTGCACTCGTTGAACTTTGAGAAGACCTCAAAACTTTGTCTTTGCTAGCAAAAAAATAAAAATAAAAAAAAAATGTTAAAAAATTAATTTAAGAAAAGAAATAGCCGGACTCTTAATAAAAGTAGCATCTTCAAATAAACACAAGATATAATTCTGGCTTAAGTTTCGTTTCCAGAAAAAAGCAGTTCTCGACTGACCAGCTGCATTGTTAAAATTGGAAATTACATTTCTTAAATTTGGGTATGCAATGACACTTTCTATCGTACATTGAAAATAATCATCATTAGGCAACCAAAACCTCGTAATTACAATTTAAACAAGCTGAAGTACGTAGTTCTGATTTTCCAATGAAGATCTATTTCAATTAAATCTCTAAATAAATGTAGGTCAAACTTTTTCACAATTTAAAATTTGGTGACAGTAATAAGAAAGTGTATTTATAACAAAAAGAAATGTCTTAAAGAAGCAGTAAAAGAAGGAGAAATGATGACTTTTGTGACCCATGGTAAAGACAAGAAATATTACAATTTTAGCTTAAACGTTTCCTGTTCAATCCCTGTTTTCACGTACCTGTAAATTTAAATTTGAGAAAAAAATGTGGAAAAGGAAGAATTTGATTATAACAAGCAATTTATTCTTTGCCCACAATATTTGCTTCCCTACAGAATGGTTACTTTTAAAACTGCACTTGACTTTAACTTTCCTCTGAAACTTCTTAGAAATTGGATGAGACTAAATTTTTGAAAAATAGGAAGAGGCTAAAACGCACAAGCTTTTATATAACGCTTGAACAGAATCTCAAGTAACTGTCCTTTCAACTGTAAAACGGATATTCCAGAGAGGAGTTTGTGGATTTTGACAAGGATTGTTATCGTCAGTTACTTTCTGCATTGACCAAGAGATTTAAAACACAGAATTGTTGTAGTTTTTGAAGTAAATCATATTTGTTTGAAATGAAAGTTGTCTGCATAATAAATTGGTTTTAACTTGAAATAATTTAACACCACGTTTCAAAGTTGTTTATTTTATTTGGATAAGGTATCTTTACCGAGATAATATTTCAATTGTTTTAGCTAGATCACAAGGAAAGTCAGGAAAGTGCTCATTTATGTGAAAAGGTTGAATGAAGCTATTGCCATTTTTCATTTAAATCACAGCAAAGCCAACGGCGATGAAGACAAAAGATCCATAGTCGATCCCGGGAATCTGTATATGGATGTATTTATATAGAATGTGATGCTCTACCTCGCGATCATCGCATATTGATGACGTAGCAAGTGCTACAGATTTTTGCTGCCTTAAAAAAAATATCACGAGGATAAAAGAAAGACTTTGATGATTTAATCTTTTCGTGGCGCAAACTCTCCTCTACTTTTTGTTCTAGCTGTTATTGCACCGTCAAATGACAGAGAGAGAAAGTTAGTCTATGATCAGTTAATGAGGACAGCTATCGGGGGTCAGACTCGGGACATTTTGCATTTATCACCTTGGCGTAGACAAGCTTTAATATCCTGTCTTTAGATTATTTTGTTGCAGACATCGAAGGTACCAGATATTCATCCTGTAAAGCCTATCTGAATAATCAATATTGATACATTGATTGAGTTCTTGATTGTTACCTTCAAATGTCAGGTGCTTTCTGATAGATTTGCCGAATAAAAAGGGAGCGATTTACGAAAACCTTCATCTGGTTAATGAACTATATTTTTGACCGTCTTCAGATATGGTTCAATCATATATTAACAATTTCTTTAGTTTATGTTATGAGATATCTAACAAATAAGGGCAAGTATTTTTAGTATAAGATGTTTCTATACACCTTTTCAACATTATTCGAATATTGACCACCATAGCTTTGATTGTTTTTCTCTAATCGTGTCATACGTTGCACGAGACTAGTGTCAACAAATCGTGTAACATTATCATTTTTTATCTGTACTGAAAAGGTCACCACGAAGAATGTGCAAAAAGCGGTTTTAAAATGAACATAAATAAATAAAAAGGAAATCTGCAGTGACTTCAGAGCTAGTATCATTTATAAAAGATTACTCACTGTAGGATATTTATGATAGATAGAAACAGATGCTGTTATCTCGTAACTCTTGATATTCTAGAATTTCTTATTGCATACGGCCTCATACATCTGTCAAGAATTACAAATTCAGCGCCATTTTTGACGAATGTAATATATTGTTACTACAGTGATTGTCTTACAGAAGCAGACGGAGGAGACTAATATTTTTTTCATTGAGTAATGAACTTTTTCCACACTCATGCGTGTTATAAGGTTTTCAGATTTAACGGATCTACTTCGTGCGCAAGCATACAAAATAGTTGCGTGCTCAAAAATTTGTTCATGAAAGTATGCAAAAAATTATCAGCCAATCAAAACGCTTGAAACATGATTGACAACACTAAAATTAAATATAATGAGATAATTAACTTTCTTTTCAGAATGAAATCACGAGGAGGAATATTAACAGTAAACTTGTTTATGTTTTAGGTCTCGTTCCAAGAAAAAGTTACTACACGATTGTCCCACTGGAGCTTTGAGAATGAGATTTGTATTTCTTAATCCGTTACCGAGCAAAACATATTTAGACTAGTCTAAAATTCAAAGAATGTGCAGAAAACAATTTTAAGTTTGTGAATTTTAAAAAAGTCTTAGTCTTATTGGGAAGAAAACAATGTGAAAAATGAAGAATATGCTTGTAACAAGCAATTTCTTCATTTCCATATTGCTGTCCTGAAATACTTTCTTGAGCAGTTTAAAAAGGCGGGATCGTGTAGGAATGGGTTAAATTTGAGTATGTAATGACATTTTCCATCGAATATTACTGACCAAGCCTCTTAAGTAAAGCCTGAACGAGTTCGCCTAGTGCAGATATATTTCTTTTACTGACCAATCATTATTAGGAGACAGATGCCTTTTAACTATAGCCTGAATCAGCTCGCCTAGCGCAGATATATTTCTTGTTTTGAGTTTCTCACTACATTCAATTCCATTTTGTTAAAAAAATTATGACAATATTATAGAAATACAAAGTGCATTTATAACATAAAGACATTTCTGAAAGAAGCCGTAAAATATAGAGAAATAATGACTTCTGTAACCCTGGGTTCAGACAAGAAATATTACAATTTTATCACTCATTCCGACGGCCATCCGTTTTATTTGACCATCGTCCGGTTTAGTATATTAGACTACAGATTATGTCTGCTATTCCCGGAAGACGAATTTTGCTATCGCGGAACCCTTGATTATTTTGAGCACTGAACATTATCCACTGATTACGCGTCGGAGATTGAGACTCCATAATAAGTCATTGGGCCGGCTCGAAATAGTAAGCTTTATTCGCGACGATAAACTACGTACACATAAAATAGTAAGTGCAGCTTTATTCACGACGATAAATTAGGTTGACCTAAAAAGTAAGTACAGCTTTATTCACAACGATAAATTAGGTACACGTAAAACACTAAGTACAGGTTTATTCACGAGGATAAATTAGGTAAACATAAAATAATAAGTTCAGCTTCATCCTCGAAGATAAATTAGGTACACATAAAATTGTAAGTACGGCTTTATTCACGACGATAAATTAGGTACACATAAAGTAGTAAGTACGGCTTTATTCACGACGATAAATAAGGTACACATAAAATAATAAGTTCAGCTTCATCCTCGAAGATAAATTAGGTACACATAAAATAGTAAGTACGGCTTTATCCTCGACGATAAATTACGTACACATAAAGTAGTAAGTACAGCTTCATTCACGACGATAAATTAGGTAGACCTAAAAAAGTAAGTACAGCTTTATTCACGACGATAAATTAGATACACCTTAAATATACTAAGTACAGCTTCATTCACGACGATAAATTAGGCACGCCTAACATTGCTAGAGAAGAAAATGGCATAAAAAGCATTGAAATAAATCCAGAAAAGATGAGCATGATTCGCTTAACCTATTATAAAAGGACAACATTTTAGACTGGTGCAAAATGAAAGATATTGCACATTACAAATTGGTTATTTTTCTTTTGTCATTTAAGGTAGAAAACATCATGGATAATGAAGAATTTGCTTGTAACGAGTAGTCTCTTAATATTCCACACTATTTTCTCAAGTTATTTCTTTCAATATTATTTGCTTTCATGGACGAATGAAACGAAAAAACTAATCATACTGTATAAATTCGAGAAGCTGAATCATACATCAATGTGATTAGGTTTTCTATAAAAACGCAATTTAAGCTATTCACACTCAATTATGCTTTTTCATACCTCAACGAAAAAAGCTTAGCCCATTCCCACACAATCCGGGTTTTTTACGCCAAACAAGAAAGAAGCTTTGCAAAAACATTGTAGAAAATGAAGAAATTGCTTGGAACAAGAATTGTCTTCATTTTCCACAATATAGACAAAGGTTTTTAAGATGTCTTCAAATAAAAGTTGTCCGGAACTTCTTCCAATCCAGATCAGAAGAAAATTCTGTCGTCTTGGATTAGGTTAAAGAAACATTGTAGAAAATAAATAAATTGCTTGTCATTATCCACTATGTTTTCTACCCCCAAAAATAAAAGTAATCCAATATTTTATAAGCTTTCACTTGTCGTCTGCAAATCCTTTAAAATTGGACAAGTCTAAAATGTTGCCGTCTGGTAATTGGTGAAAGAGTCAAATAATGCACAAGTCTCCGCTAATTCGTAGACGGACACCTCATCACCGAATTGACTAATTCTTTATTCATCAAACTGACAGGCCTAATTGGACTCACTTCGTCTGTCGACGGAACATCTTTTTTGAACAGAGCTAAGTCTATTGTCAAGAACAAAATGTCAGATTTTGGTAACAAGATCTCATGACCATCTAGTTGTACAGACTTGCTACATGTGGCAGACTTAATAATCCCATCATATGATTTTTATGGATTGGGATGGATCTTTTATAGAGTTATGTCTTTGTGATTATGTATAGCGAATATATCATAAGGCATCTACTAGAGTTCTGTTACAATCGCAGGCCTCGTCCTGTTAATCCGTTGGGCCTCGCCCATTGACTCCGACAGGAAGTATCGTTTCGATTTTAAGCGGTGATATTTTGCAAACTTTATGGCCAAAGACATGTAATAAAAAAGGAAAATGGTTGGTTGGCGATCTAAACGTCGTAACTACAGCTTAAATAAGCTGTAGTTACAACGTTTAAGTCCCCAAACCAACATAAATGTTTTAAATGAATGGCGACCAATGTAGGAGTTCAAAACTCAGTTCCGGGCTGAATGAATGGTTTGGTTAGTTGTTCAAAACTCAGTTCCGGGCTGAATGAATGGTTTGGTTAGTTGTTCAAAACTCAGTTCGAGGCTGAATGAATGGTTTGGTTGGTTGTTCAAAACTCAGTTGCGGGCTGAATGAATGGTTCGGTTGGTCGTTCAAAACTCAGTTCCGGGCTGAATGAATGGTTTGGTTGGTCGTTCAAAACTCAGTTCCGGGCTGAATGAATGGTTTGGTTGGTTGTTCAAAACTCAGTTCCGGGCTGAATGAATGGTTTGGTTGGACGATTGATTCCTTGATTGGCATGCGCGATTTGCCAATTACTTCTTTTCCGAGACCGGCTCTTTCATATCGCAATAATTTGAATTTAGTCGTGCCTATCAAAAATTCCTGTACTGTCATTTTCACTACAAAATCAGCTTAATCACCTTCTTACAAATGATCGTTCGAATGGGGTTTAACGTAACTTTTAACAGTATTTCAGTCATATCGCGGCGGCTTGAGCACCTAACAATGGATTCCTGTTATTTCTCACACCAGCACTACTACTACATTCTTTCCTAACCTCAAGCTGCTATCCCTCTTATTTTTACGATTATCCACCCATTGGTGAAAGACAAATGTTGGAGATGACGAATTAGAAATTCAAAAAATGAGAGCCACATTTTTCTTTCATAATCTGTGCAAGAGCCGCTTTAATCTCTCTTATGTGAAATCTGTTTTTGTACATTTCAAATATGAGGAAATATTGAGAAGAGCAATTCTGACAGTCTTCTGGAATGGATGAGATTTTTTCTGCATTAGAGATATTTTTATTAAGAAGTGTTCCATCTTGAGTATTTGACAGCTATGTTTTAATGTATTTTCTGGACAATTCCTTGCGACAAAC